>JAOWBW010000999.1:0-497527 GCA_026119855.1 Campanula takesimana
TTAAAGTCAAAAAAAAATCCGAAAACATTGTTGTGTTCGTCTCGACGAGATGATACAAACTAAATAAATTATGATATGGTTGAAATTATCTTTTAAAAACATATTTCTTAACAACACAAAAAAATGAACTGTTCATCTGTAGCGACCCCAAAACCCGTTTATATTTATTTTATAATTTTGGGGATTTTTATTTGACTTATATGTGCATTTTATGTGTTGCATCATATTATATGATTTGCATATCATACTTGATTATTTGGGTTCTTTACTTAATTAGTAAAAATAATGATTTAAGGAGTTAAATGATCAAGTTGAAACTTTAGGGTCCTAGTTGAAAATGTAAGTTTAGGGGCTAAAGTGTTAACTTTAAAAGTTGGGTGATCAATTTGTAAAAATGGGTAAAAACCCTTTATTAAGCCATTTGCTTTCTTCTTCTTTCACTGTCTGATTTCTTCTGCAACTTTCCTCGTTCTGTTCGTAGGGTTAGGAGAAAAAATAAGTTCGACCCATTTCGATTTAATTCTTTTTATTTACTTACCCGTTTTAAAAACTAATTATATAAAAATGATCAGGGCGTCGAGTAGGTCATTCCTAGCCGAACAAAACTTATTTCAGCGATACTTTTTCTGGAACTAGGTAAGTTACTAATTCCCCTTTAAATGTTAAATAGTCATATATGCTATATATGATACTCCTATTTGTTAATTTTGTGTTTTGGGTAATATTTGCTATACTTGTAATTTTGGGACAAAGGGAGTATATAGACTTGGTTGAGCTGAGTGTTGGAATGGTTTGGGAATGCAATTTGTATCCTTAATGAAAGTTACTTAAGTTGTGTAGCATATATGTGTTGTACTTTTGGGACGGAAGGAGTAAAAATTTAACTAAGGAAGATCTGGGATTTGGCCCAAATTTGGAGGAGGCGCGCGCACCATATATAATGAGGCGCACGCATCCATTGGTACCAACTTAGGCAAGAATTGACTGGAGAAGGGAGGCGTGCGCATCCCTTTGGATGAGGCGCGCGCACCCTTAAGTGAATCAACAATAGTGAAGTTCTGGTCCTAGGAGGCGCGCGCACCCTAAGGGGGTGAGGCGTGCGCATCCCCCCTGTTTCCAAGGTTTGATAGTTTGTGTTATTTGGGGTATAAGAGGACAAGTGTGTATGTGATCCTTAGGGTTGTTTATGACTTAAACATGAATGTGTATGACTTTTATGTCGTTGATGAAAAAGATTTGGTTGTGACTAAATGTCCTTTTTGTGGACTTGTTATAAGGAATCTTTGTGTGCATCTTGTGATGTATTTGGCATAGTTCCTTCTTGGATTAAATGCCCCGGGTTGTGTTTAGCAAGTATTCATTACTGTGCTTCTTGTCCAGCTGGTCTTGTTGTGGAGTCAGCCAATGGAAGAATTATAGTGGTACAGGTAAGTCCACTATAAGGTTTTCCATTGGAGCTTGTGAGTCAGGCGGTGGGAGAATTATAGTGGCACACAAGCCAAGTTCACTATAAGGTGTCCACTGTGCCTTCTAGTTTCCCCAGTCCAGATTGGCCTTGGATGGGATGAATTGCTCCCTTTGGTGAGTATTTGGGTTATGACTTTGTGTCATATTTCCCTCTCTGGTTACTTGGTTCTATTGGTTATGGTTTGGTTTTCGGGATCCCGACGGCTTCAGCTATTTATGCTGTCAGATGGTTTTTCTGATGGGTTTCTCAGTTGGTATCCTCATCAGTTATGGTTATTGGTTAAACCTGGCTTTGGTATCCACCGGAGTGTGGGCAATGTGATATATAACTTGATGTTATGTGCTATATGCTATATGTTTACTTGTTGATATTGTTTCTTTATGATCATCATATCAGCATGTAACGTAGTTGCATTTTAGTAGCTTACTGAGATTTATTCTCACCCTTATTTGTTTACTGTTTTAGATAAAGGCGGGTCCAGGGGATAGGACACTTGGCACGGGAGGACGTTGGTTTGGTAAGAGTTGTGACTTGTTTTGTGAAGGTTACATTATATAAATGCAAACCCTTTGGGTAGAGTACCCGTACTTCTTATGGTTCCATCTATTTTGGTAAAGGTTGATGTATGTATATTTGTTTAAAAGTTTGTAAGCCTTCGGGCTAAGTACTTCCGCTGTGAAAGTGTTTGTAAAAGTTTGTTTCAAGTTAAGTGAAGTCTTTGAACTTCAAGTGTGTTTGTGCCACTTTCTAAAAGGACATTTCGAAAAATTTTCTAAAAGGTTTCATAACGTCTTCCACTCGTGTCCCGAGCGTGGGCCAAGTAGGACCACGGGTACGGGGCGCGACAGTTGGTATCAGAGCTAGGTTGTAGATGGTCTAGAATGACTAAATGACCTAGGAGGGTAGTAGAGTATAGAGTGAGTAACGTTGAGTGTTTGATGCAGGTATTCATTAAAAATGGGTGAAACTGACGGAGATCAGGCCGGCTCTTCGGGGCAAGGGACGCCAGAGAAGAGGCTCGAATTATGTTTCAAGGAATGTTTGAAGCAGCGATGAAAACTATAAATGATCAGAGGCAAGAAAGGGAACAGGTACCACCAAGATATGGCCTAGAAACAGTTTCTGAAAATGAAGCCTATGGAGTATGATGGAGAGCCCGATGTATCTAAAACTGAAAGGTGGATTGAATCGATGGAAAAGATCTTTGATGCTTTGAGATGTTCGGAGGAAGATCAAGTCAGGTTTGCTACCTATAAACTGAATGGAGCGGCTGAGCATTGGTGAAAGCTTTGAAAACAAAATGGGATGAGACTCACGTGCCTTATACTTGGGAGAATTTTCTGGGAAAGTTCAAAGAACACTTCATTCCTCGAGTAGATCAAGACAGGAAGGAGATGGAATATCTTAACTTGGAGCAAGGTTCCATGTCAATTGCTCAATATTCAGCTAAATTTTCAGAGTTGTCCAGGTATTGTACTCACCTAGTGGCAACCGAGGAGAGGAAGGCTACGAGGTTTGTGAAAGGTTTGAAAACTGTGATTAGAACTCAGCTAGTATCCCATAAGTTGCAAGATTTTCAGGATGCAGTGGATCGAGCTTACTAGGTGGAGCATGACATTGAGGAGCATAAAAGGAAAATGGAATGTTAGGCGCTGGGAAGCAAGTTAGGCAACCACAACGTGGTGATAATCGAGGAAATCAAGGTGGATCTTCACAATTCAAAGGGTCTTCTCAAAGACAGTCAGGTAACAGAAATCAAAGTAACACTTCAGGGAGTCAGAGTAGAGGAGTTTGTAATTATTGTCAGAAAGAAGGGCATTCAGAAGAGAGATGTTGGAAGAAGCAGGGCAAGTGTTTGAACTGTGGTCAGTTAGGACATTTTCAGAGGGATTGCCCTAAGTATAGGATGCAAGCATCGGGAAGTGTGGTTGGGTCCTCTCAGGGTCAGAAGAGGGATTCCTCAGGCAAGCCTAAGGTTCAGGGTCGTGTTTTTGCTATTTCTCAGCAACAGGCTTCGGAGTCCTCTAATGTGATAGGAGGTATCATTTCTGTGTCTAGTTTGAGGGCACGTACACTTATAGACCCTGGATCATCGCATTCTTATGTGTCTGTGCATTTTGCTTCTCGATTGCATAAGTCTTCTGAATCTCTACCTTATGTGTTAGAGGTGTCAACTCCTATAGGGGAGTGTTTGGTGACCAATGAGGTGTTGCATTCTTGTGATGTGCATATACGTGAGCATGTTTTACCTGCTGATTTAGTTATCTTACCATTACAAGATTTTGATGTTATCTTGGGTATGGATTGGTTGGGTAAATATCATGCGTCTGTTGATTGTGCTAATAAAATGGTTACATTTTCTATCCCTAATGTTCCTAAGTTTTCTTTTGAAACTGTTCCTTGGGGTAGAGAGATTAGAATTATTTCTTATATGAAGGCTAGAAAGTTGTTGAACCGTGGTTGTGCGGGGTATTTGGCTAGTGTTTTGGATACTACAAAAAGGGTTCCTGATATTGAGGATGTTCCTATTGTTAAAGAATTTTCAGATGTATTTCTTCTGAATATGCTATGCCTCCTGACCGGGAAATAGAGTTCTGTATTGACTTACTTCCAGGTACGGCTCCTATATCTGAGGCACCTTACAGAATGGCCCCGCTGAATTGAAAGAGTTGAAGGTTCAGTTGCAAGAGTTACTTGATCGAGGATTCATTCGTCCTAGTGTATCCCCGTGGGGAGCTCCAGTATTGTTTGTTAAAAAGAAAGATGGGTCCTTGAGACTGTGTATTGACTACAGAAAGCTGAATCAGGTAACTATAAAGAATAAATATCCGCTACCTCATATTGATGATTTATTTGATCAACTTCAGGGGTCAGTTGTCTTTTCAAAACTTGACTTGAGGAGTGGGTACCATCAGTTGAAAATCCGTTCTGAAGACATTTCTAAAACTGCTTTTCGTAGTAGATATGGCCATTATGAGTTTCTTGTTATGCCTTTCGGGTTGACTAATGCTCCGGCTGTTTTTATGGATATGATGAACAGAGTCTTTAAACCTTATCTTGATACCTTCGTGGTTGTATTTATTGATGATATTCTGGTTTATTCCAAGTCCCGGAAAGAGCATGAACAGCATTTGCGAATGGTTTTATCTATTCTTCGTGAGAAACAGTTGTTTGCTAAATTCAGTAAATGTGCTTTTTGGCTCAATGAAGTATCTTTTCTTGGGCACGTGATTTCTAATAAAGGTATATCAGTTGATCCATCCAAAGTTGAGGCTATTGTGAATTGGAGGAGGCCAGAATCAGTTACAGAAATTCGAAGTTTCTTGGGGTTAGCTGGGTACTACAGAAGGTTCATTGAGGGGTTTTCTAAGATTGCAACTCCCTTGACTCAGTTGACTCGAAAGAATATTCCTTATGTGTGGGATGAAAAGTGTCAAGCTAGTTTTGAAGAATTGAAGAAGAGATTGACTACAGCTCCTATTCTCGCCCTACCTAATGGTAATGATGATTTGGTAATCTATAGTGATGCTTCTAAAGAAGGCCTCGGGTGTGTATTAATGCAGAATGGAAGGGTGATTGCATATGCTTCGAGGAAGTTGACTCCGAGTGAGCAGAATTATCCTACCCATGATATGGAGCTTGCAGCTATTATCTTTGCATTACACAAGTGGAAACATTATCTTTACGGAGCAAGGTTTGAGATTTTCACAGATCATCAGAGTTTGAAGTATCTTTTCTCCCAGAAAGAGTTGAATAATAGACAACGAAGATGGATGGAGCTATTGAAGGATTATGATTGTACAATTTCTTATCATCCGGGCAAGGCAAATGTGGTAGCTGATGCTATTAGCCGGAAGTCTTATGTAGCTTCATTGATGGTGCGGGAATGGAAGATGTTGGAGGATGCTCGAGAGTGGAGTCCTTATGAATCAAAGCATGGAGCTATTTTTGCGAACATTCGAATATTTCCAACTTTAGTTCAACAAATAAAGGAAGCTCAGAAGGATGACCCGGAATTGGTAAAGATTATGGATAAAATCAAAGATGGTAAATTTGAGGATTTCTCACTCAGTTCTGAAGGGGTATTAACTTTCAGGGGTCGTTTGTGTGTACCTAATGTTGATGGGATTAAACGCCAAGTTCTTGATGAAGGCCATAAATCAAGGTATACTATTCATCCCGGGAGTACTAAAATGTATCAGAATTTGAAGCAACACTTTTGGTGGAATAATATGAAGAGAGAGATAGCTGATTATGTATCCAAGTGCTTAACATGTCAACAAGTTAAAGCTGAACATCAAAGGCCTGCAGGATTGCTTCAACCGTTGGAGATTCCGGAATGGAAGTGGGAACATGTTACTATGGATTTTGTGACAGGGTTACCTCGTACTCGAAGAAGGTTTGATGCGGTTTGGGTGATTGTTGATAGATTGACAAAGTCTTCTCATTTTCTACCTATTGAGATTGGTTATTCTATGGAAAAGCTGGCAACTTTGTACATTAATGAGATCGTGAGATTACATGGAGTTCCAGTGAGCATTGTATCTGATCGTGACCCTAGATTCACATCTCGGTTTTGGCAAGCGTTTCAGAAGGCGTTGGGTTCAGAGTTGAGATTTAGTACAGCTTTTCATCCTCAAACAGATGGCCAGTCCGAGAGAACTATCCAGATTCTTGAGGATATGTTGAGGGCTTGCTCCGTTGATTTTTCAGATTCGTGGGATATTCATTTGCCTCTCGTAGAGTTTGCTTATAATAACAGTTTTCAGTCCAGTATTGGGATGGCTCCTTATGAAGCTTTGTATGGAAGGAAATGTCGGTCTCCTATCTGTTGGGATGAAGTGGGAGAAGCCAAGATTTGGGGTGTTCAGATGGTTAATGATTCAGTTGAGAAGGTTAAACTTATTCGAGATCGTTTGAGTACTGCCCAGAGTAGACAGAAAAGCTACGCTGATCATCGGAGGCGAGACCTTGAGTTCGAAAAGGGTGACTTTGTGTTCTTGAAGGTTTCCCCTAAGGTTGGTATTCGAAGATATGGAAAGAAAGGCAAGCTTGCTCCGAGGTATATTGGTCCATTTGAGATTCTTGGAAGAGTGGGGGATCGGGCTTATCGTCTTGCATTACCTCCTTCTCTTGATAAGATCCATAATGTGTTTCATGTTTCTATGCTTCGGAGGTATGTGTATGATTCTTCTCATGTTTTATCTGAGGTTCCCGAGGATATTGAGCCAAGTATGTCTTATGAGGAACATCCGGTCCAAGTTATTGATTCGAAGGTGCAAGAATTGAGAAACAAAAGTATTCCTCTTGTTCGAGTTGTGTGGAGGAATCATAATGTGGAGGAATCGACTTGGGAACTTCGGAGGAGATCGAGAGGAAGTACCCTTGGTTGTTTGAGGGCCTCGGTAAGTAACCCTAAAATTCGGGACGAATTTTCTTTAAGGGGGAGTGATTGTAGCGACCCCAAAACCCGTTTATATTTATTTTATAATTTTGGGGATTTTTATTTGACTTATATGTGCATTTTATGTGTTGCATCATATTATATGATTTGCATATCATACTTGATTATTTGGGTTCTTTACTTAATTAGTAAAAATAATGATTTAAGGAGTTAAATGATCAAGTTGAAACTTTAGGGTCCTAGTTGAAAATGTAAGTTTAGGGGCTAAAGTGTTAACTTTAAAAGTTGGGTGATCAATTTGTAAAAATGGGTAAAAACCCTTTATTAAGCCATTTGCTTTCTTCTTCTTTCACTGTCTGATTTCTTCTGCAACTTTCCTCGTTCTGTTCGTAGGGTTAGGAGAAAAAGGTAAGTTCGACCCATTTCGATTTAATTCTTTTTATTTACTTACCCGTTTTAAAAACTAATTATATAAAAATGATCAGGGCGTCGAGTAGGTCATTCCTAGCCGAACAAAACTTATTTCAGCGATACTTTTTCTGGAACTAAGTAAGTTACTAATTCCCCTTTAAATGTTAAAATAGTCATATATGCTATATATGATACTCCTATTTGTTAATTTTGTGTTTTGGGTAATATTTGCTATACTTGTAATTTTGGGACAAAGGGAGTATATAGACTTGGTTGAGCTGAGTGTTGGAATGGTTTGGGAATGCAATTTGTATCCTTAATGAAAGTTACTTAAGTTGTGTAGCATATATGTGTTGTACTTTTGGGACGGAAGGAGTAAAAATTTAACTAAGGAAGAATCTGGGATTTGGCCCAAATTTGGAGGAGGCGCGCGCACCATATATAATGAGGCGCACGCATCCATTGGTACCAACTTAGGCAAGAATTGACTGGAGAAGGGAGGCGTGCGCATCCCTTTGGATGAGGCGCGCGCACCCTTAAGTGAATCAACAATAGTGAAGTTCTGGTCCTAGGAGGCGCGCGCACCCTAAGGGGGTGAGGCGTGCGCATCCCCCCTGTTTCCAAGGTTTGATAGTTTGTGTTATTTGGGGTATAAGAGGACAAGTGTGTATGTGATCCTTAGGGTTGTTTATGACTTAAACATGAATGTGTATGACTTTTATGTCGTTGATGAAAAAGATTTGGTTGTGACTAAATGTCCTTTTTGTGGACTTGTTATAAGGAATCTTTGTGTGCATCTTGTGATGTATTTGGCATAGTTCCTTCTTGGATTAAATGCCCCGGGTCGTGTTTAGCAAGTATTCATTACTGTGCTTCTTGTCCAGCTGGTCTTGTTGTGGAGTCAGCCAATGGAAGAATTATAGTGGTACAGGTAAGTCCACTATAAGGTTTTCCATTGGAGCTTGTGAGTCAGGCGGTGGGAGAATTATAGTGGCACACAAGCCAAGTTCACTATAAGGTGTCCACTGTGCCTTCTAGTTTCCCCAGTCCAGATTGGCCTTGGATGGGATGAATTGCTCCCTTTGGTGAGTATTTGGGTTATGACTTTGTGTCATATTTCCCTCTCTGGTTACTTGGTTCTATTGGTTATGGTTTGGTTTTCGGGATCCCGACGGCTTCAGCTATTTATGCTGCTCAGATGGTTTTCTCTGATGGGTTTCTCAGTTGGTATCCTCATCAGTTATGGTTATTGGTTAAACCTTGGCTTTGGTATCCACCGGAGTGTGGGCAATGTGATATATAACTTGATGTTATGTGCTATATGCTATATGTTTACTTGTTGATATTGTTTCTTTATGATCATCATATCAGCATGTAACGTAGTTGCATTTTAGTAGCTTACTGAGATTTATTCTCACCCTTATTTGTTTACTGTTTTAGATAAAGGCGGGTCCAGGGGATAGGACACTTGGCACGGGAGGACGTTGGTTTGGTAAGAGTTGGGACTTGTTTTGTGAAGGTTACATTATATAAATGCAAACCCTTTGGGTAGAGTACCCGTACTTCTTATGGTTCCATCTATTTTGGTAAAGGTTGATGTATGTATATTTGTTTAAAAGTTTGTAAGCCTTCGGGCTAAGTACTTCCGCTGTGAAAGTGTTTGTAAAAGTTTGTTTCAAGTTAAGTGAAGTCTTTGAACTTCAAGTGTGTTTGTGCCACTTTCTAAAAGGACATTTCGAAAAATTTTCTAAAAGGTTTCATAACGTCTTCCACTTGTGTCCCGAGCGTGGGGCCAAGTAGGACCACGGGTACGGGGCGCGACATCATCGCTTGAAATGTAACACTTTTATGAAAACAATAACAGTGTAGTCTTGAGAACCTTACTATTTTATTGTTACATGTAACAAAACTTTTGCAGAAAAATTGAAATAGTTTGATAGATTTGTTTTGGTTAGAGAAATTAATAATTAAAATGTAACAGAGTATATACCCCCTCCGTCCCAGCACAAATATGACTAAAGGAGTGGGCCAATAATTAAGAGAAAAATAGTGTATGTGTGGTAGATAATGAATAGAGAGAATGAGTGGGGTAATAGTAGTGTTGGTTGAATAAATTGAGTGATGGAAAATGAAGAGAGAGAATGAGTGTGGTTAAATGGTGGGGTTGGTTGAATATAAATATATAAAAACATTTCCATTTTAGGTAGTCTCAATTTTTTTTGGATGGCCTAAAAGGGAAAGAAGTCCTACTTGTTCTGGGACGGAGGGAGTATATGATTATAATTTGTTATATAGATAAATGTAACTATTTTATAGAGTAAATGTTACAATTGTTTTCTTTAAAATAAAAAGTAAGACATGTACATAATCAGTTGCATTTTAATTGTTACTTTCTCTTAAAAAACAATTGCTACATTCAGCTTTTTTAAATTATAAATCATTAAGTGTTTTACCAATTAAAAATTTGCACAACTAAATGTAATAGTTTTTATAATAAAATATAACAGTAGTTTTTTGGAGTAAATCTTATTTTATTCTCAATCTCTTTGTGCAAATGTATGTTTACATTTCAGAATAAAAACTGGTACATTCTAGAAAGAAATGTTACATTTCAAAATAAAAACTGTTACAATTGAAGGAAAAAAAAAAGATTACATTCATTTATTATAAAATATAACGTTAGTTTTAGAGTCAATCTTATGTTATCCTTAATACATTTTCTGCAAAATTATGGTTATATTTCTGAATAAAAACTGTTACATTTTTTTCAAACAATATTACATTCTTTTACTAAAAGTGTTACATTTGTTCACGGGGAAATTTGCAATTTGGTTCCTGACATTTGCAAACTTTTGCAATATTGCTCCCAACAGTTTTTTTTCTCCAATTAGTTCCCAACATTTACATTTTTTTGCAATGTGGCTATAAAAGTAAATGGGCGTTAGTTTTCTAACAGATTTTATGTCATGTGACTAGCACATGACGTTTTAAAGGATGTTTTAAAATATTCGTAAAGCTATACATATCCGATTGATATGATTCTTTTTTATATTGAAATTAATATTTAAATCTACAGCATATTTTTTTTGGAAATTTGTTGGGAAACTAAATTATTTTTACATTTAATCTTAATTTTAAATATTAAAATAATAAAAAAACATGTGAAATATAATCTAAAAAGGATATTAGCCCAAGTATGTTTCATATGAAGTAATTTCTATATGTATCTTTCCTAAAGTTTATTTTTCTCCACCCCTCTGCCACTTTCCCGCAACACCCATTCCACATACACTCTTCCCTCGATTCATCGTCCTCTTCTTCTCCCATTTTTTCTATCAAACATTTTTATGAACTGATAATCTACATATAGAATTTACTTCATATGGAACATATTTGGGCTAATATATTTTTTAGATTATATTTTACGTGTTTTCTATTTTTTAATATTTAAAATTAAGATTAAATGTAAAAATAATCCAACTACCCAATAAATTTCCAAAAAAATATATGTTGTAGATTTAAATATTAGCTTCAATTTAAAAGAAGAATCATATTAATCGGATATGTATAGCTTTAAGAATATCGTAAAACGTCATGTGCTAGTCACATGACATAAAATCTGTTAGAAAACTAACGCCCAGATACTTTTTTAGCCACATTGGAAAAAATGTAAATGTTGGGAACTAATTGGCGAAAAAAAAAAAAAACTATTGGGAGCAACATCACAAAAGTTTGTAAATGTCAGGAACCAAATTGCAAATTGCCTTTTGTTCACGAGAAAAAATAGCTGGGAAAAAAAATGGAGAGCATTAATATTTTTTTCTTTTGCGCCGGGTTGACCTATAAAAAATCCGTCTTACAGAGACGGTCTCCCAAGAGAACAGCCCATAACGTAATTTCATCTATTTTCGAATATAGAAAGCTATAGCTATTCCATCCAGAAACATTTTTTTTTTGTTGACTAAATATTGAGTGTAATTCATGATAACATCGTGGATATAGAGAGCTATTCCATTCAGAAACATTGTTCTTTTGTTGAATAAATATTGAGTGTAATTCATCATAAACCAATTACAATGTGAAACTTTCAAAAAAGTGAAAAGGCTCAACAAATCATGTAGCAGACCATCTTATAAACGAATATAATTCACAAGTACAAACCTTACTTTATTAACAAATGTAGATATTATTATTTCAAAAAAAAAATGTAGATATTTATCAATTCCCATTTCGACAAGGCCGCGTTCCCATATCTTTCAATTTTTCCCTAAGAATAAATTTTTGGATCTTGCCCGTCGAATTGATCGGTAAATTGCCAAAAATAACCATCACCGGTATCATATGACTCGGCAATTTTCCCTTGCAATAATCGATAATCTCATCACTCATCAAACAACACCCTTCTTTCAACTTCACAAACGCGCAAGGAACTTCACCAAAATCCGCATCCTCCATGCCCACAACCGCGACTTCAACTACCATAGGATGGCTTACTAACACAACTTCGATAGCCATCGTGCTTATTGTTTCCCCCTCACAAATAACTTGGTCCATAAATCGATCCTTCATTTCTATGCGACCATCTGGATGCTTAACACCCAAATCCCCGGTCGTATACCACCCGCCTTTTAGCGCATTTTGCGCCCTTTCCAAATTCTTGAGGTACCCTGACATTAAAATATTGCCCCTAAACATCACTTCCCCTATGGTATTGCCATCTTGCGGCACGCTTTCCATACTTTCACGGTCTTTCACATCAACTTCTTCCATTAGTATGTTATGAACCCCTTCAAGACATCTTATACTTGTACAATCATCAGTCTCGGGTTCCAAAGGTTGTACCATCATAGGTCCTAGCGCTTCGGTCATTCCATATCCTATATTAACATTAAATCCCAAATCTTTAACTATTTTGAGAACTTGAGGAGGTGGCAATACTCCGGCCACTAAAATTTCAACCTTCGTAAGTAGAGGGCGATGATGACTAGATGGCGAATCGGCTATCTTGTTCAAAATCACAGGCGATCCAAATAAATGTGTCACGTTATATAACGCGATAGAATCAAATATGACTTTAGGGGTAACGTCCCTTATGCAAATATTCATGCCACCCAATGCAGCCATAGCCCAAGTGAAGCACCACCCATTGCAGCGAAACATGTCAACTGTCCACAAGAAAACCGACATTTTTCTCACCTCACTCCTAAAAATCACCGCTAGGGAATTAAGATAGACTGCCCTATGGCTATATATAACACCTTTAGGCGTCCCCGTTGAGCCAGAGGTGTAGCTGACTGAAATAGGGTCACGTTCGTCATCAGGATGGATAATTGTGAAATCGGGCTTCCCCATTGCAAGAATTTCATCGTAAATCATGTATTTTTGTGGGATTTTTATAGGACTCCATAATGTAGATTGATCTTGTTCCATTATGAGGACAAGTTGAGGTAGATTGATTTTGGCCCGAGCGAGTATGTCAAATGATTTGAGGACAACTTCTATGGATTGATAGTCGACAAAAATAGCCTTTGGTTCTAATTGCTCGAGTATTGTTGCCAATGTAGGTGGATCGAGGCGTGGATTGAGGGCGGATAGGATTGCACCCGCCATTGGAACAGCGAAATGGAGCTCATATAGGGCGGGAATGTTGGGTGCCATGGCCGCAACCTGTTCAAACAACAATGTTATGGTACAATTATAGTGTATAATCCTTAGATGTCAAAAGCAAAAGAGAGATTTAGGCGCAACCATAAATTCTTGTCTTGAAATTAAAATGAATTTTGTCAAACTAAATTACTGCACTTCCAATTTTTATTCAATTAATTCTAATAGCCCTGGCAATAATAGCATTATATAAAGGAGAAAATTTTGGGGGAAATTAGTTTCTCCATAAGTTATAAAAAGTCCATTTTTTTTTATAGGGGTTAACGTTATATAAAGAATAGATTTTTGGTGGAAACTAGTTTCTCCTTAAATAATAGAAAGTTTACTTCTTTTCTACTTGCAAGCATTTAACGAGCATTTAAATTTGAAAATCAAGACTTTTTATAATGAGTTGATTTTGGGGGAAACTAGTTCTTCATAAGTTATAAAAAGTCATGTTTTTTAACCCTTCTTAAACCCTAAAAGGCATAAACCCTAAATTTTAACCCTTATAAAACATGACTTTTTATAACTTATGGAGAAACTAGTTTCCCCCAAAATTTTCTCTTTTATAATTTAGGAGAAATTTCTTGTGAAAGGCCATCCACTATGGATTCAACACCATTTCCATTCAACACCCACTTTATCACTCCACATCATCTTCTCTGTCTTCCAACTAATCCATTCAACACTCATTCAACTTTTAACCCTACAATGGTTGTAGAGAAAAGGAAGATTACTTGAATTTTGAGTATTGGAAGGGTTATTATTGGGATCCATTTAAAAAAAAAAGATGGTTTTTTTTTTTTTTTCGAAATACAATGAAACTCATGTCAATTTATAGAGAAAAAAAATCTGGAATTTTGGTGTTAAAAAAAAACTGTGAAATAATTGAGCTGAAAAAGCTGGGAAAAAAAGTAATTCGGTCCAGTGTGTGCCCGACACGTGTCCAGTCCAGGAAAGAAAAAGAAAAAAAAGGGGGGTTGCCGCCGGTCACACGCGCCATTGTCTCCGCGTGTGATACACGCACCAATTCGGTCCAGCGTGTGGCCGCCGCGTGTCGAGCCCGCTGACACCTCTCTGCATTCACGGGTGTTGAATTAATTCAACACATTTGCCATTCAACCCCTGAATTCAATACTCCATTGCAGTAATTCAACTTTTCTTTTTTTTTGAATCTACATTCAACACCCCAAATTCACACCCATTGTACTCGGTCTAAGTATCAATTGTAGCTGCATTCAATGCAATGATTATTATTTATTTGTTTTGTAGGGAAGACTATGGTGTGCGGTTGACTTTCTTGCAGTTGACTTTTACATAATGCTTTTTCATAGTACTAGTGGCTTTCATTTAAACCCCTATTGTTATTTTTCATTTATTAATTTTGATCTTAACATACTTTAGTTTGCAGGGTCAGTTTAGAATTTCAGAATCTATTTACACTTATAATATAAGTGGGTCATCTTAAAATAAATATTACATTTTAAATTATAAAATATACTCCCTCTGTCCCGCTTGAAATTGCAAAACTTGTCATTTTGGGCGTCCCATAGAAATTGCAAAATCCATAAAAGGAAAGTTTAACCCACTTGCACACACATCCACTAACCCACTAATTATTCTCTACCCCACTTTCTCTTTCTCACTCATCTATCAACACTCACAACACATCACCCTTTTCACTTTTTCCCTTAATTCTTGTGCCATAATTTTTTTGTGCAATTTCCACCGGGACGGAGGGAGTATTTAGTATGTGTTGTTTTATTATGGTACAATCAATTAATAAGTAGTAAATTATTATTTCTTAAATATATCGACAAGTCAAATAAACATATCTTGTAACTAAATTTGGGTGTTTCATATCTTTTTTGGTTTTTTGATCAAAACTATATTGATGACAAAAACTTGTGTGAGAACACTCCAACCCGTCTCATGGGTGAGACGGGTCATTTTTTTGACCCATTACCCGACCCACAACCCTGCTCCAGGACCCATGGGGGACCCTGCCACGTGGCAGCCCCTCATTGGCCGATTTTTTTTTTTTTTTTTTGGTTTGTGAAAAGTAATAGTTACCATCTCTTAAAGTAATAGTTACCATCTCTTAAAGTAATAGTATTTTTCCTATGCTTTCTTCGTTTGCCAAAAGTAATACTTATTATAACTAAAATGTAACAAACGTGTTATTTATATGTAATAGTATTTGTACATAATTGTAATACATATGTATAGATATCTATATGTTTTCAAACAATAAGTTACAATGGGGTCAAATTTATCATGATACATGTAAAAGTATTACATTATCTATAGAAATCTGTTACAATTTCGTCAATCAAAGTGTTACATTTACTTGTATAAACTTACTATTACATTCATATACATAAGTTATTACTTTTCAAATGTTATTTTCTTTTAAAAAATAAAATTTAAAATACACATTATATTACATTTTAGCTAAAGCACTATTATATTTCAGCATAGATGATTATTACATTTAGATATTGTTTGGGTTACATGTAATTATATTTAGTATTACATTTGTAAAAATGGGTAAAAACGAGCTTTTGTTTTTTAAAACAAGTATTACGTTTACTTATGAACAATGTTACTTTAAGAGATGGTAACTATTATTTTTTGCTAAACCACTGAAAAGCCGAAAAAAATATAAAAACTAAAAAAAAAAACAATTTTTTTTTCCGGCCAATAGTGGATTGCCACGTGGCGGGTTCGGTCCATGGATCATGGGGTGACCCGTCTCATGCATGAGACGGATCCCCTTGTTCTCATGGGAGACCACCTCTATATTGATTATCTAGAATGTCATATAGCATGTACATAACCTTACAATGGAAAATATTCATGTCTTCTATATGGCTATTTGTTGGCGTATATTCCCTAGGCAATTGACAAAATTATAATCCTTGAATGTCTAAATTTCATTTAGAGAAACACTTTAAAAATATTTAATTTTATAAATAATTAAATGGGGTCTATCGAAAAGATAAAATAATTTAATAGAAAAAATACATAGATGTTTTTGTTATTCACATACTTTTAAAATTTTTTTCCACATGCTTAACATCAACTATTAAAATGAGTAGTGATTTTTTTGTAAAAGTATATTTTTTTTTAAAAGAACATAACATTAGTTTTAGGATAAAAATCTCTTGAAATTTGACATTTATTTACAAACAGAAGAAATAGGTTTTTATTAGTACAATAATTGAACAAGATACTAAATATATGTAAACCAAGAAACACGAGAATATTGATATTGCGTTGAGGGACTTACAACATCTCCAGTTTTCGCTCCCAACTGTGACAGACCAGAAGCAATTTTAAAACATCTGTCGTATGTTTCTCTCCACACATATCTCGTATCACCGTATATAATAGACACTTTTTCACCGTAAACACATCTAGCTCTCTCTAAGAAGCTTATAGGTGACAAAGGAACAAAATTTGCAGGACAATGAAACAAACCCTCCATGATTAATACTATCACTTTTATGCACACCTTTCTCTCTCAACCTCCCCTTCTCCAAAACAACAAGAGTTATACTTGTATTTATACACATGTTTTATGTATATATAATTTAGTGAGAAATGGACTAAGCCCACACTCAATTAAAATATACTAAAAATAGCAAATACATTATTACAAAATGCGAAATAAGTTTGTATATTTCGGCTAGTCCAAGTCTTCTTTATGAAAAATGGGGTGTAACGTCAGTTTATAAGCTAGTCAGGCCATAACTAAATATTAAATTGAAGAATATTTATTTAAAATAACTTATGAGAAGAGAGAATGATGTCATCAATTACACCCCATGGTATTAGTGTTTTCTTTCATCAGCATTATTTTCCATTCATGACATGGGTAGGATAAGAATGGGAATAGTTAGAGCAACGATTGGGGCAGATCACAAAATTTTGCTCATAAAATTAGGTGGCGATATTTTATTGGTTGCATCGATGCACCTGCCACATTCTAATTAAAAATACAAAGACAATTTTTATATTTAAGATTTTGTGAGCAAGATTTTTTAAACTATTTTGTGCCTCTATTATTCGAATCGTTAATGCCAACTATGGATAACCAAACATACCATCCTCTTTATAGACTATAGTGAAGGATTTGGATTCATATTTTGAATTTAGACTAAGGTTGCGTTTGATGCATCAAACACTAGATGCTTGATGCTTAATAGAATGTAAAGTAATTTGGAGGTAAGATACATTTGATCACATTGAGCGCTAGATGTCGAGTGTTGAGTGAGACTCTTATTCATTAAGCAAGGATAATGATTCTCAATCATTAAGAGGGTGTTGGACATATCCATGTTGGATGAAAGAATTAATTCATTGCATCATACCTCCAAATTAGTCTACGTTCTATTAAGCATCAAACAACGCAACCTAATTCAAATTAATATCAATCACTAATTAAAATAAGTTTTATTTAGAAAAAGAAATATAGTGCTTCCGAAGTTGCACACAGGAGAAACATCCAACTCTTATATAGTCGGATGCTACTACTCCAAACCTAAAATATTGTTTATAACAATTTATGTGATTAATTTTTGATGAAAAAATCGATAAAACCCTTTTAGCTTCGCTAAATTTCTTGATGTTCCATTAAAATGGTAAATATTTGTAATTTCTTACGTTGACGAAAAAATCAATACGCAAAATTCATTCCGTCTCAGTTTAAGGTTTTTTGTTTAACTTTACACGGATATAAGAAAAAAAATAAATGTTGTGAGTATGAAAAGTTAAGTATGAGAGAGAAAGTGGGTAGGGAGTTTTTTTTTGAGAAGGAGAAATGGGTTTCATTGTCCATTTTAAGTAATAAAGTAACAAACTTTAATCGGAAACATACTAAAAAAGAAAGTAAAAACTTAAAACTGGGACGAAAGGAGTATTTATTTTCAAACGAAAAATATTAAACTTATATTGTATGAACTTGTGCAAAGGGATGGCCAAACGGAACCGGCAAACCGGCCCGAAACTGGAATCGGAAAGCCCAGAACCGCCTTGAACCTTGACGAAAACCGGAACTGTGTGAACCGAAACCGTTTGTAACACGGGCCGGTTCCGGTTCATCCCCTCTGAAAACTGTGAACCGGCAGTTCTGAACCGCCATGAACAGCCTAGACCGAACCGGAACTGTCATCAAAACCGTTAGAAACCGTTAAAATCGTTAGATTTCTAACGGTTTTATCAGAATTAACCGTTACTAACGGAAAGTTGACAAAAAAATTGAGTTTTGACTGAATTTTTAGCCAAATTCAGTGAATAAAAATAATAAAAATTTGTTGAGTATATAAAAGAAAAGAGAGATGGACCTCTTTAATTTTTTAAACATTTTTTCTATACATTTTTGTAAAAAAATCGGTAATAAAATATTATTAAAATTGTTTTTTTTGTTATTTTTTTTTAATTAAAAAAAAACTGTGGACCGACGGTTCCTAACCGTAACCGTAACCGGAAGAGAAACAGTTCAGTTACGGTTCAAAGATTTTCCGAAACCGGAACCGACGGTTCAGAACCGAAACCGTGTTTGGTCATCCGTACTTGCAGTATTCTAAAAGACCCCGTCTAGGCCGCCTAGGCGTTCATGAAACGCCTAGGTCCCGTCTAGGATGATATAGTTATTTCAAAATTCTCAGCCACGCCTAGATCCCGCCTAGGCCCCGCCTAGGCGCTAGACGCCCTTGCTACGCTTAGCGACCGCCTAGCATTTTTTAGAACCTTGCGTACTTGTGCATTCATTACGCAGTTATCAAGTTAGACCTTCTTCTTTCTTTTAAAAAAAAGTTAGACCTTCTACCTGTAGATAGAAATGGTCCCACACGGAGAAAACGCGTTTTCTTGACTTGAAAAACAGAAACACATGGCCATCGACGCATAATAAACTTGTTTTTAAAATTACAGATGCTTATAAATATTTATATATGGTGAAATTAAATCACTGAACATGTTCTCTTCAGGATTTTATGGTCGGCTCTAAGAAAAAGTGAGAAAAGTAAATAATAAATTGGAGGAAACTTAAATGAATAATATAATACGGAGTAACACAACACCATAAACATATTCTCTTTAGGATTTTCTGGTTGGTTCCAAAAAAAATAGTCATGAAAAGAAATAATGAAATGAATTATATTTGATTGAACAAATAACCTAATGGGATCTTGATGTAGGCAGCGGAACAAATAAAAGGGATAAAAAGGATCGAATACGGTAGAACTCAATCGATACTCGTAAACGATGGGATAGATAATCGAAACTAGTAGAATTTAATCGATACTAGTAAACGATCTTCAACCTAGCAGAATTTATTCAATACTAAAGTTGGCATCCAAAAGGAATTCAATCACTTTTAGGAAATAGAGAGTAAACACTCAATATCAAAAGTTTATTAATAATCAATCAATGTTCGGAATTACATAAAGACCTATTTTTATAAGGCTCCTAAGACTTGGAAATCAAGTCAACCACTTGTAAAAATAACCCTAATCTATATGGTAACCTATTGGACTCTTAAAATATCAAAATAAAGTCCTAATCTACTTCTAAATATGAAAATATTACCTATCAAACATTAAATTCGAAAAATACAATAAAAATGACAATAATAATTAAAATTAAACTTTAAACTTATCCCTATATCGATCTCCATCATTCTCCTCGGCTTCGAAAAATTCGTCCTCGAATTTGAAACGGTTTGTAATTGAATTTGTAGCAGAGCAAAGAGAACATAAGTATCCTTCCATCGAGTCCTAACATTAGGATCTTCAAATCTTCAAATAGTTGACGGACTTTAAACTTACCAACTTGGGTGATAACATCCATCCAATCAGTCCATCGTAGTTTAATAAACTCACGAAGTAACAAGCTTCTAATGTAACTCGAAGAAGATGACTTCATAAGAGGAACATCAAAGGGGTTGAAAAATTGATGTGTAGAAAATTCTCCATCCTGGGTCGGAGGTTGATACCACACATTCGTAGGTTCTAGAGTGGGTGAATTGGTAAAAGGAAAAACAGTGTCGAATTGACAAATTTCGCAATGACATTCATCATAAATTGGAGGTTTTGAGCAATCAACAGGAATATCATTACTTGGAGAATCAAAAAAAGGCCACGAGAAATCAATCATTTTTTTTTTGGAATTTTTTTTTTCAGAAAAGAAGAAAAAAATATATAAAGAAATACCTTAACTGAATTTAGAAAAATTCAGGTTCAGGCTCTGAATACCAAATGATGTAGGGAAGCAGAAGCATAAGAGAGATAAATAATCGAATACGGTAGAATTCAATCGATAGTCGTAAACGATCTTCAACTTAGCAGAATTTAATCAATACTAAAGTTGGGATAGATAATCAATTACTGTAGAATTTAATCAATACAAGTAACTGATCCTTCAACACTAGTAGAATTTAATCAATACTAAGAGTTGGACGAAAGGAGAAACAGTCAAACTTTCGGATTTAACAAAAGAGCAACGCTCAATCAAATTTTATTCATCAATAAACCGATTTTCGGAATTAAACATAACCTAATTTTTATAAGCCTCCTAAGACTTGGAAAACAAGTCAAAGACTCCTAAAAATAACCCTAATCTATATAGTAACCTAATAGAGTCCTAAAATAACAAAATAAAGCTTAAATCTACTTTTAAACATGAAATTAAAACCTATCTAAATATAATTCCGAAAATTACAATTAAATAGAAAATAATTAAAATAAAAACCTAAAATTATCCCTAATATGTTGATCTCCATCATTCTTCCCCGCTTGAAGAAAATTCGTCCTCAAATTTTGAGTACTGCTTTGAGGGCCATGTCTTGAATTTCTTTTCCACAACGTCGATGAACTTTAGTTCTTGAAACCCTAGTCACAATATCTATCCAATCACTCCATTGAATTGATATAAAGTGATTGATAATTAGTTTCTGAACGATCCATGAAATTGAAGAATGGAAGGTATAGACATCAAAGGGATCTTCATACCGATGAATAAAATTGAAAGCTTCAAAACTCCATATCAAATCATCTTGTGCGACTTCAAGGCCAATTATTTTCAGACCAATTGACTGTGATGTCATAAATTGACAAATCTCACAATTACATTTGTCAAAAACAGGGGGTTTTGACCAATCCACAAAAAGATCAATGCTAGGAGATTCAACGAAGGGCCACGAAAAATCAAACATTTTTTTTTTCTTTTTTGGACATTTTTTTTCGGAAAAGAAGAAAAAATAGATAAACAAATACCTTAACTGAATTTAGAAAAATTCAGGTTCAGGCTCTGAATACCAAATGATGTAGGCAGCGGAACAAATAAAAGGGATAAAAAGGATCGAATACGGTAGAACTCAATCGATACTCGTAAACGATAGGATAGATAATCGAAACTAGTAGAATTTAATCGATACTAGTAAACGATCTTCAACCTAGCAGAATTTAATCAATACTAAAGTTGGCATCCAAAAGGAATTCAATCACTTTTAGGAAATAGAGAGTAAACACTCAATATCAAAAGTTTATTAATAATCAATCAATTTTCGGAATTAAATCAAGACCTCTATTTTTATAAGGCTCCTAAGACTTGGAAATCAAGTCAACTACTTCTAAAAATAACCGTAATCTATATGGTAACCTATTCGACTCTTAAAATATCAAAATAAAGTCCTAATCTACTTCTAACTATGAAAATACTACCTATCAATCATTAAATCCGAAAAATACAATAAAAATGACAATAATAATTAAATTTAAACTTTAAACTTATCCCTATATCGATCTCCATCATATCTTAAATAATTGTCTATTTGAAGTTTTAGCTTAAATTTGTACTCCCTAGTTAAAACGTGAGGTGCTGTCGTTTTCGGGGGTGTACAACCAATATACTCCATCCATCCGTCCCGCTCAAATAGGATTTTGGTAAACTTGACTTTACTTTGACCAAGCCTTTTGAAAAAAATATAATAATCCAAATAAAAATTTAAAAATTATTATTGTATCTCAATTAATAATACTCTCAATAACAATTGTTAAATTTATATTAGGATAATTATTTCTTATTTAAATTACATGGTCAAAATATAAAAAAAGCTACCAAAATCCTATTTCGGGCGGGACAGAGAGAGTATACAAGTTAGGAAGCATCTTCAAATCCCTACAAATATGCTACAAATTACAACTTACTTAATACACATTTATCAAAAGAGAAAGAATAAATACAAAATGAAAAGATAGATGATATGGAAAATATTGACGAGGTCGTCAATATCTCAGACATCTCTTAGTTTCGAAATAAATATTTAAAAAATGTAAATTTATTTTTGATCAATATAAATTTAAATTATAATATTTATATTCATTTATGGACCGAGGCGTAAAGTTTTAAACAATTTTAGTTACAATTATGCATAAGTATCGCTTTTAGCCTCCTTGTATAAGACTATGGATAAGTATCGCTTTTAGCCTTCTTGTATAAGACTGTTAACAGTAATACAATATAAGGTCCTACTCCGATAAAAACTTAAATAGTGTATAAGAATCATAATAACAAGACACAATCATTAGATTAGAAAATAATAGATGTCTCATATTAGATTGTCATTAATACATGTGAGGTGACATTTTTGTAATTGTTCGTTCGTTTTTTTTTTTTTTTTTTTGTTACAAAATTGTTCGTTCGTTTTTGTGAACATGGAAGGTAGTAATGTAAAGACGCGCGGTGACATTTTTGTGATTTACGCCGTAAGTGAGCGCCTTAGATTCAGTAGCTAGTTAGTTATTGAATCCATGATTTAGTAGCTAATTAACTAATGAATCTAATTTGTATTTTGAATATTTCACTTGAATTTAGTAACTAATTATTTAATGAATCTAAGTGTATTTGAAACATTGCACTTGGATTCATTAGCTATTTATCTACAGAATCCAAGTGTATTTTGAATTGCATTTGGATTCAGTGGCTAATTAACTATTGAATTCAAGTGTATTTTGAACATTGCATTTGGATTTAGTGGTTAATTTTCTATTGAATCTAAGTGTACTAGTGGGTAACCCTTGCTTTGCACGGGAAACTAATTTACTATTTTTCGTATTTTTTTTTTATGTTTTTACTTAATAAAGTAACATAATAACTTTTGTAATATAATTATATTGTAGTATATGAATTAAAACGTTTGCTTACAAACTTAGGAAAATTGTGTTAATTTTCTAATTTTGTTGTAATAATTATGATAATTGAAATTTGAATATAAAGATAAATTATTATCATTATGAATTAACTTTTAATTTTATAGATAATTGACTTGATAATATTAGCCATTGTTGAAGAATGATTTTATATATACACATTATGATTAGTAAATATAAAAGTTTATAATGTACATCTAATGTGTTAGTATAATAATTTTATTATGTCTTAAATAAATAATTTTTCTAGTTATAGTAACTAATAGCGTATCCATCATCTTAACTAATACTAAATAATAATTTAAATAATTATTATAATTACCAAATATTATTAATTATATTTACTAACATATATAATAACTATTATTACTCACTGAAAGGTCCATGTTTTTATCAAAACACTCTTAAGGCCAAAATGATAGAGAAATATGCGTAGCGGAATAGATATTTTCTTAAGCTTTATAGTTGTTGTCTAACATATATATTCCTAATTTCTTTGTCAATTTTATCTTGTCTATGTGATCAAGCAATAATATATTAAAGCAATTAATATAAATGAAATTGAAAATTAAAATGCAAGACAAAAAATAAAAAGAGACAAGAGGCGAGAATTTTTCAAGTGGTTCGGAGGCAAAACCCATCTCCTACATCCACCCCCACTGTTGTCAGCAGTGAGATCAATTCACTATAATCCACTCACTTTTAAGCTTACAATAATTGATAAGGCAAGTTCCTTGAACCCCCTCTTCTTAATTGTCACTACAATTAAGGAAGCTTTTTGACAAAGCTGATTACAAAAAGAAAAATAAACTACAATGAGTTTACAAAGTTTTTAAGCTTGGCTGTTAGCTTGGCTAGGTGTGTGTTGTAACTGGGTGCTAAAAGCACAATCCATGCACTTGAGTTGATGCAGGATCTTCAAGAGTGCAGTTGGTAACAAGTTGTTGTTGACAGCTTGTAAGGTTTAGGTGTAAGGGGAGAAAAAGGGATTTAGTGATGCAAGCACACTAGTGGATAAATGGTGAAGGGTAAATGGTTGGGTTCTTGGGGTGTAAACCTTAGTGTGTGCTATTGGTGTTTATTGCACACACTAGGTGAAAGCATAGTAAAAGGGAGAGTGGAAATGGTGCTGAAAAAACACACTGGTAAAAAGGGTGTTTGGTTTCAATTTATAAGGAAAGAAGAGGAAGTAGCCGTTTGGTTGGAAAGGTTTAATGAAATGGGTGGAGTCTTCAAGGGTGGTCTTGGTCTTCATTGTTTTAATGCCTTCTCCATTTAATGCAAGGTTGAAATGTTTGATCTTCAACGGAAACAAGAGAGGAAAAAATTGCTGGAGTGAATCTTGCATTCACATGAGACAATTGGAATTTGCAGTTGACCACCTTGTCCCATTTTTGCTCCATTTGTGGGTTTTGCACATATCTTTTCATTGGGAGCTCGTATGCAAATTATTATCACATACTCTTGTTCGTCTTTAAATTACCTTTCTAATGAGTCCAATATAGAATATTTTAGGACTCATTTAGTAGGTGAAAATCCTCATAGAAAAACTTGGGAAACATGAAGGAGGTCTAGGGTAACTTTTGCAACTATTTTTCTTTGCAAATTTGACCAATTAACTTTGTCCCGTTAAATTATCGATCTTCACCAAAACAATAAGTTAGGACCTAACAATTTCCCCCTTTTTGGTGAAGGATTGGTCATTTTATACTCTTAATGGCTTGCTTCAAACTCCATAAGCAAAAAGAGATGACATTGATCATTTGGCTCCCTAAAAAAATTGAGCAGAATTTTGGTCAACTTCATGGGTTTTTCTGTATTGACTCGAAAAGTTCTGGAGTGTGTGTCTATAAGTTTTGGAAGGTTCTATGAGTGAAATTTAAGAGGGAAAAGACGGTTTGGGATTTCAGGTTTTGAAGAGGGAGATATTGCATTTTTGGTGAGAGGTGTTTGACATGAGTCTGCTGTCAGGATTTTTGGATCTGCTGCCTCCTTCAAATAGGCTCCATTTTTCACTTATAAATAATTAGAATGTGGAGTAGATCTTGTTGGAAATCCCTCTGTGTCTAGTTTACACGGGAAAAATCGGTTTGGGGTTTCAATAGGGAGAGAGTGAGATATTGTGTTTTTCATGGAAGGTGTCAAACCAGATTTTGGGTCAGCTGTCAAGGTTTTTGGGTTAGCTATTAAGAGTTTTGGGGTTGCTTTCTGAGGGAGGGTTAGCTGACTGGGGTTTAGTGTTTGGAGGGTTTTGAAAATTAAAGTGCAAGACAAAAAATAAAAAGAGACAAGAGGCGAGAATTTTTCAAGTGGTTCGGAGGCAAAACCCATCTCCTACATCCACCCCCACTGTTGTCAGCAGTGAGATCAATTCACTATAATCCACTCACTTTTAAGCTTACAATAATTGATAAGTCAAGTTCCTTGAACCCCCTCTTCTTAATTGTCACTACAATTAAGGAAGCTTTTTGACAAAGCTGATTACAAAAAGAAAAATAAAATACAATGAGTTTACAAAGTTTTTAAGCTTGGCTGTTAGCTTGGCTAGGTGTGTGTTGTAACTGGGTGCTAAAAGCACAATCCATGCACTTGAGTTGATGCAGGATCTTCAAGAGTGCAGTTGGTAACAAGTTGTTGTTGACAGCTTGTAAGGTTTAGGTGTAAGGGGAGAAAAAGGGATTTAGTGATGCAAGCACACTAGTGGATAAATGGTGAAGGGTAAATGGTTGGGTTCTTGGGGTGTAAACCTTAGTGTGTGCTATTGGTGTTTATTGCACACACTAGGTGAAAGCATAGTAAAAGGGAGAGTGGAAATGGTGCTGAAAAAACACACTGGTAAAAAGGGTGTTTGGTTTCAATTTATAAGGAAAGAAGAGGAAGTAGCCGTTTGGTTGGAAAGGTTTAATGAAATGGGTGGAGTCTTCAAGGGTGGTCTTGGTCTTCATTGTTTTAATGCCTTCTCCATTTAATGCAAGGTTGAAATGTTTGATCTTCAACGGAAACAAGAGAGGAAAAAATTGCTGGAGTGAATCTTGCATTCACATGAGACAATTGGAATTTGCAGTTGACCACCTTGTCCCATTTTTGCTCCATTTGTGGGTTTTGCACATATCTTTCCATTGGGAGCTCGTATGCAAATTATTATCACATACTCTTGTTCGTCTTTAAATTACCTTTCTAATGAGTCCAATATAGAATATTTTAGGACTCATTTAGTAGGTGAAAATCCTCATAGAAAAACTTGGGAAACATGAAGGAGGTCTAGGGTAACTTTTGCAACTATTTTTCTTTGCAAATTTGACCAATTAACTTTGTCCCGTTAAATTATCGATCTTCACCAAAACAATAAGTTAGGACCTAACAATTTCCCCCTTTTTGGTGAAGGATTGGTCATTTTATACTCTTAATGGCTTGCTTCAAACTCCATAAGCAAAAAGAGATGACATTGATCATTTGGCTCTCTAAAAATTTGAGCAGAATTTTGGTCAACTTCATGGGTTTTTCTGTATTGACTCGAAAAGTTCTGGAGTGTGTGTCTATAAGTTTTGGAAGGTTCTATGAGTGAAATTTAAGAGGGAAAAGACGGTTTGGGATTTCAGGTTTTGAAGAGGGAGATATTGCATTTTTGGTGAGAGGTGTTTGACATGAGTCTGCTGTCAGGATTTTTGGATCTGCTGCCTCCTTCAAATAGGCTCCATTTTTCACTTATAAATAATTAGAATGTGGAGTAGATCTTGTTGGAAATCCCTCTGTGTCTAGTTTACACGGGAAAAATCGGTTTGGGGTTTCAATAGGGAGAGAGTGAGATATTGTGTTTTTCATGGAAGGTGTCAAACCAGATTTTGGGTCAGCTGTCAAGGTTTTTGGGTTAGCTATTAAGAGTTTTGGGGTTGCTTTCTGAGGGAGGGTTAGCTGACTGGGGTTTAGTGTTTGGAGGGTTTTGAAAATTAAAGTGCAAGACAAAAAATAAAAAGAGACAAGAGGCGAGAATTTTTCAAGTGGTTCGGAGGCAAAACCCATCTCCTACATCCACCCCCACTGTTGTCAGCAGTGAGATCAATTCACTATAATCCACTCACTTTTGAGCTTACAATAATTGATAAGGCAAGTTCCTTGAACCCCCTCTTCTTAATTGTCACTACAATTAAGGAAGCTTTTTGACAAAGCTGATTACAAAAAGAAAAATAAAATACAATGAGTTTACAAAGTTTTTAAGCTTGGCTGTTAGCTTGGCTAGGTGTGTGTTGTAACTGGGTGCTAAAAGCACAATGCAGGCACTTGAGTTGATGCAGAATCATTAAGAGTGCAGTTGGTAACAACTTGTTGTTGACAGCTTGTAAGGTTTAGGTGTAAGGGGAGAAAAAGGGATTTAGTGATGCAAGCACACTAGTGGATAAATGGTGAAGGGTAAATGGTTGGGTTCTTGGGGTGTAAACCTTAGTGTGTGCAATTGGCGTTTATTGCACACACTAGGTGAAAGCATAGTAAAAGGGAGAGTGGAAATGGTGCTGAAAAAACACACTGGTAAAAAGGGTGTTTGGTTTCAATTTATAAGGAAAGAAGAGGAAGTAGTCGTTTGGTTGGAGAGGTTTAATGAAATGGGTGGAGTCTTCAAGGGTGGTCTTGGTCTTCATTGTTTTAATTCTTTCTTCATTTAATGCAAGGTTGAAATGTTTGATCTTCAACGGAAACAAGAGAGGAAAACATTGCTGGAGTGAATCTTGCATTCACATGAGACAATTGGAATTTGCAGTTGACCACCTTGTCCCATTTTTTCTCCATTTGTGGGTTTTGCACATATCTTTCCATTGGGAGCTCGTATGCAAATTATTATCGCATACTCTTGTTTGTCTTTAATTTACCTTTCTAATGAGTCCAATATAGAATATTTTAGGACTCATTTAGTAGGTGAAAATCCTCATAGAAAAACTTGGGAAACATGAAGGAGGTCTAGGGTAACTTTTGCAACTATTTTTCTTTGCAAATTTGACCATTTAACTTTGTCCCGTTAAATTATCAATCTTCACCAAAACAATAAGTTAGGACCTAACAATTTCCCCCTTTTTGGTGAAGGATTGGTCATTTTATACTCTTAATGGCTTGCTTCAAACTCCATAAGCAAAAAGAGATGACATTGATCATTTGGCTCTCTAAAAATTTGAGCAGAATTTTGGTCAACTTCATGGGTTTTTCTGTATTGACTCGAAAAGTTTTGGAGTGTGTGTCTATAATTTTTGGAAGGTTCTATGAGTTAAATTTAAGAGGGAAAAGACGGTTTGGGATTTCAGGTTTTGAAGAGGGAGATATTGCATTTTTGGTGAGAAGTGTTTGACATGAGTCTGCTGTCAGGATTTTTGGATATGCTGCCTCCTTCAAATAGGCGCCATTTTTCACTCATAAAGAATTAGAATGTGGAGTAGATCTTGTTAGAAATCCCTCTGTGTCTAGTTTACACGGGAAAAATCAGTTTGGGTTTTCGATAGGGAGAGAGTGAGATATTGTGTTTTTCATGGAAGGTGTCAAACCAGATTTTGGGTCAGCTGTCAAGGTTTTTGGGTTAGCTGTCAAGAGTTTTGGGGTTGCTTTCTGAGGGAGGGTTAGCTGACTGGGGTTCTGTGTTTGGAGGGTTTTCAAGGGTGTTCTCTCCGAGGGTTTGGTGTCAAGGGTTTTGTTGACAAAGAGGTTGGGTCTTAGCTGTCAAGAGGCTCCGGTCTTAGCTGTTGGGGTTAGCTGTCCAGAATAGCAACTTCAAGCAAAATCTGGTACTGATTCCCAAGGTTGTAGGCTTTGATTTTATGCTTTCTGGAAAGGTTTGTGAGTCTACTTTACTCACAAAAAATTGGATTGCAATTTTATTGAACAGAGAGAGAGAAAATGCATTTTTAGTGAAGGGTGTCAAGAGGCTCCGGTCTTAGCTGTTGGGGTCGGTCTTAGCTGTTGGGGTTAGCTGTCCAGAACAGAAACCTCAAGCAAAATCTGGTACTGATTCTCAAGGTTGTAGGCTTTGATTTTATGCTTTCTGGAAAGGTTTGTGAGTCTAGTTTACTCACAAAAAATCAGATTGCAATTTCGTGGAGTGGAGAGAGAGATATTTCCATTTCCGTGAAGGGTGTCAAATCTGAAATTCATATTTCCAGCAGCTTGTTTTCAATGGAGAATAGGCTTTTTAGGTTGGTTTGTTGGTGAAATAGGGGTGATAACATGTCCTTGAAAGGTTTTCTGTTCCCCCTAAAATGGTGATATGGGTTTATGAGGAAAAATGGCTTAAAACACATCCTTTAAAAAGGCTCGGTTCCCCCTAAAATTTGTTCTTGATGCCGTGTGTTCTTCTTGCATCCAAGATTGCTTCGACTTTGATTAAGCTTGAAGATTTCACTAGTCCGTCGAGCATCCAATTTCATTCCCCTAAAATCACAAACGAGAAGAAGTAAATGATTCTTTATAATCAAATAAATAAATTTAAGCACAAGGGGAATTTCCAAATTCTAGTAATTCAAAGTCCAACATAAGCAGTCGGTGGGCATGAGGGGCTGCACTAAAAGAAGTGCCAGCGAGTTTGCCGGTCAGTGACATCGAGCCCAAGGAAGGTGATTAATCTTCCCCCTAGCAACTACCCTAGGAGTCTCTAACTCATGACCTCGCTTTGTCTTACCAAAAATAAGGAAACTTGGGAAATGATCCAAGATGATCAAATAGGGTGTTCAAGCACAAAAATATGTTAGACATATAAGCATGGATCTTCACGAGATGTTAAGCTCGGAGACACTAAAGTCTCTAAGAACCATGCTCTGATACCAATTGAAAGGTCCATGTTTTTATCAAAACACTCTTAAGGCCAAAATGATAGAGAAATATGCGCAGCGGAATAGATATTTTCTTAAGCCTTATAGTTGTTGTCTAACATATATATTCCTAATTTCTTTGTCAATTTTATCTTGTCTATGTGATCAAGCAATAATATATTAAAGAAAGAAATAAAAATGAAATTGAAAATTAAAGTGCAAGACAAAAAATAAAAAGAGACAAGAGGCGAGAATTTTTCAAGTGGTTCGGAGGCAAAACCCATCTCCTACATCCACCCCCACTGTTGTCAGCAGTGAGATCAATTCACTATAATCCACTCACTTTTGAGCTTACAATAATTGATAAGGCAAGTTCCTTGAACCCCCTCTTCTTAATTGTCACTACAATTAAGGAAGCTTTTTGACAAAGCTGATTACAAAAAGAAAAGTAAAATACAATGAGTTTACAAAGTTTTTAAGCTTGGCTGTTAGCTTGGCTAGGTGTGTGTTGTAACTGGGTGCTAAAAGCACAATGCAGGCACTTGAGTTGATGCAGGATCTTCAAGAGTGCAGTTGGTAACAAGTTGTTGTTGAAAGCTTGTAAGGTTTAGGTGTAAGGGGAGAAAAAGGGATTTAGTGATGCAAGCACACTAGTGGATAAATGGTGAAGGGTAAATGGTTGGTTCTTGGGGTTTAAACCTTAGTGTGTGCAATTGGTGTTTATTGCACACACTAGGTGAAAGCATAGTAAAAGGGAGAGTGGAAATGGTGTTGAAAAAACACACTGGTAAAAAGGGTGTTTGGTTTCAATTTATAAGGAAAGAAGAGGAAGTAGCCGTTTGGTTGGAGAGGTTTAATGAAATGGGTGGATTCTTCAAGGGTGGTCTTGGTCTTCATTGTTTTAATGCCTTCTCCATTTAATGCAAGGTTGAAATGTTTAATCTTCAATGGAAACAAGAGAGGAAAACATTGTTGGAGTGAATCTTGCATTCACATGAGACAATTGGAATTTGCAGTTGACCACCTTGTCCCATTTTTGCTCCATTTGTGGGTTTTGCACATATCTTTCCATTGGGAGCTCGTATGCAAATTATTATCGCATACTCTTGTTCGTCTTTAAATTACCTTTCTAATGAGTCCAATATAGAATATTTTAGGACTCATTTAGTAGGTGAAAATCCTCATAGAAAAACTTGGGAAACATGAAGGTGGTCTAGGGTAACTTTTGCAACTATTTTTCTTTGCAAATTTGACCATTTAACTTTGTCCCGTTAAATTATCAATCTTCACAAAAACAATAAGTTAGGACCTAACACTCACTAATAATATTAATAGTAATAATTAACCTATATAGTAACTATTATGATTAATTAATACTCCCTCTATCCTATCATAGGAGTCATACATTGTTTGCGCACACTTATTAAAAAACAATAGAAAATTGGTGAACATTGCAAGTGGGTTGAGGTATAATTGTCCAAAATACTATTCATTCTTTTTCATTATTTGTCATTTTAGGAAAGAAACTCTTACTATGAGACGTATAAAAATAGAAAGTAAGACTCTTACTCTCGGACGAAGTGGGTACTATTAATAGTAAAAATTACTCCCTCCATCCCGGAGTAAGAGTCCTACCTCTCATTTGCACGAAGATTAAGAATTGGTGGAAGTAATGTAAGTGTTGTGAGTGTAAAAGTAAAGTATGAGATAGAATGAGTGGGAGGAATAGTAAGTTGATTGGTGTTGTGAGTATAAAATTAAAGTATGAGAGAGAATGAGTGGGATGAATAGTAAAGATTATTTGCCATTTTAGGAATAAAACTCTTACTTTGGGAAGTACAAAAATAGAAAGTATGACTCTTACTCTGAGACGGAGTGAGTAATATATATTGTATAATGATTAACTAATACTATTAATAATAATGATAGTTAACACATATAGTAATTATTATGATTAACTAATTATACTATTAATAGTAATAGTTAATATATATAGCAACTATTACGATTACTAATACTATTAATAGTATATTTATTCAATAGTTAATTATAAAAGTTAATTATAAATGTTAATTATAATAATAGTTAACTATTAATAGTCAACTATTATTTGTTTAATATTATTAGCTAATAATATTAATTACTATATAAGGTAAGTATTATAGTAATTATTACTAATAATAGTAATAGTTACTATGATAGGTAACTATTATAGTTACCTATTACTAATAATAGTAATAGTTTACAATAATAGTTAACTACTATAGTTAACTATTACTATTATTAGTAAATGTTACTATAATAGTAAACTATAATAGTTACCTTATATAGTAAACTATAATAGTTACCCTATATAGTAACTAATATTAAATTGTTGGAACAATTTTTAATCCTGAATGCCTAACTCATTTGAGGAAGAGATGAAGGCGGAAGCGAATATACCTGTTGAATCCATTAACGATGTTGTAGGGAGAAATAAGATGAAGGAGAAGATGTAGGGAAGATGATCTTCTAAATGATGAGTGCCTTTTAATTTCTCAAAAACTTCTTAGATAATAATGAAGACAATTTAGAGAGAAAGTAAAGAATGTAGTCGTCTTTAAGGGTTGATGGATAGCCCTTTATATACAAGACAAAGAGGTATTTCATTTAGAGACCACACCTATTCATTCTTAAGCAATGTTAATTTACCATTTTGCCCATCATAAATAGATAAATTACATTTAAGGAATTCTACACATTATTATTATTGACTACACTTTATATTAACATTATAGGTATGATTTCATGTATGGAAAAGCTAAATGACTTGTAATGCAAGCCGTGTTCTAACAATCTCCCACTTGGGTTGCAAAACAAGTCTTTCCTTTAAAATCATAAATATAATACAAATGACAACCCAAATGTGCGCACTTTGTTGTCATCTATAACAATCTCGTCCATTAGTCATCCAAGTATAAGGACTAAAGGGGCAGTCGTTGTAATTGATTCGCAACTAAACCCACAGTAATCACGTGTATAAATCCAACTATATGACATAGATCAAAAGTGTAAATGTGTAGCATGGAACATAATGAATATATCCATATTCTTCCAACTTGTCCAACTTAACCAAATGAGATAAAAACTTTAAAATAAGAGAACAATTAATGAAAGGACACACAAACTCCCACTATACTAAATGTTATCAAGATTGTTACACCATATGAAACACTGAAGATGATAACGCTTTCATAAACGGATCCGCTAATATAGAGTTTGTTTCTATACGTTGTATTTCTATTTGTTCATTTTCCTTTACAACAAGAAACTTAATGTCTATATCCTTCAGACTTTGATGAACTCTTGTTGTTGTAAGACTGCCGCCTAATTGTCACAATAAATCTTAAGAGGTCTTTCGACACTTGTTGACAATTGGCAGTCCCTTAATAAACTTATGCAGCCATGTAATTTAACAAAATATCGGAATACCTAAGGGCAAATTGCAGTTTGGTTACCCAACATTTACCAAAAGTTATAATGTGGTTCCCAACATACAATTTTTTGCAACCCTCTTCCCCACACTGTCATTTTACTGCAATCTGATGAAAATCGTGTTATATTTGTAACTTTCGTTAAAAACACAACCATGTGACTAACACGTGATTTTAACGAGGGCAAAAAGGTCTTTTCCTGGCATGTGTGCTGCACACTGGTGTTTCTTCCCCATTAATATCAATGACCCACTAAACCTACCATGAATGAACAAAAATTGGAGGGGGTAGCTCTCATATAATTGCTCCAACTTTCTCCCCTTCGTCAACAATTAAGAAAGACGATAACAATCGTCTTCCTCCATTCATTTCTTCTCCATTATTAGCGATCTTCACTCTCCACCATGATGAATTGCAGATGTGAACTGAAAGCATGGGAACAAATGACCTGACAGATTTGAACCCTGGAAAAAGGTTTGCTAGTTGTCCAAACAATGGGGTAAGAGTTTAATTATTTCTAATTTCTTCAATTTTGTTTGGTTTTTCGCGCCACAAATGTGTCAATTTTATGAAAATTGCAGACGAGGCATGATTGTAGATACTTTGCTTGGGTCAATCCACCGATGTGTTTTAGGTCTACGATGATCATACCGGGTCTACTTCGCAAAAAGAATCGTCTGGAGCAAATTGTACTACGGCAGAGGGTGAAGATTAGTGTGTTACTGACATTGTTTGTGCTTTCTTGGTTGGTTTTTTTTTTGGATTGTGGGTGTTGGTAATTAAGGTGGAATGTGTAAACCATAAAATGATGTTTTGGAATTGGTTGTTACTAGTTGGAATGAATGTATGTTGGACTTATGTTATATTAAGAGTTAATGTAATAAGAAATTGTCCAATTACAGTAATTGGGTGTTGGTAAGTAAGGTTTTATGTGTAAAACAAAAGAAAAATAGAGTACCATAAACCATTATCAAAGGAGGAAAAACAGAGTACCATGAACCATATTGCATAACTTCATACAAAGTACCAAATGGCCACTGAATTCACAAAATGAGGGCAATTTTGAGTTCTTCAGGCTACTCTCAAGTTACAAAACATGCCCTAACATAAACCTACTTTAATATGACAAGTTACCAAATGACCATTGTAACAGGTGTAAGGATCCCGCCCCGTGACGAAGGAACGAAGGGTTTTCATTTCGAAGGGCAAAAAAAACCAAACACGATTATCATGCAAAACATAACGGAGTCGCCACAATTGTTAATTATTTAACCCAACAAATGGAAAGGTTAGAGATTCTATTAGTTCGGAGGTCAGGTTACGCCTTGGGAAGAGTTTTACGTCACCCAAGTCGCCTCGGATAGGACCGAGTCTCCCTAACGTTAGTTAACAAAAGTGCATGTGTGTGTTTCAAAAATGGGAGAAACTGACATTTTAACAAAACTGGTTAATTATTTAACAGAAAATGGTTATTTTGCAAACATTTCAGTCAGAAAGGGAAGAGAACTGGAAAATGCACTCCCTGGACAAAGTAGCTGTACGGCTAGGGAGAGCATTCCAGGGGTTTTTGACAGTTTATCAGAAACTGTCCAGTTTCAAACAAAACAGAGTGTTCTTGCTGAAACTGGATTGTGATGATCATTTTCAATTATTTTCTTTAACAAAAACATGGATTTAATCATCCCTATGTCATTGATCACAAATTAGACACAAAAAACAAAGGTTTTGGGTGTGATCAAGACAATCATTGGGGAAATTTTGAGAAAGGTGATGAACATGCCCTTTGGGCCAAAATTTCCATTTGATGAGTAAAGATTGGAACTTTACCATCAAAATGGACTTTTTATGAAAGATTAACTTTGAGGGACAACAAAAACTACATAAAGATCCAATCTTTATGACCCAATCTTAGGGATTTTTGGCTAGATCAAGGCTGGGATGATAAAATTGAGCCTTCATCCCCCAACATGATCATCATGGCCTAGTTTGTGTAATACCAACATAAAGACATGAGCTTTCACCTTGATAAAGAGATCTTTAAGCTATTTAGAACAAGAAATTAAACCACGATCATCCTTAGGTTTGAACCTCTTTCACACAAAAGTATGAAGGGCACCTTGAATCATGCTCATGGTTTAGTTCACATTATATGTGTATATATATATATAAGATATATATGCTTGAAATGGACAAGTCTTGTAGTAATATAATATATGTATGCTTGAAATGGACAAGTCTTGCAAGAATGTAAATTTGCTTGAGAGGACAAGTCTTACAAGAATGTAAACAAGAACAAGTAATGTGATTAACAAAGCAAAATAGAGTTGAGATGAAGAGAGATGGGGGAAGGGGACCTCACCTATGATGGTTCTAGTTTATCTTCCTTTCCTTCACTCAATTATAAGGGTGATTTCTCTCTCAAACACGATTTCTGCAGATTTTCCCCTATCTAAACAATATTCTTCCCCCCCCTGAAATGATCAGCATGGGGTTCAATTTATGGGGACTGAGGGTGCCCAACATAGCCGTACGGCTCAACCCCTCAAGTACCCAAACCATCCGTACGACTCGACTTAGCGAGCTTCTGGATTTTTCTAAGTTTAATTCCAGTTCAGTCCTAGAATATTAGGTTTATCCTAGTGAGGTCCTGGCCCATTGGTTTATCCCTAAATGGTACCAAGAATCTTCTAAAGTAGGTCAAATTCAGATTGGGGTACTTACAGAGCCCCTAGGCAACGTCGCTTTTGAAGAAAGCGGGGTTGTCGAAAAAATAAGCATCCCAATCTGATGGGAGGACGGCTTGGCTGATTTGTTCTATGGCTGGACCTAGAGGTATAGGATTCCTACGTATCCCTATTTGAGGGAATCAAGCCTAACGTAGTTCGGGTGAGAGATTTTAAGGCTACTCAAACCTCTGGGCCTTAGGTGGATATTCATTCATCCCTTCCTAAACAGGCATGGCTCAAAGGCCGGACTTGGTCAACTTGGCTCTATTCGGAGAGGGTTGACTAAGGGGGCTGGCATGGCTCAGAGGCTCAAATAATGGGCATGGCTCAGAGGCTAGACTTGATCGACTTGTCTCTATCGGGAAAGGGTCGACTCGAGGGTAACTGGTCTTACATCCGACTAAGGACTGCCGGGACACATTGGTCAACTTGGTCAACTTTTCTCATGGCGGAGGGTCGACTACACAAACTGGTCAACTTATCTCATGGCGGAGGGTCGACTACACAAACTGGTCTTACGTCCCTCCAGACTGCCGTCACAATGATAGGTTTTCTCTAACCTGGCCACTCTCGGGGGACAAAGGTTTTCTTAACCTAATCATGACTATACTGGTCTTACGCCCTACCAAGGGCTGCCGGGGCAATAACATCTTAACTTTCATCCTGGACTTACGAGGTACGGCCGGGAATTTCATGATTTCACTTTCTACCCTGGACTTACGAAGTACGGCCGGGTCAATGAAATCCAATGGTCTTACGCCACGCCGGACGGCCAAGGACGAATCTCACGAAACCTAATGGTCTTACGTCACGCCGGACGGCCAAAGGACAAATCTCACAGAGCCTAATGGTCTTACGTCACGCCGGACGGCCAAAGGACATGTCTAACCTAATGGACTTATGTCATGCCGGACGGCCAAAGGACATAATCTCATTGAACCTAATGGTCTTACGTCATGCCGGACGGCCAAAGGACATAATCTCACAGAACCTAATGGTCTTACGTCATGCCGGACGGCCAAAGGACATAATCTCACAGAACCTAATGGTCTTACGTCAAGCTTCCTTGTCTAAGTCAACCCTCTCCATAGAGCCAAGTTGACCATGTCCCGCCTCTGACCCAGAGAGTCACGCTTCCTTGTGTAAGTCAACCCTCTCTATAGAGCGAAGTTGACCATATCCCGCCTTTGACCTCGAGAGTCATGCTTCCTTGTGTAAGTCAACCCTCTCCATAGAGCCAAGTTAACCATGTCCTGCCTCTGAACCCGAGAGTCACGCTTCCGTGTGTAAGTCAACCCTCTCCATAGAGCCAAGTTGACCCTGTCCCACCTCTGACCCCGAGAGTCATGCTTCCTTGTGTAAGTCAACCCTCTCCATAGAGCCAAGTTGACCATGTCCCACCTCTGACCTCGAGAGTCACGCTTCCTTGTGTAAGCCAACCCTCTCCATAGAGCCAAGTTGACCATGTTCCGCCTCTGAACTCGCCAAGAGTCATGCTCGTCCCCCTAGGAAATGATGACTGGTATCCGCCTAGCCCTTAGGTTTGGATAGCCTTAAAACTTCTCCCCTTTTCTGAACTACGTTAGGCTTGATTCCCCGCAAACGGGATACGTAGGAATTCTATACCTTTAGGTCCAGCCATGCAAACCAAAATCGGTCAAGCCGTCCTCCCATCATATTGGGATGCTTATTTTTATCGACAACCCCGCTTTTCCAAAGCGACGTTGCCGAGGGGCTCTGTAAGTACCCCAATCTGAAATCAACCAACCTTAGAGGAACTCTTAGCACCATTCAGGGATAAACTGATGGGCTGGGACCTCACTAGGATAAAATAAAAATTCTAGGACTCCTCTGGAATTAAACTTGGAAAAATCCAAAAGCTCGCCAGGCTTAGCCGTACGAATGGTTTGGACGCGGGAAGGGCCTAGCAGTACGGCTGGTTTAGGCACCTTCAGTCCCTATAAATTGAGACCCTTGCTGATCATTTCAGGGGGGAGAAATATAGTTTTGTAGGTGAAACTCTGCAGAAATACAGTCTGAGTAAAACACCACCAAACACTTGAGTGAAAAGAGAGGAAGATAGGCCATAACCACCATAGGTGAAGCCTCATTCTCCCCATCTTCTCTCCATCTTAAACTCTTTTGTTCTTGTTTATGTTGTTTATTTACTTGCATTTCAAGCCTTGCCCTTGTCAAGCACCTTTATATTGCAAGTCTTGCCCTTGTCAAGCACCTTTATATTACAAGTCTTGTCCTTTCAAGCACCTTATATTCTTGTTATATACCTTGGAACCAAATCATGAAATAATTCAAGGTGCCCTCACATCCAAGTATGTGAAAAGGGATAAAACCTAAAGAAGATCATGATTTGTTAATTTCTTGTCTTTAAATAGCTTGATGATCCATTTTTATGGTGAAAGCATGTATCTTTATGTTGTATTTGGCCATGATGATCATGTTGGGTGATAAAGTTCCAATAATTATCATCCCAACCTTGATTTAGCCTAAAATCCCACATTTGGGTCATAAAGATTCAATCTTTATGTCATTTTGTTGTCCCTAAAGGTTTAATCTTGTATAAAGATCCCATTTTGATGGTAAAGTTTGAATCTTTACTCATCAAAATGGCCATCTTGGCTCAAAGGCCACTTTCATCACCTTTTCTCAATAATTCCCCAATGATTGTCTTAATCACATCCAAAATTCTTGTTTTGGTGTCTAATCTAGTGATTAATGACATATGGATGATTTAATTTGTGTTTTGTTACAAAAGAATGGCTGGAAATGATCAAACAGTCCAGTTTCAGACAGAATGCTCTGTTTTTGTATGGAACTGGACTGATTCCTGGGAATCTGTTAAAATTCCCAGGAAGACCCTCTTTAGCCGTATGGCTACTTTGTCCAGGGGCATGTTTCAGTCCAGTCCCCCTTTAATCCAGAATATTTACAAAATAACCCCTTTCTGTTAAAATCCTAACCGTTTTCTGTTAAAGTCAGTTTCTACCATTTTCTAAACACACACACACACATATGCACTTTTCGTTAACAAACACAAGGGAGACTCGGCTTGTCTGAGGAGGCTTGGGTGACGTGAAACTCTTCCCAAGCCGTAACCTGACCTCCGAACTCATAAATCTCTAACCATTTTCATTTGTTGGGTTAAAAGTTAACAAATGTGGCGACTCCGTTAAGTTTGTGAAGTTACACGTGTTTGGCTTTTCTTCCTCGAAATGAACCCGTTTTGCCCCGGGGGGGGGGGGGGGATCCTCACACACCCTTTCACATAAGTGGTGTGAATTTATCATTTTGCCCATCATGAATAGGTAATATTACACCCCAAGAATTCTATACATTATTTAATCCTCTACATTTTATATTAACATCATAAATATGATTTTATGGAATTAATAATAACATGTTATGCTATCCATGTTCTAACAATCTCTTACTTGGGTTGCATAACTATGTTTTTCCTTCAATCATAAGTATAATACAAATGACAACACTTATGTGCACCTTGTTATCATTCATAACAATCCCGTCCATTAGTCATATAAGTATAAGGACTAAAGGAGCATTCGTTGTAATTGATTCGCAACCAAACTCACAATAATCACATATACATATCCAACTAAATGACATAGATCAAAATGTAGATGTCTAGCATGGAAAATAATGAATATATACATATTCTTCCAACTAGTCCTACTTAACTAAATGAGATCAAAAACTTTAAATAATTGAACAATTAATGAAAGCACAACATAAACTCCCACTATATTAAATGTTATCAAAAGTTGTTACACTCATATGAGCAATATGCTCGTGAAACACTAAAGGTGATAACGCTTTAATAAACGGATCCGCTAGCATGGAATTTGTTCCTATCATTTGTATTTCTATTTGTTCATTTTGTATTCTTTCTCTTACAACAAGAAACCTAATATCTATATGCTTAGACTTTGATGAACTATTGTTGTTGTTGTAGTACACAACAAGAAATTAAGGATTTGGCTACAATTTATTTAGCTACAAAAGAATTTTGTAGTTAAAACACATATTTTAGCGATGTATTATATTTTTCGTAGACAATTTATTTGTTTCGGAGACCAAAATAATTTTGTAGACAAATGTCGGACTAAGACAAGAAAACAAAATTATTCGTCGTTCAATGGAATAATTTTTTTCGTAAGCTTGGAAATTTTTGGCGCAATTAAATTCCCGCTTGGATGGAAAAGTAAATAAGATTCTGCTACAAATAAATATTGTAGGTAAAAGATTTACTTTGGCGATGTATTATTTATTTGTAGAAAATAGCCTTTTTTGGGGCGACCAAATTGGTTTTGTAGCCAAATGTGAGATTAAGACAATAAAAGAAAATTATTCGTTGTTGAATGAGGGGATTTTTTTTGTAGAGGCGGAATTTTTGGCGGAATTTTTTTGTAGGGGCGAAATATTTGGCGCACATAAGTTCCTGCCCGGATGGAAAAGTAAATAATATTCTGCTACAAAAAATAAACCTCTTTTACTACAAATTTTTTACATAGCAAAAAGGGTTAATGACAGATTAGGGCCTGAACTCCAGGGGGCGTCTAAAAGGGGTCTGAGTTTTTTTTTTCCGCTAGATCAGGGCTTCAAATATGAAATTTTCGCCAGTTAAGGGCTTTTTGACGGAAATCGTTAGAAAAGTCAGTTAAGTGTCATGTGCCTCGCACGTGATCGTCAAATTGGATGTATTTGTAATGAAAATTTGTCAAAAAAGGTCAAACAGTAAATTTTAAAATTTTAAGGGTTAAATCCAAAACAAAACCCAATTTCATAAACCCTAAAAAATATCCCCCCTCTTCATTTCTCCTCATACCCAGCAACTCCCTTTCTCTTCCTCTCATCTCCAACCTCCTCCCCCACCCCTACTACCGTCTCCCCGCCACCCCTCCCACCGTCTCCTTACATGTACACGCCACCCTTCCCCTTCCCAGCATTCCTTCCCACTTCTTCTCTCCCTCCCTCCCTTTCCGGTCATCATCTCTGTAACGACCCCAAAACCCGTTCCTATTTATTTTATATTTTTGGGAATTTTAATTTGAACTTATGTGTGCATTTGATGTGTTAGAAAATATTTTCATGACTTGCATATATTATTTGAGTATATATGTTAGTCAAAGTGTTAGTAGAAATTTTGTTAAAACGAATAAATGAGTTAGTTGAAACTTTAGGGTCCAAAGTGTAACTTTAAAGTTCAGGGCCTTAATTGTTGAAAATGAAAGTAGAGGGACCAAAGTGAAAATTCTATAAAAATCTTTACATACTTATCCCATTCCTTCTCTTCTTTGTGTGGAAGGTGAACATTACACACTCAACTACATTTGCTCCATTTCCATTTACTCTCTCTGTATCCACGAAGGAAATAGGTAAGTTCAACCCATTTTGATTTAATTCTTTTTATTTACTTACCCGTTTTAAAAACTAATTATATAAAAATGATCAGGGCGTTGAGTAGGTCATTTCTACCCAAACAAAACATATTTCTGCGATACTTTTTCCGGAAATAGGTAAGTTACTAATTTCCCTTAAATAGTAAAATGGTCATATATTTGCTATATGTGTGATATGTGGTGAAATTATTGTGAAATGAATTTATTTGTGATACTTGTTTATTTGGGACAAAGGGAGTATAATTATACTGGGTAAGTGACTTGGTTTGTATGCAAGTATGTATATGGAGTAGGTTTATATCCTGAAAATGTTAGTATAAGTGTTTGAAAGTATACTCCTACTTGTGGGACGGTAAAATATTAATTTGAATTAAATGTTAAATAAGTATATTATAAAATTATACTATTATTCTTGGGACGGGAAAATGAATGAAAGTAGCCCTAAATGAGTATATTGGTATATTAGAAAAATTATATTTATAATTGATACTAGTAATTGTTAATTTCGTGATTTGGGTAATATTTGTTATACTTGAAATTTTGGGACGAAGGGAGTATATAGAATTGGTTCTAGCTGGGTGTTGTAATGGTTTGGAAACTCAATTTGTAACCTTAATGAAGTTACCAAAGTTGTGTAGTATATGTGTTATACTTGTGGGACGGAAGGAGTAAAAATTGAACTAAGGAAAGAAATCTGGGATTTGGCCCAAAATGGGAGGGGGCGCGCGCACGCACCCCATGGTTCCAAATTAGGCAAAGTGTCTGATCAAGGGAAGCGGGCGCACCCTTTTGGGTGGGGCGCGCGCACCCTTAAGTGACCAAAAAATGTGAGGATCTGATGATTGGAAGCGCGCGCACCCTTGTGGGTGGGGCGTGCGCACCCCCCCTGTTTTCCAGGTTTGATAGTTTGTTCAATTTGGGTATAAGAGGGCAATTGTTTGTGTAGTCCTTGGGGTTGTTTAGGACCCGAACGTGGATGTGTATGACTTTTATGTCGTTAATGAAAAAGATTGGGTTGTGACTAAATGTCCTTATTATGGACTCTTTATGAGAAATCTTTAGTGTGCATCTTGTGATGCTTAGTTCCTTCTTGGATTAAATGCCTCGGGTTTTGGTTAGCAAGTATTTATTACTGTGCTTCTTGTGAAAAGTCCAGCTGGTCTTGTCGTTGAGTCAGCCGATGGAAGAATTATAGTGGTACAGGTAAGTCCACTATAAGGTTTTCCATTGGAGCTTCTGAGTCAGCCAATGGAAGAATTATAGTGGTACAGGTAAGTCCACTATAAGGTTTTCCATTGGAGCTTTTGAGTCAGGCGGTGGTAGAATTATAGTGGCACACAAGCCAAGTTCACTATAAGGTGTCCACTGCGCCTTCTTTGTTTCCCCAGTCCAGATTGGCCTTGGATGGGATGAATTGCTTCCTTTGGTGAGCACTTGGGTTATGACTTTGTGTCATATTTCCCTCTCTGGGTACTTGGTTCTATTGGTTATGGTTTGGTTTTCGGGATCCCGGCTTCAGCTATTTATGTTGCTCAGATGGTTTTCTCAACTGGTTTTCTCAGATGGTATTCTCAGATGGTTATGTTACTTCGGTAAACCTTGGCTTGGTATCCACCGGAGTGTGGGCTATGTGGTAGTTGTGATATATGAGTTGATGTTATCTCTCATGTTATGTATTATATGCTATGTGCTTACTTGTTGATATTGTTTCTTTATGATTATCATATCAGCATGTAACGTAGTTGCATTTTAGTAGCTTACTGAGATTCATTCTCACCCTTTATTTGTTTACTGTTTTAGATAAGGCGGGTCCAGGGGATAGGACACTTGGCACGGTAGGACGTTGAAAGTGGTAAGAGTTGGGTTTTGTTTTGTCAAGGTTACATTACATAAATGTATAACCTTTTGGGTAGAGTTTCCTTGACTTCATCGTCTTGTAACACCTATATTTTGGATAATGTTGGTGTGAGTACATTTGTATAAAGGTTTGTAAGCCTTCGGGCTAAATAGTTTCGTTTGTGAAAGTTTGTTTGAAAGTCAGTGGAAGTCTTTGAACTTCAAGTGTGGATTTGTTAAACTTTATGAAAGTACATTTCGAATTTTTTTTCTAAAGGTATTTTATAACGTCTTCCAATCGTGTCCCGAGTGTGGGGCCAAGTAGGACCACGGGTCTGGGGCGCGACAGTTGGTATCAGAGCTAGGTTGTAGATGGTCTAGAATGACTATGTGACCGAGGAGGGTAGTTGTGTAGAGAATGGGTAACGTTGAGGGTTTTATGGCGGTACTTATTGAAATGGTTGGGACAGAAGGAGATCAGTCTGGGCCTTCAGGGCTGGGTAATACTAGAGAAGAGGTTCGAACAATGTTCCAAGGTATGTTTGAAACTGTAATGAAAAAAAATTGACGATATAGTGGAGCATAAAAGCAAGGTTGAAGCCTCAGATGTGACAAAACGAGGAGGACAGTTAAAACCACAACCCCAGTGTGGTGATAGTAGAGAATACCAAGGGACATCTTCACAAGCTAGGAAATCTTTTCAAGGGCCACATAATAGAAGAACTCAAGGTAAACGAGTATGTAGCTATTGACGAAGGACAGGACATTCAGAGGAGAAATGTTGGAAGAAACAAGGCAAATGTATGAGATGTGGTCAGTTGGGTCTTCTCATGGCCAAAAGAGGGATGCTTCAGGGAAGGTTAAGGTGCAGGGTAGTGTTTTTGCCATCAATCAACAACAGATTTCATATCCTTCTAATGTGATTGGAGGTATAATTTCTATGTCTAGTTTGAGGGCACATACACTTATAGACCCTGGATCTTCGTATTCTTATGTGTCTGTGCATTTTGCTTCTCGATTGCATGCGTCTCCTGAGTATCTACCTTAGGTATTAGAGGTGTCTATCCTAAAGGGGAGTGTTTAATGATTGATAGAGTGTTGTGCACTTGTGATGTGCAAATTTGTGAGCATGTTTTACTTGCTGATTTAACTATATTGCTATAGCAAGATTTTGATAGTGTTGTGGAGGAGTCTTATATGCTAGTATGATTTAGTTAAGCATTGTAGATATATGTGTTTGGCATTCATGCTATTTATGACACGCCCCAAGTCCCGGGATCCCCTAATAGAACCTCGAACCTGGTGCGCGTAACTAACAAGGAACAAGAAACTAACGGGAAACAGGAACAACACCTGTTAGAAACAAACTGACATGATATATATATTCAAGAGTAAGGAGCTAAGATAGCTCACAACGAGTTCTAGACCAAGAAAATTAAAACCAAACATGGTTACATACAGCGGAAGACATGCCTAGTACATAATCTGGCATCAAGAGATGTCTAGAGACAACAAGCACTACACAAGTCTACCCCAAACAAGCCCTGAGTTTAACAACTCATACAACATCGTCCTTACCAAAGTGTAAAAGGACACTAGTCTCAAACAAGAACATCCTGCGGAGTACGTTCCCAGCTATGTCGAGCCTCACTGCGTACTATCCCCTGCTTTCCTGGGGGGGGGGAACAAATAAAGGGTGAGATAAATCTCAGTAAGCTATTAACATGCAACTACATGACATGTTATCACGCAATTCCAGTAGATACTCAAGTAATCATATATCAAGTATCATCAAGTAACAAGTATAGGAGAGGCTAAGCCAACTCAACAAGTTATCAAGCTCAAGATATGATCAGGTAACAAGTAGTCAAGTAGTGTGAGAGGCTAGACCAACTCACCAAGATGCACATAGGCCTATCACGTATCATTACCTGAATCCTTCCTTATTCCTCCCAAGAATACCATTGTTGTCGATGCTTGTATAGCTGATGACAACCACGATCAAGATCAAGAGACTGCTATGCAGAATATAAGAAGACCCGGTAACCAGTGTCATTCACAAGAACAAGATTCACGAGGTGTTCATGAGATTAGCATTCACTTATATCAGGCGTATTGCTCCAATATAGGATGCTAAGCCCTTACTATGGCCAGTAGTAAGGGAAAAACAGACCGAATGCATAGACCCACGATTATCACTTATGCCCCATCCCTCGCAATAAGCGTGAACCTATACACCCCTCTGAACCAAATAAGCCAGCTGGACTCACACGAGAATGCACAAGTAGATGTTTACTTGAACTACGAGAATAGAACTAAGTCCCATATTAGTGGACCAGTCTTTATGCACCATGTAATCATGTATCATGTGCTCACGAGAATATGCACCATGTAGTCATGTATCATGTGCTCACGAGAATATGCACCATGTAATCATGTATCATGTGCTCACGAGAATACAAGTACACATACGCAATCATTGCGAAGACAAATCAATCTAACAATGGCACGTGGAGTGTCCATATAACACGGTCAATCCAATTTAGAGTCTATTAATAACAGACCTCAAAAAAGTAGTTGGGTATATCATTCCATTTCACGTTGTCACATGCCAAGTTTGCACGTACATATTCATATCACGTTTAACACATTAAAGTGTCTACCACGATACCCTTACTATCAAATAGAGCCCAATACCTTAGACTCTAAATACGTAGAATAGGTCACATCATACCTAATCACAGTCATATCTCACGTATAGGTATCGTTAATAATCGAATACATTTTCCAACACATATTGTGTTCTGTAGTTATTCTTATTAACTTAAATCGTAGTATTCACGATTATATGAATTATCTTCATATTACACTAGTCCCTATTTTCTTTAGGAACCCATTTCAAGACAAGATATCTTCTTATACTTTATATACTTCATTGAGTATATATATGATTAAAACCAATCACTAGCACTTTAGTGTTTGTTCATAGCACTTACAATACACACGTATCAAATTCAAGTATGTAGTAGAGTTAATCATTCTCTATCTAGTTCCATATCCCAACTCTTTTAGTTATTCATACCATGTATCAAGTAATCAAGAAGTAACGTTCTATCAAGTAAATATATGCAAGATTTGCATATACACATCAAGAATCTTTCAAGTTTATTACCATACACATATATTGGTGTCAAGGCACGTACAAGATTTATAATCTTATATTCAAGTCTTAATCCAATTATCTGGATGTTCAAGTCATGTACAAGATTTTATTGTCTTATACTTCAAGTTACTGTCTCAACTTAAGACATTCAAGACATTCAAGACATTCAGGACATTCAAGACATTCAAGACATTCAAGACATTCAGGACATTCAAGACATTCAAGACATATATAAGATTTTATCATCTTATATCCAAGTTCTCAATCCATTTCTTTGGATGGTTAAACATGTACAAAAGTTAAACATCTTATACTTCGAGTTCAAGCTAGGAAGATGAATTATACATCTTTCACGTATTATTTTCAAATCCTTTTCTTAGGACATTCAAGCTCAAGACATTAGTTGGTGCCCCTAAAGTACACAAACATTGACTTCAAGACACATAAAAGAGTTATTACTCTTATACTCAAGTTATTATTTAATTATGATTCAAGTCCACATTTCATTTGTTCACAAAGGGACTATTTTTCAGTACTAGAGTGTTCTACAACACTCATCTAGGCCATCTAGGGTAGTACCCTAAACCTAGATCAAGAATACTTCGAATTCAAATTAAGTAAATGAGCTATACCACTCATACTTACAAGTTCATAATCCCCTACATAGGATATTCGAGCTCAAGACACTAATTTGGTGCCCTCAAGGTGCACAAACATTAGTTTCAAGACAAGCATAACACATAAGTGCTTGGTCATAGCACTTTCAATACATAAAGAAGAGTTCTTCCTTTTATACTCAAGTTCTCATTTTAATTTAATGAGTAATCATGTTCAAGACTCACTTCTGATACCCCTAAGGTGTCACAACACTTGCTAGGACATCTTATCTTAAGGCTATATGCCTTAACAAGGGATAAGCTTTCAATTTAATTTAGATTTAAAACACTTTGGTTGAAACAGGGGACCGGGCGGGCGCCTATGGTAGACCGGGCGGGCGCTCATCCAGGGATTTTTGAAACCAAAACTTCTGGCCAAATGGGCGGGCGCTTGGTGCCTAAGTGGGCGGGCGCCTGGTCCAATTTTTCAGCAAACACACTTTCTTTCCCAGGCTTAGAATTCTCTGTCCCAAACGTAGGAGTATACTTTTACTAACCCTTAGGCAATACCCAAGACACTATTTCAAGCTCAATTCATTTCTTTTACCGTCCCATAAATAATAGGACAATTTCCTTTTATTCCAATTAAATATTTCACCAACCCAAAAGTATAAGTATCATTTTATAATATACTAATATACCCATTTAGGGATACTTCCATTCATTTCCCCGTACCACAAATAATGGTACAATTTTTCTAATAATATTTAAATCAAGTTAATATTTTACCGTCTCACGAGTAGGAGTATAAATTCCTAATATGTTTGCAAACCCATTTAGTATTTAGGTTCAAGTTCTAGGTTCTCTGTACTAGTATAGAGATACTCCCTTCGTCCCAATTTTACAAGTATCACAAAAATTGCCCAAAACACAATTTTAACAAGAACAAGTATCGGGAATAACATATATGCATGTTATTACAAGTATGGGGGAGCTAATAACTTACCTAGTCTGAAAACAAAGTTACCCAAATAAATTTCTGATCGGCCTGGAACACTCTATTCAACGCCACGAATATTTATCCGGGATCAGAATCACGAACAGAGGAATAATTAATCACGAGGAGTCGAGAATAGGGTAAAACTGAACTCCCTTCTATGAAACAGAGAGAAAGTACGAGAAGAAACTGATTTTGGGGAATGCTTTCCAGGCAAACCCACAAGATATACATGCCACTTTCAAAGAATTGCAACTAGGCCCCTCAAGTTCTAACTTTGACAAAAAGGCCCCTAAACTTTCAACTTTGACATTTAACCTCCTTAATTTTCTAAAGTAGTTAAATAATTAACTCAAATAAAATAGCATATAAATATGCTAGTCAAGAATTTAATAAGTATAAGGTTGGGCGTTACAATTTATGCATTAAAGTTTAAATTTTTTTAGCACAAGGTTGTGCCTGGTATTTGGTTTAGGGAGTTAGCAGCAGAGTGTTCGCATCTAAAATTGAGAATGCACCATTTCTTTGAGAAATCTCAGATAGATTTTCTATTGAGTAGTATATGTTACTTGATGAGAAGCTTGGGTTATCTTGAGTTGTTATGGTGCAGTGTGGCAGTGTTGATATCTAGTCCAATATGCTTATAACATCGGTTGAGTTACAGGAATAGAAGCTTTAGCTTGAGATATTTCTTGACAAAGGATTCATTTTGTTTAATATATCTACGTGAGAGGCAACAGTTGTAAAATCAAGGCATTATGTCTTCTTGTTAGAGAATATATTATTTTGAGGAAGTTCAATTCAGGCATAGCTTTTGATCCTTCAATGGAGGCAACAGTAATTTGAAAAAAAATCTACTTTAGTAGTAGCGGTATGTAACTTGTTGAGATTGGTATATGGTTAAAGAATCATTGATGGATTTCTAAGGTAGCTACACTGTTAACTATATGATACAGAAATATACACTTTCTCGATGGATTGGTAAGAATGAAACGAGTTTTAATTGTTGAAACGAGAGTTGATGACAACTTCAGTATTGACATCCCTTAGTGGATTTGACTAGTATTACAGTTATCTAGAGGATATTATCAGTGTTACTATTTTCTAGTGGATATGTCGAGTTTTATCGTTATAGTGGATTTAATAAATTCATTATTCATGGTGATGCCTTAAAGAGTGATTGAGATGTTCATCGCTTCAGAATTGTATGGTAACAATGAGTGCTTTGAGAAGATTGATTCATTATGAACAAAATTATCCTACCCATAACTTGAGATTGATTGCGATTATACATCCATTGCATTAGCAAATGACTTTTGTGGAGCTATATTTGAAGTGCTTACCGACCATGAGAGTTGACGTATTTATTTCCTCAAGAAGAGTTATACATGAGACAATGCAAGTCGAATACATGTTATATCATCCGGGAAAGGCAAGTGTAGTAGAGGATTTGACATATTGGAGTTTTTGAGAGTTGATACATGGTGTGATTTTGCGATTGTGGAAGCTTTAAGTTCCTATACTATTGAATGATTTCAACCATAGAATATTATCAATGGAATTTTAACTTTTGTAACAGAATATGTAGTCAACACTTAGTGGAACCAATATGCATAATGGAATTCAACTACAGTTACTTGAAGAGTTACATTTTATTTGTTGACACGAGAAATTCTAAGCATTCAACTAAGTCCTTGAGTTGCGAATAATCTGGAAGTAAAATATCAGTGATCAGTTGGCTTGTCACAAACCTTTGAGATTTCTGAGTGGATATGAATCTATTGTGAAAAGTTTCATTGAAGGAGTTACACTGAATAGATAAGATCAATGATGTTGATTGATAGCGGATTGATTACCAAGTTTTCTCACCTTATTTATTTTGAGAGTATAAATGTTAATTCCAGTTGTTACTTATTGTTAGTACCTGATCTGAAAATGAGTTTATTAGGGCTTTCCCAAATATACAAGGACTTTATGGGAATTAGAAACCTTGCAAAGACTTGTCCCGGATTCCCAAAAATAGATCAATGTTCTAGAAAACATTAAATATGGACATTTAGGGTTGCCTTGTATGAACAGTAAAACCCTAGCTTGAATTTCAAGTCAGCGCGCAACGATGGCCACGCGGCCACTTTCGCCGCCGCCCTCAATATTGGCCACGCGGCCACTTTCGCCGCCGCCCTCAATATTGGCCACGCGGCCACATCCGCCCCGGATGATCTGGACCATCAGATCTTCCCCTCAGTTTACTATATAAACCAATCTCATGCTATTGGTTTAGGGGGATCCGATTTTGAGAGCTCTAAGTCCGAGTTTTGGAGTTCTTAAACACTATTTTGCTCTCTAATTAGCATTCAAACACTCAAGAAGATCCAAGGTTTATTTCTTGCCAACATAGGTAAGTTTTCTAACTTTTTCTTCGTGTTCTTGCATTATTTTTAATGTAGATCTTTTATATTCATGTTCGTACATGTTTATTCATAGTTTCTACATATTCCTTGCATGCTCATTCATATGTTCTTCGCATGTTCTTCGTGTTCATAGATTAAAACCTTATTTATGCTATATTTAGGGTTGTGATCTTCATAATTACATGTTATTTCATAGCCGATGATGATCGAGGGTTCATCAACCCGAGGATGATCTAGGAACTACTTCTAAACCCTAAACTTTAGGTAATTTCCCCCTCATTATGCATGATCCCGATTCTTCTGCCTATTCTAAATTCTTCTCGAACTACGCTGACCTGAGCTTCTCACCTTGAGAGGAACGTAGGCAATCTTCGGATCCGGTCTCAATCACTAACACACTACATACACCGCATCATGATAGAAAGACCGATCAATTCGGGCAATAGGAGTGATAACGTTCAATATTCTTCTCTTGTTGTAATTTGACCCCCGAACCCATTAACATGCTTTTTCTCAATGTTTTGGCTTTAATTAAAACGGTGTGGCGACTCTCATATTTTAATGTTGCTATGAATATTCTCAATTTCAAACACACGTATTCACAGTGGCGACTCTGCTGGGGACTGCTTTGAAACTTTTTCAAACTTAGTGGGTCTAACTTTCGTCACATCATGATGCTTGCCATGTTTACACATGCACACACCTGCCATGTTTACACATGCACACACTTTCCATGTTTACACATGCACCCTACACACACCTGCCATGTATACACATGCACCCTACACACACCTGCCATGTTTACACATGCACCCTACACACACTTGCCATGTTTACACATGCACATACTTGCCATGTTTACACATGCACCCTACACACACTTTCCATGTTTACACATGCACACACTTGCCATGTTTACACATGCACATACTTGCCATGTTTACACATGCACACACTTGCCATGTTTACACGTGCACCTCACGCACACTTGCCATGTTTACACACGCACTTGCCATGTTTACACATGCACCCTACACATACTTGCCATGTTTACACATGCACACACTTGCCATGTTTATACATGCACCTCACATACTTGGCATGTTTACACATGCACCTGTGCACCCCGCAATGTTAATACTTGATACTTGTACTTTGTATATACCTTGTATCCTTGTACCTTTGTTGTTTTCGTCTTAGTATTAGGGTCAAACAAAACTCTGCTATGCTCCCTTGTACATTATTCTCTCTCTCTCTCTCTCTCTCTCTCTCTCTCTCTCTCTCTCTCTCTCTCTCATGCATTGCATTGCATAATCCTAACATTAAAAACTCCTCTCTTTTCTCCCTAAAAAAAGAAGAATTAGTTTTTTACCACACACTACCACTAGTCCGTGTCAGCACTGCACAGGTCCCCATTACCCGGAGTATTCGATGTGCAGGAATTTGTGCGCTACTGCCGCCCTCTTTTCGAGTCACTCGTCTACTCCACTCACCGTGTACGTTCCGCGAGCGGTGGGAACCTTTTACCTTACCCGTGTCAACCCACATATAGAGATTAGGACACTCCTTAGACCAACCATTTAGGATGTAAATAAATGCAAAACTTTTCGCAAAATAAAATGTGCATTGCATCTAGACGACCTCTAAGGTCCATCGCTCACCCCTTGGGCCATCTATCAAAATTCCTCATCTTGGCCTATTTAGGTTACCTACCCATCATTGCGATCCATTTGGGTCTACCTTTCATCTCGACCCGCTTTGGTCAAAATCCCACCATCCTTTGGCCTCTTAGGACAATCTTATCTACCTTTGACCTCCTAGGTCAACCTTTGACCCCCTGGGTCAACCTTACCACCTTTGACCTCCTAGGTCAACCTTCGACCACATAGGTCAACCTTCCCAACCTTTGACCCCCAAGGTCAACCTTATCTACCTTTGACCTCCAAGGTCAACCTTATCTACCTTTGACCTCTTAAGCCAACCTTTGACCCCATAGGTCAACCTTTAACCTCCAAGGTCAACCTTATCTACCTTTGACCTCTTAAGCCAACCTTTGACCCCATAGGTCAACCTTTGACCTCCTAGGTCAACCTTACCACCCTTTGACCTCTTAGGCCAACCTTTGACCCCCTAGGTCAATCTTATCCGTTTAAGTCAACCTTTGACCCCCTAGGTCAATCTTATCTGTTTAAGTCAACCTTTGACCCCCTAGGTCAACCGTACCAACCTTTGATCTCTTAGGTCTACCTTTGACCCCCTAGGTCAACTTTATCCGCCTTTGACCTCTTAGGTCTACCCTTGACCTCCTAGGTCAACCTTATCACCCTCGACCTCTTAGGTCACCCCTCGACCTCTTAGGTCAACCCTTGACCGCCTAGGTCAACTTTATCCGCCTCCGACCTCTTAGGTCAACCCTTGACCTCCTAGGACAACCTTATCACATTTAACCCCCTAAGTAAACTTTATCCTCTTTGACCTCTTAGGTCAACCTTTGACCCCATAGGTCATTCTCATCCGCCTTTGACCTCTTAGGTCAACCTCATCCACCTTTGACCTCTTAGGTCTACCCTTGGACCCCTCGGTCAACATTATCACCCGTTGACCTCTTAGGTCAACCTTTGACCTCCTAGGTCAACCCAATCACCTTCGACCTCTTAGGTCAAACTTGGACTCCTAGGTCAACCTTATCCGTTTTCGACCTCTTAGGTCAATCTTTGATTCCATAAGTGAACCCAATTACCTTTGGTCCTAACCCGCTTAGGTCAAACCGTCATCTTGACCCACCGTCGTCCAGACCAACCTAGGTCAACCCGTTTAGGTACACACACCATCCTTGACCCATTTAGGTCAACCTGCCCGTCTTTGGTTAAAACTACCCCTTCACCTTTGACCCGCCAAGGTCACCCCGTGATCCGCTTAGATCGACTTACCTATCTTGGATCCATCTAGGTCAATCTCCAACCTTCCTTAATCCACCAACCCGAATAGGTCAACCTTAGACCCGCCTAGGTCAAACCATGTCCATCCCGCTTAGATCATCCCATAGGCAAACCGCTACAACCCGCTATCTTGATTCATTCACCATATAGGTCAATCCAACCCTTCTCATTTAGGTCGACCTATCCTTTACCCATCTAGGTCAACCCACCATTATCGTCGCATCCTAGCTTGAACCACTTCTTGTCTCAAACCTTAGGTCAAACCTTAGGTCAAATTTAGGTCAAGCCATACCCTACTCAATCAAAACCAACTCCTGCTTGACCAAGGACCGAGTCATCTCCCTCTTTTTGACCCCTATGGTCATCTCTCACCTCTTTTTAAAAGTCTAACTTGATTCGAACTACGGCGACCTGAGCCTCTTATTGTGTGGGACCTCTCCCTCATGATAAGGGGAACGTAGGCAACTTCGGCCCGGTCAAACTTTCAATTTTTTTACCAAAATGCATTTCAAAAATGTGGAGACCTACTCTTTTCCAAAAAATGATTCTTATAACGATGCCTTATCATTAAATACGAATCTAATTCTTTCATGACATAGAGTTCTGCATCATGTCGGCTGCAAGGAACATCGAAGTTGCAACTGAAGCTGCTACCCAAGATCCCGAGACAATCCTCTACACCGGTACTGCTCTCAGTAAGCAAGCATCCCACTTCGAAGCCATCCTCGATGAACAAGCAATCCACTTTAAGGCCATTCTCAACGAGAAAGCAACACACTTTCAGAAGGAGATGCATAAGACCCTAAGAGATATCGAGAGGCGCCATTTGTCTGACATTCGTGGCGTTTATGATTACCTCAGTCGAGTTCTCCCTCTTGCTCAATGTCAACACCCGTACGCTCCTCAAATATACGGGCCGCCACAGACTGTCCCCGTCGGGATGCCTCCTATGACTACTCATCAACAAGGGTGCCGGTACCTAAATCACCCTCAAAGACAGTTCGTGAAAGGAAGGACGAGCGCGAATTCGACGACTTAGGTATGCCGTTAGCCAAACTCTTCAAAAGTCTAGTTCAAGCCGGCAAGTTGTCTCCTTTGATCAACTATGAACCAAGTAGGGTGAAGCAATGCTTGGATCCCTCCAAACACTGCCAATACCACCAGTACATTGGGCATGACACCGAAGATTGCGTCCAATTGAGGAGAAAGATTCAAAGCCTCATTGACAGCGGAGCCATCACCCGCCAACGGAATACATGGGCATGGGCAAAAGAGAAAATTGGGGCTACCTCCTTTAAATAAAAGAAAAGAAAAGGGTCATTCAGTCTTCATAGGTTCTAGAGTGTCCTTAGTCAAAAGTCCACCTTGGACGATTTTTGTTTCTTTAGTAAAAGTCCACCCCGGACTAGTCAGTTTAAATCTTTTAGTTCCAATAAAAGAGTCTTTATTTCTTTTCTTTCTAGACTTGAGACATAATCTTGCATAAATCAATTCTATGAAAATTGTCTTATTCACCATTTTAACTTGATTGCTATATCTTTATATGATGAATTAATCTTAATCTTAATCATTAATGATGACTCATTAAAAGGTAAATGGACCCACAAACCATTCGCACAACTAAGTAAACAATTAGTCTCAAGATAACAAATGCTTGGCCAATTAGGATGAACGAATCACTTTCTCTTCTCTCTACATTCTACCCCATACACTCTCTCTATACACTCACCCCTTGTACACACTTCATGTACACTCTCTATATACACCTTCTCCCATACACTATCCTCATACGCCTCTCATCCCACCATTAGACCCCTTTTTATAAGGTCGTGACAAAGAAATGGATTGCGGTTGCTCATCATCAAATAGACATCCATGCTGCCACAATTTAAAGGGTTGGTTTGTTCCCTTCATGAGTACTACATGCCGTTACACTGGGGCTGTCCGTATTCCATCGCAAATGTAAGACAAGTGCACGAAGTCATTCATGCCATTAATTGGTCACGTGATAATCCAATGGAGCTCTACCGGTGAAAATCAAGGGTTAGGATGCCCGCCGCCAGCAAAAGCCGCTTAAACTATAAGGAAGCTACCTCGCAATCGAGAGAGGCGAAAGAAAACTAGGGGCTTGTCTTGCCCAATGTTTCATGTACAAATATAAAAAAAAAAAAAATATGGCTCGCTAGGTTGAAACCCAAAAGGGTGACCTAGGCAAAAGTTAGAGCACTGCACAAAAAGAAGCCCGTTAGGTTGAAAACCCGAAAGGGCGGCCTAGGCAAAAAAAAAAGGGTGTGCACAAAGAGATAAAATAAAAAAGAAAAAGAAAAATAGAAGGGGCTATCACCATGGAAAAGTAAAAGTCCCATTTTCTTTTCACCTCAAATGTTCTATTTTCCTTTCTTTCCTTACAAAGTAGATAAACGGCAGCAACCCATGACAACTACGATGGAGCAATCCACCGCAATGAGCTGCAATGAAGCAATCCAAAGCAACAAGCTACAACGGAGTAACCTATCGCGACAAATTAACCTCATACTCAAACCCCAACTTCATCATCATCCGGGACCCCCCCGAACTACGCGGACCTGAGCTTCTCACATTGAGGAGAACGTAGGCAACCTTAGGGTCCGGTCCAAAATATACACAACCACCTCGTAGCCAATTTTCCTTCTCTTCTCTCTTCCCCCATATTTCTACTCCTGACTTCTTCACTCACAATTGATCAAAACATTTATTAATTTGAGGCTACTTGTTTACCAATTAACCATAACTCATTAACTAATCAACGAGGTCCAATCTCGAGCAATCAAATGAGAATCTTGAATAAAACAATTTTCAAATGTCTCGACAAGTCTTCCGTTCTACAATCTAGGAAAGAGCTAAACACTTACTTTCTGTCAAAGCAGGGGCTTCCTCCCTTTTGTACATATATACCCTCAGTTGCTCAAAGAGTCAAAATGTGAGTACTATCTCTCTCTCTCTCTCTTACTCCCCCAAAATGCCCCCGCATGTTTTCAAACAATTCTTTTTTCCTTTTTTGAGTCGACTGAATGATTTCAAAAAAAAAAAAAAAATGACGCAAAAGAGATGCCCGCAAGGCAGTCTAGGCAGAAAAAAGGGTGCGTCTTAAAAGAGGTAGGATACCCCGTTCTACGCAACTGGGGCTTCCCTAACATAAAGGACCGACCATAAGGTTTCTCAAAGAATGACGGGGCTTCATCAAGCACATACTTAGAAGAAGAGGACTCCTCATCATCAAGCTCGACGTAGGATTTCTCAAAGGAGGGAGGATACCCCGCTCTACGCAACTGGGCTTCCCTAACAATAAAGGACCGACCATAAGGTTTCTCAAAGAATGCCGGGGCTTCATCAAGCACATACTTAGAAGAAGGGCATCCCTCATCATCAAGCTTGACGTAGAGTTTCTCAAAGGAGGGAGGGTACCCGCTCACCAAATTAGATAATCCCCAACGGAATGGGTCGACTATGTGGTTTCCCAGAGAATACCGAGGCGTAAACAAGGATACACTTAGAAGAAGGGCACCCCTCATCGTCAAACTCGGCACGCGATGACCTATTTGGATTGATCAGAATCATAATTAATTATAAGGCATCTGTATAAGATCATAACACTTTCATAAAGTTTTCTCCTCCCCGACACTTTGTTTATAACCCGCACGCTCGGTCTCCACAAAATTGTAAAAACATCCTCGATCCATCTGAGACCCATCTTCGTGATTCTTGAGTTGACTCGGTCCTTCAGCCTATTTCCTACACAATAGGATACCCTTAGGTCCCAACCTACCTGGTTCAAAACCTTAGGTCCCAAGCCTACCCGGTCAGTCTTGCCTAAGTTACACCATAAACTCTCTAGGTCCCGAGCCTACCCGATCAGTCTTACCTAGATCCCAAACCTACCCGGTGAATCTTACCTACGTTACATCATAACCTCTTAGCTCGACCTTCCGCAAGTTCGTAGCATGACCCTTCCGGCCTCAAAACCGGTTCTACCCAAACTTCAGACCTTAAACCAGTTAACCAAAGCCAAATCCTTAGGGTGACCCATAGGTCCCGAACCTACCGGTCCCGAGCCTACCCGATCTCCTAGATCTCAAACCTACCAACACATACTCATCCTTACCTTGTCTAAGCAATAGCTCTCTTATCCTCCTCGTTCCAACCTTTTAGGTCTACTCAGTCTAACCTGTTGAGCGATCCCTTAGATCCCAAGACCATTCGAGTCTACCAAACTTATCCTTGAAGTCCATGATATGTCTGGTCCATACCTTAGGCCTCAACCCTAAACCTTTAGGTCACAAGACTTTCTACCCTCTAGGTCTCTCACCTTACATCTCCACCCTTGGAACTCTTTAATTCCCAAGCCTACTTGGTCCAATTAAAAGCGACGCATCTACGTCTCCCGACTCCCGTCATATCCAAGCCATGGCCCTACCACTCTTAAACCTACCAAGTACCAACCTAGTGTCATTCCCTAACTTCAAAAGACTTCCTAGTCTGACCTTCAACCCCGTAGGTCTCTAACCTACTTAATCCAAGCCGAGTCCAAACCTCGCCACCTACGAGGTCCACCCTTGAACTCCATGGATCTCAAACCTTTCTTCCCCACGAGTCCAAACCTCAAACATGCTCGAACGCATAGGATCTTCCGCATACCGTGACATGCCATAAAGATATCAAAACCCGTCCGGTCAAAACTCGTGCGCTTAACACCTTTGGGTCACATCCCTAGCCTACCTTCACAATCGCCGAACGAGTTTGGTCACGCGCAATGACCTCTAAGACAAACTTCGGTCCTAAGCATACCCAATCCAACTTAGGCACCTATGGTACTCGAGCAAAGTCTTGGACACTCAATCCCTTTACCTAAAGCGCCAAGTGGTCATATATCCAAAACCATTTCCCGCACCTATGGTTCACACCTAGCCTAAACTTTCAAACACTCTAGGATCCAAGCCCGACATGCGTATTAGGTACTAGGATCATCCAATCCCAATCTGTTGCTCCTTGGCCGACCTCAAGCCTGCCTGGTCCTAACCCATAACGCGGTTTCTCTAGGACAAAAGACTTACCCGCTTGAAAGCCTTATGTCCCAACGCTACCCTGCCTAGCCTTCGATCTCCTAGATCTCACGCTACCATTCCATTAGGCCCCGGTCTCCTAAACATATGTCTGAGTCTTACCCTAGCTAAACCCTAGCACTCTAGCCTAGGTCTAATCTATCGAGCCTATCCAGCCACGAGGTATCAAGCTCATTTGCCCCAAACCGCAACACTCTTAGACCTTAAACTTGCTCGGTCTAAACCAAGACAAACCTTCAAATGCTTTCGGTCTCCAAACCCTAGCCTTAAACCTAGGTAAACACATTCTCTAAACCCTAGCCTCGAGCCTAGGTAGTCATATCATTCTCTCTGAACCCTAGCCTCAAGCCTAGGTAATTACATCCTTTCAAACCCTAACCCAAAGCCTAGGAAGTTACATCCTTCTTAAACCCTAGCCTTGATCCTAGGTAGCTACACCCTTCCTAAACCCTAGCCTTGATCCTAGGTAGTCACATATCCTCTCTAAACCCTAGCCTTAAGCCTAGGAAACCACAACATTCCCTTTAACCCCTAGCCCAAATTCTAGGGAATTTCCAAAGCCCCGTATGCAACATCATTTCCAAATTCCCGAAACCCTAGTCTCGAAACCTAGGAAATTTACAATCTCAATTCTCCGTTTTATTGAACCCTAGTCCAAAACCTAGGATATAATGCCCTGTCCAAAACTCAATCAACCCTAGCCTCAAGCCTAGGAAGCCGCATTCGCTCTAAACCCTAGCCTCGAGCCTAGGTAGTCGCATTCGCTCTAAACCCTAGCCTCAAGCCTAGGAAGCCGCATTCGCTCTAAACCCTAGCTCGAGCCTAGGTAGTCGCATCCGCTCTAAACCCTAGCTGCAGGGCCTAAGTACTCGCATTCGCTCTAAACCCTAGCCTCGAGCCTAGGTAGTCGCATCCGCTCTAAACCCTAGCCGCAGGGCCTAGGTACTCGCATTCGCTCCAAACCATAGCCTCAAGCCTAGGTAGTCGCACTCTTTCTAAACCCTAGCCGCAGGGCCTAGGAGACTATATCCTCACTAAACTCTATCATCGAGCCTAGGATTCAACATTCCCTTCAAACCCTAGTCCTAGACCTAGGAAATTCCTTCACCTTAGTCTCAAAATATAGGAAATTTACAATCTTAATCCCCGTCTTATTGAACCCTAACCCAAAACCTAGGATACAATGCCCTGTCCAAAACTTAATCAACCCTAGCCTCAGGCCTAGAAAGCCGCATTCGCTCTAAACCCTAGCCTCAAGTCTAGGTAGTCGCATTCTTTCTAAAACCCTAGCCTCAAGCCTAGGTAGAAATTATCCTCTTTAAACTCTATCAACAAGCCTAGGATTCAACATTCCCTTCAAACCCCAGTCCTAGTCCTAGGAAACTCCTTCACCTTAGTCTCAAAATATAGGAAGTTTACAGTCCTTAGCCTTAAAATCTAGCCTAAAGCCTAGGTTACCACGAACATTTCCAAGCCATAGTCACCAATCCCAGAAAATGGTGAACCCTAACATCAAGCTTAGTGGACCTTCCACAAAAGCAATCCCTCTTCCCAACGGTCCATGGTCTCAAGCCTAGGAAGTCACAACCTTTCCAACTCCCAGCCTTATGTCTAAAAGCCATTGCCTTTGCAACCTCTGAGCCTACCACAACTCCAAGCCCTAGCCTCCTAGACCTAGGAAATTCCTAAACCCTAGTCCCAAACCTAGGAGAGTCATGGTCCTTAAACACCAGTTTCCAAACCCTTGTCCGAAACCCTAACATCTAGGAAGTTCCCAAACCTCAACCTTTCCAAGCCCTAGCACTAAGCCTAGGATAGAGTACTCTCCTCATGCTTAAATAAACTCCTATCCCTAGCCCGTAAGCCTAGGAAACCCACATTATCTCCAAGACATAATCTAAAGCCCAAGAAGCCGTGACATCTTTGGCATCCCTATCTCAAGATTAGGAGATCACCATCTTCCTTATTCCCTTTCCTTAAAAAAGCCTTAGGTCCTACCTCTAGGCAACCAAGAAAAATATCCCTTACCTAACACCTTGGTCTCAATGGCTCGTAGCCTCATCCCCTCCTAAATTAGGATAAGCGGAACCCAGATCATGTTTCCTATATTAGCAATTCCTCGAGATTCCATCTCCTTCGCGTCTCCCTAAAGGTCATTTGCCCCTGTGACTCACCAAAGAGTCCCTTGTGACTCCCGAGAGTCTATCACCTTTGTGACTCCCCGAGAGTCCGTCACCCTTGTGACTCCCCGAGAGTCTATCACCTTTGTGACTCCCCAAGAGTTCATCCCGTTTGCAACTTCATAACAATCCATCATCTTTGCCTCCACATGCAAAATTTCAGTTTTACCCCTAGTACATTCCCTTTGATTCATTTTAGGTGCCCTTAGCGCTATTTTGACTGATATTCGATACCTTGGGAACAGAAAGCCCCTTAAAATTTCCATTCTTCACCAAATATTTGCTTAGGATTCGTATGGTTGTAGAGACTTCGCCGCCTCTATGACATATGCATCCTAGATCGATCGCGATTGGCAGAAGCCTCGGCGTTTTCTGTTTGCGAGAGATACAGCATCTATTATTTTAGCAGTTCCTAATATTTGCTTAGGATTCGTATGGTTGTGGAGACTTTGGCGCCTCTATGCATACGCATCCTAGATCGATCGCGATTGGCAGAAGCCTCGGCGTTTCTGTTACGAGAGGTCCAGCATCTATTATTTTAGCACTTCCTAATATTTGCTTAGGATTCGTATGGTTGTAGAGACTTTGGCGCCTCTATGACACACGCATCCTAGATCGATCGCGATGGCAGAAGCCTCGGCGTTTCTGTTTGCAAGAGATCCAGCATCTATTATTTTAGCATTTCCTAATATTTGCTTAGGATTCGTATGGTTGTAGAGACTTGGCGCCTCTATGACATACGCATCCTAGATCGATCGTGATTGGCAGAAGTCTCGGCGTTTCTGTTTGCGAGAGATCCAGCATCTATTATTTTAGCATTTCCTAATATTTGCTTAGGATTCGTATGGTTGTAGAGACTTTGGCGCCTCTATGACATACGCATCCTAGATCGATCTGATTGGCAGAAGCCTCGGCGTTTCGGTTTGCGAGAGATCCAGCATCTATTATTTTAGCATTTCCTAATATTTGCTTAGGATTCGTATAGTTGTAGAGACTTTGGCGCCTCTATGACATACGCATCCTAGATCGATCGTGATTGGCAGAAGCCTCGGCGTTTCTGTTCGCGAGAGATCCAGCATCTATCATTTTAGCATTTCCTAATATTTGCTTAGGATTCGTATAGTTGTAGAGACTTTGGCGCCTCTATGACATACGCATCCTAGATCGATCGTGATTGGCAGAAGCCTCGGTGTGTTTGTTTGCGAGAGATCCAGCATCTATTATTTTAACATTTCCTAATATTTGCTTAGGATTCGTATGGTTGTAGAGACTTCGGCGCCTCTATGACATACGCATCCTAGATCGATCGCGATTGGCAGAAGCCTCGGCGTTTCTGTTTGCGAGAGGTCCAGCATCTATTATTAGGGTTCGTATGATTGTAGAGACTTCGGCGCCTCTATGACATACGTATCCTTGATCAATCGTGATTGGCAGAAGCCTCGGCATTTCTGTTTGCGAGAGGTCCAGCATCTATTATTAGGGTTCGTATGATTGTAGAGACTTCGGCGCCTCTATGACATACGTATCCTTGATCAATCGTGATTGGCAGAAGCCTCGGCGTTTCTGTTTGCGAGAGATCCAGTACCTATTATTAGGGTTCGTATGATTGTAGAGACTTCGGCGCCTCTATGACATACGTATCCTTGATCAATCGTGATTGGCAGCAGCCTCGGCGTTTCTGTTTGCGAGAGATCCAGTACCTATTATTAGGATTCGTATGATTGTAGAGACTTCGGCGCCTCTATGACATACGTATCCTTGATCGCTCGTGATTGGCAGGAGCCTCGGCATTTCTGTTTGCGAGAGATCCAGCACCTATTATTAGGATTCGTATGATTGTAGAGACTTTGGCGCCTCTATAACATACGTATCCTTGATCGATCGTGGTTGGCAGAAGCCTCGGCGTTTCGTTAGCACAATCGGCAGGAGCCCTGGCGATCCTGATTGCGTTTACCATTCCATCTTGGGATTATTTAGACAACGTAATCTTTATTTTTCCCAAATGACTTCATTTCCTAACGAATGTTCGTTCTTCATACAGGATAGTGCCCGTAGGTTTATTATCCCTAGCAGAAGTCCGATGGCTCGCTTTTCCCTAATCGCTCTGAACTACGACCGGCTTGATTCCTCAGAGGATACGTAGGAAACCTGAAAAGGTCCAGCCACCCGACCAACATGGTCATCTCTCATCCCCAGCAAGTGCATTTTCCCCAGCAGAAAACGTTGTTCCCCATCAGAGGACAGTCCTTCCCAATTTCCCCATCAGATTTGAACTACGTTTGGCTTGATTCCCCCGCGGATACATAGGTCGCCTGCCAAGGTTCAGCCGTTCCCTTACCTTTCATCTGTTTTGAAACTCATGTTTCAGACGGATCCTTCTCTTATCGTCGACCCCACATTGCCTTGCAAGAAGCGTCGCCGAGGGGCTACTGTTAGTACCCGATCTGAAAATGAGTTTATTAGGGCTTTCCCAAATATACAAGGACTTTATGGGAATTAGAAACCTTGCAAAGACTTGTCCCGGATTCCCAAAAATATCTCAATGTTCTAGAAAACATTAAATATGGACATTTAGGGTTGCCTTGTATGAACAGTAAAACCCTAGCTTGAATTTCAAGTCAGCGCGCAACGATGGCCACGCGGCCACTTTCGCCGCCGCCCTCAATATTGGCCACGCGGCCACATCCGCCCCGGATGATCTGGACCATCAGATCTTCCCCTCAGTTTACTATATAAACCAATCTCATGCTATTGGTTTAGGGGGATCCGATTTTGAGAGCTCTAAGTCCGAGTTTTGGAGTTCTTAAACACTATTTTGCTCTCTAATTAGCATTCAAACACTCAAGAAGATCCAAAGTTTATTTCTTGCCAACATAGGTAAGTTTTCTAACTTTTTCTTCGTGTTCTTGCATTATTTTTAATGTAGATCTTTTATATTCATGTTCGTACATGTTTATTCATAGTTTCTTCATATTCCTTGCATGCTCATTCATATGTTCTTCGCATGTTCTTCGTGTTCATAGATTAAAACCTTATTTATTCTATATTTAGGGTTGTGATCTTCATAATTACATGTTATTTCATAGCCGATGATGATCGAGGGTTCATCAACCCGAGGATGATCTAGGAACTACTTCTAAACCCTAAACTTTAGGTAATTTCCCCCTCATTATGCATGATCCCGATTCTTCTGCCTATTCTAAATTCTTCTCGAACTACGCTGACCTGAGCTTCTCACCTTGAGAGGAACGTAGGCAATCTTCGGATCCGGTCTCAATCACTAACACACTACATACACCGCATCATGATAGAAAGACCGATCAATTCGGGCAATAGGAGTGATAACGTTCAATATTCTTCTCTTGTTGTAATTTGACCCCCGAACCCATTAACATGCTTTTTCTCAATGTTTTGGCTTTAATTAAAATGGCGTGGCGACTCTCATATTTTAATGTTGCTATGAATATTCTCAATTTCAAACACACGTATTCACACTTATTTGTTCAGAAGATAGTGCGATTTCATGGGATGCCTACGAGCATGGTATTGGATATGGGTTCCTTATTTACATCTTGATTTTAGTAAGCAATTCAGAAGGCGTTGAATTCAGGATTGGGATTTAGTACGGGTTTTCATCCTCAGTCAGATGGTCAGTTAGGAAGAACCATTCAGATTCTCGAGGAGATGTTGAGAACTTGTTCAGTTGATTCTTAGAATTCGTGGGATATGCCTTTACTTCTCGTGGAGTTTGCTTAATATATCAATTCTTTTGAGATATGGGGAAGAGTTAGAGATCGGGCTTATCATCTTGTGTTACTTCCTTCTCTTGACAAGATTCATAATGTGTTCCATGTTTCGATGCTTCGAAAGTATGTGTATGATCCATCTCATGTGTTATCTGAGGTTCCCGAGGATATTGAACCGAGTATGTCCTATGAGGAGCATCCAGTTCAGGTGATTGATTCTAAAGTTCAAGAATTGAGAACTAAAAGTATTCCTCTTGTTAGAGTTGTGTGGAGGAACCATAATGTGGAAGAATCTACTTGGAAGCTTCGAGATTGAATTGAAAGGTAATATCCTTGGTTGTTTGAGGGTCGACGTAAGTAAACCCTAAAATTCGGGACGAATTTTCTTTAAGGTGTAGTGATTGTAACGACCCCAAAACCCGTTCCTATTTATTTTATATTTTTGGGAATTTTAATTTGAACTTATGTGTGCATTTGATGTGTTAGAAAATATTTTCATGACTTGCATATATTATTTGAGTATATATGTTAGTCAAAGTGTTAGTAGAAATTTTGTTAAAAGGAATAAATGAGTTAGTTGAAACTTTAGGGTCCAAAGTGTAACTTTAAAGTTTAGGGGATTAATTGTTGAAAATGAAAGTAGAGGGACCAAAGTGAAAATTCTATAAAAATCTTTACATACTTATCCCATTCCTTCTCTTCTTTGTGTGGAAGGTGAACATTAGACACTCACCTACATTTGCTCCATTTCCATTTACTCTCTCTGTATCCACGAAGGAAATAGGTAAGTTCAACCCATTTCGATTTAATTCTTTTTATTTACTTACCCGTTTTAAAAACTAATTATATAAAAATTATCAGGGCGTTGAGTAGGTCATTTCTACCCAAACAAAACATATTTCTGCGATACTTTTTCCGGAAATAGGTAAGTTACTAATTTCCCTTAAATAGTAAAATTGTCATATATTTGCTATATGTGTGATATGTGGTGAAATTATTGTGAAATGAATTTATTTGTGATACTTGTTTATTTGGGACAAAAGGAGTATAATTATACTGGGTAAGTGACTTGGTTTGTATGCAAGTATGTATATGGAGTATGTTTATATCCTGAAAATGTTAGTATAAGTGTTTGAAAGTATACTCCTACTTGTGGGACGGTAAAATATTAATTTGAATTAAATGTTAAATAAGTATATTATAAAACTATACTATTATTTTTGGGACGGGGAAATGAATGAAAGTAGCCCTAAATGAGTATATTGGTATATTATAAAAATTATATTTATAATTGATACTAGTAATTGTTAATTTCGTGATTTGGGTAATATTTGTTATACTTGAAATTTTGGGACGAAGGGAGTATATAGAATTGGTTCTAGCTGGGTGTTGTAATGGTTTGGAAACTCAATTTGTAACCTTAATGAAGTTACCAAAGTTGTGTAGTATATGTGTTATACTTGTGGGACGGAAGGAGTAAAAATTGAACTAAGGAAAGAAATCTGGGATTTGGCCCAAAATGGGAGGGGGAGCGCGCACCCTAAATAAGGAGGCGCACGCACCCCATGGTTCCAAATTAGGCAAAGTGTCTTATCAAGGGAAGTAGGCGCACCCTTTTGGGTGGGGCGCGCTGTTGGGTATGAATATTATAAACCACTCCTATTACCTAGATTTGATTGATCCCATAACCTTATTTTATTTTTTATGGACTTTAGGTTCTATTGTAAGAAGTTTTATAACTTCATTAGTTTAGTCCAATTTTAGTTTAGCTAGGCTTAGAAGATCAGCCCCTCAAATTTTGAAGAATATTGCTGCTGTTGATTTTTCTGAAAATGACCAAGTCTGCTTACCGCACTAGGGGACCGCACCAGGCGACCGCACCAGGCTACCACACCTATTGGCGACCGCATGAACTATGCTGCTGCATGGTGACCGCAAGCCATTAGCCGACCGCAGACTAAGCGACCGTATCAAGATCAAGTAAAGACAAACTTGATTTAAACGTTGCAAATTCAAATTTGAATTTGGTCGTACAAGATAGTACATCTGGACCACTATCTTCTGCAACTACAAGACAAAGATATGAGCTCCAATCAGAATGCTCCAGCTCATCATCTTCCAACAGGTATTTCTCAACCCAAGGCTATAAATAGACCTTGAACTCTTCATTGAAGAGAGCTGAGATTCAAAGAGAGAAATTGCTGTCGAAATACTTGGTGATTGAAGATCATACTCAAGATTTCCAGAATCATTTGAATCTTCAAGCATTCGCCTTCAAATCTTCAAAGATCCCCAGCAAGCCTTCAAGAACATCAAATCTCAAGCCCAGCAACACTTAAAGATTCATTAGGCTCTCAATCATTTAGATTACGTAGAGCTCTTGATTCTTTACACACACACACCCCGATTGATCAATCACATAGATTGCATCATTAGGGATACACTGGTCTAAGTCTAGGATTTGTTCTTCATAGAAAGTAGGTGTTGATTCAATACTTCATCTTTGTAATTTGTACTCAAGAAGAATCAATATATCCTCCATTCAAAATCCAAGACTGACCATCTTGGTAAAGGACGTAGATCTTTTAACAGATCGAACCTTTCCAAATCATTGTGTCATTTACATTCTGCAAATTTACTTTCTGCAATTGTTCTTATTGTTCATATTGACTTTGTTTGTCGTTTAGTGTTTTGATCTTTCCAGATACTCAAACGATTGTGAATTGTGTTTGTTGCTTGCCTATTGCCTAAGTTATTACTTCTGACTACTTATCATTTTGCCAAAACTCTAAGACACAAACTTTAATTTTCAACCTTTCTAGTCAGTAACCTTGCTTACCGCAAATAGCCGACCGCAAGGGTTACCGCAACTTGCTTGCCGCATTTTGCTTACCGCAAATTGAATCCTTCAAACCTCTATCTTTGCCGACCGCAATATTGCCGACCGCAATATTGCTGACCGCACGTTTTGCTTACCTAGCAGTTTTTAACTTCAAAAACAACTCTACTCCGTTTTATCGAAAACTTCCGCTGTGCATTTTACTTTGAACTAGTGGTTTTTACTTGACCACAAAACTCAATAGTAAGCATAAGGTTGAATTTTGAAAAAGGGTTGATAATTTTAAATAGGCTATTGTTAGTACCCGATCTGAAAATGAGTTTATTAGGACTTTCCCAAATATACAAGGACTTTATAGGAATTAGAAACCTTGCAAAGACTTGTCCTGGATTCCCAAAATATCTCATTTATGACAAAATCCATCAAAATAGGCAACTTAGGGTTACCATAAAGCAACAGTGAAACCCTAGCTTGAAAATCAAGTCAGCCGGCAACCTTGGCCACGCGGCCAACATTGCTCCGCGTTGATCTTGGCCACGCGGACACTATTGTCACCGGCATCAACAATGGCCAGGCGGCCAACCTTGCGCCGGATGATCTGGACCATCAGATCCTCCCACCAGTTTACTATATAAACCACTCCAGGCTATTGGTTTAAAGATCCGATTTTGAGAGCTCTAAGTACGAATTTTGGAGTTCTTAAACACAATTTTGCTCTCTAATTAGCATTCAAACCTCCAAGAAGATCAAGGTTTATTTCTTGCCAACATAGGTAAGTTTTCTAACTTATTTCTTCACGTTCTTGCATTATTTTTAATGTAGATCTTTTATATTCATGTTCGTACATGTTTATTCATAGTTTCTTCATATTCTTCGCATGCTCATTCATATGTTCATAATATGTTCTTCGCATGTTCTTCGTGTTCATAGATTAAAACCTTATTTATGCTATATTTAGGGTTGCGATCTTCATAATTATATGTTATTTCATAGCCGATGATGATCGAGGGTTCATCAACCCGAGGATGATCTAGGAACTACTTCTAAACCCTAAACTTTAGGTAATTCCCCCTCATTATGCATGATCCCGATTCTTCTGCCTATTCTAATTCTCTGCGAACTACGCTGACCTGAGCTTCTCACATTGAGAGGAACGTAGGCAATCTTCGGATCCGGTCTAAATCACTAACACACTACTAACACATTCATCATGATAGAAAGACCGATCATTCGGGCAATAGGAGTGATAACGTCCAATATTCTTCTCTTGTTGTAATTTGACCCCCGAACCCATTAAACATGCTTTTTCTCAATGTTTTGGCTATAACTAAAACGGCGTGGCGACTCTCATAATTTTAATGTTGCTATGAATATTCCCAATTTCAAACACACGTATTCACAGTGGCGACTCTGCTGGGGACTGCTTTGAAACTTTTTCAAACTTAGTGGGTCTAACTTTCGTCACATCATGATGCTTGCCATGTTTATACATGCACACACTTGCCATGTTTACACATGCACACACCTGCCATGTTTACACATGCACACACCTGCCATGTTTACACATGCACACACCTGCCATGTTTACACATGCACACTTGCCATGTTTATACATGCACACACCTGCCATGTTTACACATGCACACACTGCCATGTTTACACATGCACACACCTGCCATGTTTACACATGCACACTTGTCATGTTTATACATGCACACACTTACCATGTTTACACATGCACACACTGCCATGTTTACACATGCACACACATGCCATGTTTACACATGCACACACCTGCCATGTTTACACATGCACACACCCGCCATGTTTACACATGCACACACCCACCATGTTTACACGTGCACCTCACACACACTGGCCATGTTTACACATGCACCTCACACACTTGTCATGTTTACACATGCACCCTACACACACTTGCCATGTTTACACATGCACACACTTGCCATGTTTATACATACACCTCACATACTTGCCATGTTTACACATGCACCCGTGCACCCCGCAATGTTAATACTTGTACTTTGTTGATACTTGTACTTGGTATATACCTTGTATCCTTGTACCTTTGTTATTTTCGTCTTAGTATTAGGGTCAAACAAAACTCTGCTATGCTCCCTTGTACATTATTTTCCTTCTCCTGCATTGCATTGCATAGCATCATTCAAACATTCAAAACTTCTCTCTTTTCTCGTTAAAAAAGAATTAGTTTCTTGCCACACACTACCACTAGTCTGTGTCAGCACTGCACAGGTCCCTACTACCCGGAGTATTCGATGTGCAGGAATTTGTGCGCTACTGCCTCACATTTTTCGAGTCACTCGTCTACTCCACTCACCGTGTACGTTCCGCGAGCGGTGGGAACCTTTAACCTAACCCGTGTCAACCCACACATAGAGATTAGGACACTCCTCGGACCACCCATTTAGGATGTAAATAAATGCAAAACTTTTCGCAAAATAAAATGTGCATTGCATCTAGGCGACCTCTAAGGTCCATCGCTCATCCGTTGGGCCATCATTGCGATCCATTTGGGTCTACCCTTCACCTTCAACCGCCTAGGTCAACCTTCTCAACCTTTGACCGCCTAGGTCAACCTTCTCAACCTTTGACCGCCTAGGTCAACCTTATCAACCTTTGACTGCCTAGGTCAACCTTATCTACCTTGGACCCCCTAGGTCAACCTTTGACCCCCTAGGTCAACCTTATCAACCTTTGACTGCCTAGGTCAACCTTATCTACCTTGGACCCCCTAGGTCAACCCTTACCAACTTTTGACCTCCTAGGTCAACCTTATCCGCCTTTGACCCCTTAGGTCAACCTTTGACCTCCTAGGTCAACCTTTGACCGCCTAGGTCAACCTTCTCAAACCTTTAACCCCCTAGGTCAACCTTAACACCTTTTGACCTCTTAGGTCAACCTTTGACCCCCTAGGTCAACCTTCTCCGCTCTTGACCCCCTTAGGTCAACCTTTGACCCCCTAGGTCAATCTTATCCGTTAAGTCAACCTTTGACCCCTAGGTCAACCTCATTCGTCTTTTGACCTCTTAGGTCAACCTTTGACCCCATAGGTCAACCTTCTCCGCACTTGACCCCCCTAGGTCAACCTTTGACCCCCGAGGTCAACCCTTACCAACTTTTGACCTCCTAGGTCAACCTTATCAACCTTTGACCCCTAGGTCAACCTTACCTACCTTTGACCTCCTAGGTCAACCTTTGACCACCTAGGTCAACCTTCCCAACCTTTGACCTCCAAGGTCAACCTTATCTACCTTTGACCTCTTAAGCCAAACTTTGACCCCCTAGGTCAACCTTTGACCTCCTAGGTCAACCTTACCACCCTTTGACCTCTTAGGCCAACCTTTGACCCCCTAGGTCAATCTTATCCGTTTAAGTCAACCTTTGACCCCCTAGGTCAATCTTATCCGTTTAAGTCAACCTCTGACCCCCTAGGTCAACCGTACCAACCTTTGATCTCTTAGGTCTACCTTTGACCCCCTAGGTCAACTTTATCCGCCTTTGACCTCTTAGGTCTACCCTTGACCTCCTAGGTCAACCTTATCACCCTCGACCTCTTAGGTCACCCCTTGACCTCTTAGGTCAACCCTTGACCGCCTAGGTCAACTTTATCCGCCTCTGACCTCTTAGGTCAACCCTTGACCTCCTAGGACAACCTTATCACATTTAACCCCCTAGGTAAACTTTATCGTCTTTGACCTCCATTAGGTCATTCTCATCCGCCTTTGACCTCTTAGGTCAACCTCACCCACCTTTGACCTCTTAGGTCAACCTTTGACCCCTCGGTCAACATTATCACCCGTTGACCTCTTAGGTCAACCTTTGACCTCCTAGGTCAACCCAATCACCTTCGACCTCTTAGGTCAAACTTGGACTCCTAGGTCAACCTTATCCGTTTTCAACCTCTTAGGTCAATCTTTGATTCCATAGGTGAACCCAATTACCTTTGGTCCTAACCCCTTAGGTCGAGCCGTCATCTTGACCCACCTAGGTCATTATTTGACCCACCGTCGTCCAGACCAACCTAGGTCAACCCGTTTAGGTCCAACTTGTCCGTCTTAGGTTAAAACTACCCTTCACCTTCGACCCGTCAAGGTCAACCCGTGACCCGCTTAGGTCGACTTACCTATCTTGGATCCATATAGGTCAATCTCCAACCTTCCTTAGTCCACCAACCCGAATAGGTCAACCTTTGACCCGCTTAGGTCAAACCATGCCTATCCCGTTTAGATCATCCCATAGGCAACCCGTTACAACCCGCTATCTTGATCCATTCACCATATAGGTCAATCCAACCTTTTCTCAATTAGGTCGACCTATCCTACACCCATCTAGGTCAAACCACCATTATTGTCGCATTCTAGCTTGAACCACTTCTTGTCTGAAACCTTAGGTCAAACCTTAGGTCAAATTTAGGTCAAACCATACCCTACTCAATCAAAACCAACTCCTATAGGTCTTCCTCACCCATGCTTGACCAAGGACCGAGTCATCTCCCTCTTTTTTTGACCCCTGTGGTCATCTCTCACCTCTTTTTAAAAGTCTAACTTGATTCGAACTACGGCGACCTGAGCCTCTTATTGTGTGGGACCTCTCCCTCATGATAAGGGGAACGTAGGCAACTTCGGCCCGGTCAAACTTTCAATTTTTTACCAAAATGCATTTCAAAAATGTGGAGACCGACTCTTTTCCAAAAAATGATTTTTATAACGATGCCTTATCATTAAATACGAATCTAATTCTTTCATGACTAGAGTTCTGCATCATGTCGGCTGCAAGGAACATCGAAGTTGCAACTGAAGCTGCTACCCAATATCCCGAGACAATCCTCTACACCGGTACTGCTCTCAGTAAGCAAGCATCCCACTTCGAAGCCATCCTCGATGAACAAGCAACCCACTTTAAGGCCATTCTCAACGAGCAAGCAACACACTTTCAGAAGGAGATGCATAAGACCCTAAGAGATATCGAGAGGCGCCATCTGTCTGACATTCATGGCGTTTATGATTACCTCAGTCGAATTCTCCCTCTTGCTCAATGTCAACACCCGTACGCTCCTCAAATGTACGGGCCGCCACAGACTGTCCCCGTCGGGATGCCCCCTATGACTACTCATCAACAAGGGGTGCCGGTACCTAAATTACCCTCAAAGACAGTTCGTGAAATGAAGGACGAGCGCGAATTCGACGACTTGGGAAAACTCTTCAAAAGTCTAGTTCAAGCCGGCAAGTTGTCTCCTTTGTTCAATTATGAACCAAGTAGGGTGAAGCAAGGCTTGGATCCCTCCAAACACTGCCAATACCACCAGTACATTGGACATGACACCGAAGATTGCCTCCAATTGAGGAGAAAGATTCAAAGCCTCATTAACAGCGGAGTCATCACCCGCCAACGGAATACATGGGCATGGGCAAAAGAGGAAATTGGGGCTACCTCCTTTAAATAAAAGAAAAGAAAAGGGTCATTCAGTCTTCGTAGGTTCTAGAGTGTCCTTAGTCAAAAGTCCACCTTGGACGATTTTTGTTTCTTTAAGTAAAAGTCCACCCCGGATTAGTCGTTTTTCTTTCAAATAATAAAAGAGTCTTTATTTCTTTTCTCTCTAGACTTGAGACATAATCTTGAATAAATCAATTCCATGAAAATTGTCTTATTCACCATTTCCGCTTGATTGCTATATCTTTATATGATGAATTAATCTTAATCTTACTCATTAATGACGACTCATTAAAAGGTAAATGGACCCACAAACCATTCACATAATTAAGTAAACGATTAATCTTAAAATAACAAATGCTTCGATCAATTGGGATGAACGAATCACTTTCTCTTCTCTCTACATTCTACCCCCATACACTCTCTATATACACTTCCCCCTGTGTACACCCTCCATATACCTATCCATATAATACCCGCTATACACTCACCCCGTGTACATTCTTCACGAACACTCTCTCCATACACCTTCTCCCATACGCCTCTCATCCTACCATTAGACCCCTTTTTATAAGGTCGTGACAAAGAAATGGACGACGGTTGCTCATCATCAAATAGACATCCATGCTGCCACAATTTAAAGGGTTGGTTTGTTCCCTTCATGAGTACTACATGCCGTTACACTGGGGCTGTCCGTATTCCATCGCAAATGTAAGACAAGTGCACGAAGTCATTCATGCCATTAATTGGTGCACGTGATAATCCAATGGAGCTCTACCGGTGAAAATCAAGGGGCTAGGATGCCCGCCGCCAGCAAAAGGCCGCTTGAACTATAAGGAAGCTACCTCGCAATCGAGAGAGGCGAAAGCAAACTAGGGGCTTGTCTTGCCCAATGTTTCATGTACAAATATAAAAAAAAAAAAATATGGCTCGCTAGGTTAAAACCCAAAAGGGCGATCTAGGCAAAAGATAGAGCATTGCACAAAAAGAAGCCCGCTAGGTTGAAAACCCGAAAGGGCGGCCTAGGCAAAAAAAAAAAAGGGTGTGCACAAAGAGATAAAATAAAAAAAAAAAGAAAATAGAAGGGGCTATCACCATGGAAAAGTAAAAGTCCCATTTTCTTTTCACCTCAAATGTTCTATTTTCCTTTCTTTCCTTACAAAGTAGATAAACGGCATCAACCCATGACAACTACGATGGAGTAATCTACCGCAATGAGCTACACAGAACAACTCACCTCAAATGAACCTCACACCCCTAAACTCAAAACCCAACTTCATCGTCAACCGGGCAACCACTCAAAGCCAAACATAACCTACCTTGGGCCAACTTTCTTTCTTTTCTTTCCTCCCACACATACCCACTGAAACCCGACACCATCGTCAAGCGGGTCATCCCCGAACTACGTGGACCTGAGCTCCTCACCTTGAGGAGAACGTAGGCAACCTCCCGGTTCGGTCCAAAATATACACAACCCACCTCGTAGCCAATTTTCTTTCTCTTCTCTCTTCCCCCATATTTCTACCCCTGACTTCTTCACTCACAATTGATCAAAACATTTATTAATTTGAGGCTACTTGTTTACCAATTAACCATAACTCATTAACTAATCAACGAGGTCCATTCTCGAGCAATCAAATGAGAATCTTGAATAAAACAATTTTCAAATGTCTCGACAAGTATTCTGTTCTACAATCTAGGAAAGAGCTAAACACTTACTTTCTGTCAAGCAGGGGCTTCCTTCCTTTTATATACACTCAGTTACCCAAAAAGTCAAAATGTGAGTACTATCTCTCTCTCTCTCTTACTCTCCCCAAAATGCCCCCGCATGTTCTCAAACAATTCTTTGTTCCTTTTTTGAGTCGACTGAATGATTTCAAAAAAAAAAAAAAAAAAATTGACGCAAAAGAGATGCCCGCTAGATTGAAAACCCGCAAGGGCGGTCTAGGCAGGAAAAAGGGTGCGTCTTAAAAGAGGTAGGATACCCCGCTCTACGCAACTGGGGCTTCCCTAACAATAAAGGGTCGACTATGTGGTTTCCCAGAGAATACCGAGGCGTCAACAAGGATACACTTAGAAGAAGGGCACCCCTCATCGTCAAACTCGGCACGCGACGACCTATTTGGATTGATTAGAATCATAATTAATTATAAGGCATCTGTATAAGATCATAACACTTTCATAAAGTTTTCTCCTCCCGACACTTTGTTTATAAACCTGCACGCTCGGTCTCCACAAAATTGTAAAAACATCCTCGATCCATCTGAGACCCATCTCCGTGATTCTTGAGTTGACTCGGTCCTTCACCCTATTTCCTACACAATAGGATACCCTTAGGTCCCAACCTACCTGGTTCAAAACCTTAGGTCCCAAGCCTACCCGGTCAGTCTTGCCTAAGTTACACCATAAACTCTCTAGGTCCCGAGCCTACCCGATCAGTCTTACCTAGGTCCCAAACCTACCCGGTGAGTCTTACCTACGTTACATCATAACCTCTTAGCTCGACCTTCCGCAAGTTCGTAGCATGACCCCTTCGGCCTCAAACCGGTTCTACCCAAAACTTCAGACCTTAAACCAGTTAACCAAAGCCAAATCCTTAGGGTGACCCATTAGGTCCCGAACCTACCGGTCCCGAGCCTACCCGATCTCCTAGATCTCAAACCTACCAACACATACTCGTCCTTACCCTGTCTAAGCCATAGCTCTCTTATCCTCCTCGGTCCAACTTCTAAGGTCCACCCATAGTCTAACCTGTGGAGCGAGCCCTGAGGGCCCAAGACCATTCGAGTCTACCAAACACCTACCTTTTAGGTCTCTAGAATATCTGATCCATACTTTAGGCCTCAACCCCTAAACCTTTAGGTCACAAGACTTTCTGCCCTTTAGGTCTCTCACCTTACATCTCCACCCTTTGGACTCTGTAATTCCCAAGCCTACTTGGTCCGACTAAAAGCGACAACATCTACGTCTCCCGACTCCCGTCATGTCCAAGCCATGACCCTACCACTCTTAAACCTACCAAGTACCAACCTAGTGTCACCCATTAGCCTCAAAAGACTTCCTAGTCTGACCTTCAACCCCTTAAGGACTCTAACCTACTTAATCCAAGCCGAGTCCAAACCTCGCCACCTACAAGGTCCACCCTTGAACTCCATGGATCTCAAACATCTCTCCCCCAACGAGTCCAAATCTCAAACCTTGCTCAAGTACATAGGATCTCCTGCGCACCACGCCATACCATAGGGATCTCAATACCCATCAGGTTAAAACCCATATCCTTAAACACCTTTGGTCCCATCCCTATCCTACCTTCGAAATTGCCAAACGAGCTTAGTCACACGCATGACCTCTAAGGCAAAATTAAGTCCTAAGCATACCCAATCCAACTTAAGGTACCTATTGTACTCAAGCAAAGTCTTGGACACTCAATCCCTTTACCTAAAGCGCCAACATGGTCATATATCCAAAACCATTTCCTGCACCTACGGTTCGCACCTAGCCTAAACTTTCAAACACTCTAGGATCCAAGCCCGACATGCGTATTAGGTACTAGGATCATCCAATCCCAATCCATTGCTCCTTGGCCGACCTCAAGCCTGCTTGGTTCTAACCCATAACGCGGCTTCTCTAGGACAAAAGACTTACCCGCTTGAAAGCCTTATGTCCCAATGCTACCCTGCCTAGCCTTCGATCTCCTAGATCTCACGCCTACCATTCCATTAGGCCCCGGTCTCCTCAACACATGTCTGAGTCTTACCCTAGCTAAACCCTAGCACTCTAGCCTAGGTCTAACCTATCGAGCCTATCCAGCCACGAGGTATCAAGCTCATTTGCCCCAAACCGCAACACTCTCAGACCTCAAACTTGCTCAGTCTAAACCAAGACAAACCTTCAAATGCTTTCGATCTCCAAACCCTAGCCTTAAACCTAGGTAAACACATGCTCTAAACCCTAGCCTCAAGCCTATGTAGTCACATCATTCTCTCTGAACCCTAGCCTCAAGCCTAGGTAATTACATCCTTTCAAACCCTAGCCTAAAGCCTAGGAAGTTACATCCTTCTTAAACCCTAGCCTTGATCCTAGGTAGTTACACCCTTCCTAAACCCTAGCCTTGATCCTAGGTAGTCAAATATCCTATCTAAACCCTATCCTTAAGCCTAGGAAACCACAACATCCCCTTTAACCCTAGCCCAAATTCTAGGGAATTTCCAAAGCCCCGTATGCAACATCATTTCCAAATTCCCGAAACCCTAGTCTCGAAACCTAGGAAATTTACAATCTCAATTCTCCGTTTTATTGAACCCTAGTCCAAAACCTAGGATATAATGCCCTATCCAAAACTCAATCAACCCTAGCCTCAAGCTTAGGTAGTCGCACTCTTTCCAAACCCTAGCCTCGAGCATAGGTAGTCGCATTCGCTCTAAACCCTAGCCTCGAGCCTAGGTAGTCGCATTCGATCTAAACCCTAGCCTCAAGCCTAGGTAGTCGCACTCTTTCTAAAGCCCTAGTCTCAAGGCTAGGTAGAAATTATCCTCTTTAAACTCTATCATCAAGCCTAGGATTCAATATTCCCTTCAAACCCCAGTCCTATACCTAGGAAACTCCTTCACCTTAGTCTCAAAACGTAGGAAGTTTACAATCCTTAACCTTAAAACCTAGCCTAAAGCTTAGGTTACCGCGAATATTTCCAAGCCATAGTCACCAATCCCAAAAAACGGTGAACCCTAACATCAAGCTTAGTAAACCCTCCACAAAATCAATCCCTTTTCAGCGGTCCCTAGTCTCAAGCCTAGGAAGTCACAACCTTTCCAACTCCCAGCCTTATGTCTAAAAGCCAACGCCTTTGCTACCTCTGAGCCTACCACAACTCCAAGCCCTAGCCTCCTAGACCTAGGAAATTCCTAGACCCTAGCCCCAAACCTAGGAATCTGCATTCTCTCCAAACCCTAGTCTCAAGCCTAGGAAGCACCATCCCCTTTTACCCTAGCCCAAGTTCTAGGGAATTTCTAAAGCCCTGTGTGCAACATCCTTTCCAAATTCTCGAAACCCTAGTCTCGAAACCTAGGAAATTTATAATCTCAATCCCCCGCTAGTCTTATGCCTAGGATACAATAGCCTTTCCATATTCTCTCCGAACCCTAGCCTCGAGCCTAGACAGTCGCATTCTCTCCAAACCCTAGCCCGTAAGCCTAGGAAACCCACAACATCTTTTGCATCCTTATCTAAGAGGCTACCCATCCCCTTTCCTTAGAAGCAACCAAGCAAAATGTCCCTTACCTAATACCTTCATCTTAATGGTTCGTAGCCTCATATTATGTATTCCTCCTAATTTAGGGTAAGCGGATCCCAAACATTACGCTTTCCGTGGTCGTCCTTTGCTCACCAAAGAGTCCTTTACCTTGGCGACTCCCCGAGAGTTCATCACCTTTGCGACTCCCCAAGAGTCCATCACTTCTGCGATTCCCTGAGAGTCTATCACCTTCATGACTCCTTGAGAGTTCATCCCATTTGCGACTCCATAACAATCCATCATCTTTGCCTCCACATGCAAAATTTCAGTTTTACCCCTGGTACATTTCCCTTTGTTCATTTTTAGGTGCCCTTAGCGCTATTTTGACTGATATTCGTTACCTTTGAATACGGAAAACCACTTAAAACTTCCTAATATTTGCTTAGGATTCGTATGGTTGTAGAGACTTCGGCGCCTCTAGGACATACGCATCCTAGATCGATCGCGATGGGCAGAAGCCTCGGCGTTTCTGTTTGCGAGAGATCCAGCATCTATTATTTTAGCACTTCCTAATATTTGCTTAGGATTCGTATGGTTGTAGAGACTTCGGCGCCTCTATGACATACGCATCCTAGATCGATCGCGATGGGAAGAAGCCTCGACGTTTCTGTTTGCGAGAGATCCAGCATCTATTATTTTAGCACTTCCTAATATTTGCTTAGGATTCGTATGGTTGTAGAGACTTCGACGCCTCTATGACATACGCATCCTAGATCGATCGCGATGGGCAGAAGCCTCGGCGTTTCTGTTTGCGAGAGATCCAGCATCTGTTATTTTAGCACTTCCTAATATTTGCTTAGGATTCGTATGGTTGTAGAGACTTCGGCGCCTCTATGACATACGCATCCTAGATCGATCGCGATGGGCAGAAGCCTCGGCGTTTCTATTTGCGAGAGATCCAGCATCTATTATTTTAGCACTTCCTAATATTTGCTTAGGATTCGTATGGTTGTAGAGACTTCGGCGCCTCTATGACATACGCATCCTAGATCGATCGCGATGGGCAGAAGCCTCGGCGTTTCTGTTTGCGAGCGATCCAGCGTCTATTTTAGGATTCGTATGATTGTAGAGACTTCGGCGCCTCTATGACATACGCATCCTAGATCGATCGCGATGGGCAAAAGCCTCGGCGTTTCTGTTAGCGAGAGATCCAGCATCTATTTTAGGATTTGCATGATTGTAGAGACTTCGGCGCCTCTATGACATACCGTCCTAGATCAATCGTAATTGGCAGAAGCCTCAGCGTTTCTATTTGCGAAAGATCCAGCATCTATTATCGAGATTCGTATGATTGTAGAGACTTCGGCGCCTCTATGACATATGCATCCTAGATCGATCGTGGTTGGCAGAAGCCTCGGCGTTTCTGTTCGCGAGAGATCAGACATCTATTACTTTAGCGCAATCGGCAGGAACCCTGGCGATCCTGATTGCGTTTACCATTTCATCTTGGGATTATTTAGACAGCGTAGTCCAAATAACTTCATTGCTTACGAATGATTCGTTCTTCGTACAGGATAGTGCCCGTAGGTTTATTATCCCTAGCAGGAGTCCGATATCTCGTTTTATCCCCAGTAGATCTCCGAACTACGACCGGCTTGATTCCTCAGAGGATACGTAGGAAACCTGAAAAGGTCCAGCCACCCGACCAACGCGGTCATCTCTCATCCCCAGCAGGTGCATTTTCCCCAGTAGAAGATGTTGCTCCCCACTAGAGGACAGTTATTCCCAATTTCCCATCAGATTTGAACTACGTTTGGCTTGATTCCCCCGTGGATACGTAGGTCGCCTGTCAAGGTTCAGCCGTTCCCTTACCTTTCATCTGTTTTGAAGCTCATGTTTCAGACGGATCCTTCTTTTATCGTCGACCCCACATTGCCTTGCAAGAAGCGTCGCCGAGGGGCTACTGTTAGTACCCGATCTGAAAATGAGTTTATTAGGACTTTCCCAAATATACAAGGACTTTATAGGAATTAGAAACCTTGCAAAGACTTGTCCTGGATTCCCAAAATATCTCATTTATGACAAAATCCATCAAAATAGGCAACTTAGGGTTACCATAAAGCAACAGTGAAACCCTAGCTTGAAAATCAAGTCAGCCGGCAACCTTGGCCACGCGGCCAACATTACTCCGCGTTGATCTTGGCCACGCGGCCACTATTGTCACCGGCATCAACAATGGCCAGGCGGCCAACCTTGCGCCGGATGATCTGGACCATCAGATCCTCCCACCAGTTTACTATATAAACCACTCCAGGCTATTGGTTTAAAGATCCGATTTTGAGAGCTCTAAGTACGAATTTTGGAGTTCTTAAACACAATTTTGCTCTCTAATTAGCATTCAAACCTCCAAGAAGATCAAGGTTTATTTCTTGCCAACATAGGTAAGTTTTCTAACTTATTTCTTCACGTTCTTGCATTATTTTTAATGTAGATCTTTTATATTCATGTTCGTACATGTTTATTCATAGTTTCTTCATATTCTTTGCATGCTCATTCATATGTTCATAATATGTTCTTCGCATGTTCTTCGTGTTCATAGATTAAAACCTTATTTATGCTATATTTAGGGTTGCGATCTTCATAATTATATGTTATTTCATAGCCGATGATGATCGAGGGTTCATCAACCCGAGGATGATCTAGGAACTACTTCTAAACCCTAAACTTTAGGTAATTCCCCCCTCATTATGCATGATCCCGATTCTTCTGCCTATTCTAATTCTCTGCGAACTACGCTGACCTGAGCTTCTCACATTGAGAGGAACGTAGGCAATCTTCGGATCCGGTCTAAATCACTAACACACTACTAACACATTCATCATGATAGAAAGACCGATCATTCGGGCAATAGGAGTGATAACGTCCAATATTCTTCTCTTGTTGTAATTTGACCCCCGAACCCATTAAACATGCTTTTTCTCAATGTTTTGGCTATAACTAAAACGGCGTGGCGACTCTCATAATTTTAATGTTGCTATGAATATTCCCAATTTTAAACACACGTATTCACAGCTATTCACCCCCCCTCTAGCCTCTTTTCATACCCTTGTTGTGTCTTTGGGACCAACAAGTGGTATCAGAGCTAACACCTTTATAAAACTTCTGTTTTTCAAGCTTAACAACTTGGGTGCCGATTCAAAATGGAAAGTCAGAAGACTATGGCAACGGTTAACTTCGCTCACGTTCCAGCGTTCGACGAAGACAACTTTGACGTATGGAAGCACAGCATTCTAACTCAATTCTACTCCATGGATGAGCAACTTGGTGATTGTCTTACCATTGGACCATATTTCCCAATGAAAGCTAATCCTGATCCAGAAACCAATGATACCATACCGACAATCAAGAAACCAAAAGCTGAATGGACCGATGAAGAGAAAGACTAGTTGGAATGGATGTGAAAGCAAAAAGTATACTCACAAGTACTTTAAATACGTCTCAGCGTCGACAAATCATGGAATGTGCTACAGCAAAAGATCTTTGGGATGCAATTGAAGATTACATCGAAGTAGATCAAGCGTGCAAGGAAAGCAAAAGATTTGCAATTCAAAGACGTTTCAACAACTTCGCTAAGATCCCCGGTGAATCACTAAGAGCCACTTACGATCGTTTTTGTGAGATTGTAAGTACATATACAGCACTTGGAAAGAAGCTTACCAAGAAAGAAATCAATGTCAATTTTCTTGCTGCTCTTGGTTCTCAATATCTTCACAAAGGAAATACTCTTGAAGATACCAAGCTTCTAGATGATATGTCTCTCAGAAGCCTCTACGCCAATCTCAAAGTTTTTGATATCAAGCTCCACAACATTGAAGAGATGGAAGGAAAAACTAAGAGTTTGTCGTTGGTCGCTAAAAAGGAAGAAGTGATCGAAGAAGAAGATCCAAAAATCTCCACATCTGAGTTACTAGATATGGACGACGACGACTTTGCTATGTTCGTGAAAAGATTTCAAAAATTCAGAAAGTCAGCAAGGCCCGGATCATCAAGCAAAGCTCCTGCAAGGTTTTCAAGGAGCAGCTCAACAAGTAAGAAAGAGTACTCTAACTTCTCCAAGAAGAAAGAGGATCTCGTTTGTTTTAATTGCAGGAAACCCGGTCATTTCACATCAGAATGTCCAATTCCCAAATTCGAGTACATGAAGAAGAAAAGCAACTTCACTCCTAGATACTCAAAGCAAAAGGGAATGGTCGCTGAAGAGGACTCTGCCACAAAAGAGTTAGCTACCTGGATAGAGTCAGACTCTGATGAAAGCGACGAAGATTCTGAAGAAGGTCACATTTGTTTGGTCGTTCATTCCGATGATGAGGATGAAAATAAAAATCGTCGCTCACCAAATGCAAAACCTAAACGGATAAGCTATACAGCTGATGAACTTGCTGAAAAGGGATTCCTAACTCCAGTTCAAAGGAATGGCGATCTTCTATTTTCTAGATGTGATGTAAGTGCAACAAAGAAGGCTCAATACAATCCCAAAGTGAAGGAAGTTCTGCTTACCACTCCACAAGTCAAGTTTGATATTTCTCCCGACGAACAAGAAAAGATGTTTATGAAAGCTGAACACTGAACAGGTAATTAGTAAGTTTGCCGGCATGAAGGAAGCTTTAGCACTTTCAACTGAAGAGATTTCCCAGCTTAAGACGGAGAAAACTCTACTAAGATCTGAACTCACCCTCCTTAAGGAGCAGATCAAGAGCATGACTCCTCTTACTGATCGAAACCGTTTCTTAGAAGAACAAAATGTCATATTTAAAGTTAAAAACGATGAATTGGTTGCTGAGATAAATGACCTCAAACGGATCACTAATGAGTGGACCAATTCTCGTGTCACTATGGAACAAATATTAGAATCCCAAAAGTCTAGTGGTGATAAAGAAGGCTTGGGATTCCAAACTAGTGACAACTCTAAATGTGCATCTTGTTGTGAAAGAGATGAGAAATTTACCCAGCAAACTTTGGAAGAGTTGAAGGCTAAACATCATGTTTCAAAGGGTGTAGGACAAGAACCAAAGAAGAAACTAGTATTCAATTATGTCTATCCTAAGAAGCAAACTGGCAAGGCAAAGTTGAAAGGTATTGCCATGGATGAACCTGCTGCTGCGGCAAGCACCAGCAAGGTCGGTGAATCTTCTTACCGCAATCACTTACCGCATGGTCAGTCGACCGCATCTAAGAAGTTGGCTACCGCAAGGAACCCAACGACCGCGGGTATTGGTAAGGCGGCAAAGTTCAAGTGGATGAATTTTGTAAAGGCGACCTCATCCATACCAGTAAATGATGTTGTGCTGAAAACTTCAACTAAGTTTGTTAACCCTCAGTTGGGTGGCTTCCACCATTGTTCTGTGTGTGATGATTATGGTCACAAGGCTGCTGAATGTCTTTTAAGATTCACACCAAATCCTAGAAGGTTTAAACCACCTTCTGTGAGGCAAGTGTGGGTTGTCAAAAGCTGCTAATCTTTAGGACCCAAAATAATAAAGGGGACCTCGATCTTAAATGTTTATTTTGTAGGTCTTCTGCCTAATGGCCGGCCACTCCAATGAAACTACAAGTTTATGGTATCTCGACAGTGGATGCTCAAGGCATATGACTGGAGATATCAACCTTTTGGAAAGTGTCCGTAATGAAAAAGGTCCAGCAGTTACTTTTGGCGACAACAGCAAAGGAAAGACCATCGGTTATAGAGTCATCAGAAAAGGAAAAATAACAATCCAAGATGTTTCTCTAGTTACCGGTCTAAAACACAATCTTCTCTCAATCTCACAATTTTGTGACAAAGGATTGCAATGCCACTTTACTTCAACTCATTGTCTTATCAAGGATGGCAACTCCGGCGTCACTTTACTCAAAGGAATTCGTAAGAAAAATGTTTACATTGTTGATTTTGATGATTTCCATGCTTGTATGTTGCTTGATTCTTGTTATAGGATAACATTCTACATCTCAATATGTGTTATTTCAAGATTTTTTTGCTGATTTTTGAAGATATTTACCTCTCTGGGTTTTTCGAATTTCGTCCTCTCCCCATTTCGTTTTTCTTCGATTTCGTGCATTTTGATTGATTATTTGTTGAAATTGATGTCATTTTCGGAGTTGATCGGACTTTTCGACGATATACACACATTTTTTTCGAATTTTGGGCTTGATTTGTTTGATTCTGGGTTTCGGCTACAGTACATTCATCGTGTTCATACGAGTTTTCTTCGTGTTCTTGAATAAAACCTTTTTGATCCGTTTTCCTTGGTCACACGCACTAGTAAGGTGTTTGTGAGTGTTTTGATTCTCTGCGCATTCTCTCTCTCAAAATTTCTTGTATTTTACTTGCTAAGTGTGTCGACCGTGTTCCTTACCGCATATATTACCGTGATTTACTTACCGCATGATAAGTTCTTGCCGCATCCTTAGTTGCCGTGATATGCTCACCTTATGGTTTCCCTTACCGCGTGTATCTTTTACCGCACTTCATTGCAAGCGACCGCAATTTTTATTTTTCTAACTTCTTAATTTTTTTAGGATACTATACACTTCCTTCCTGGTCTCCTAATGGACCTTGAAGACCTAAAAGAGGATGCTATAGGCAGGAATCTCATCAAGCGATTTGAGAAGACTGGTGTTCTTCCATTTTTTACATTCGATCAGGACTTCCATGTCCCTGCTTTCATTGACCAGTTCTTTGCGACCGCTACTGAAGAGACCGGTCGGTCCAAGCACGGCAAGATAGTGAAGTTCATTCATGCTGAAGTTGAAGGCCATGAGATGACCTTAGATGTGGTTAATATTGGTGAAGTGTTGGGAATCAAAAAGAAGTCCGGTGTTGTATATGCCACGGCCGTGGCTGATGATGAATTGAAGGCTCTTGCAACGCGCTTGGTTGGTCATACTCATGTCACCAAAGTTCCTCGTAAGGAATTTGATGAAGTCATGTACCATATCGGTCACCTTGTTGGCCACTCTATTCATTGCAAGACAGGTAATCAGGCAAACTTCAATACCTCCCAATGGACTCTGTCTGCCGCGATTTATTTATGTAAGGACATAGACTGGTGTCAGGTCATCTATGATGCCCTGAAGGAGAACATCATTGCTTACAATAAAGCAAAGGACAAGGGCACTATCAAGTACCGCACTCACAGCAGATTCATCACCTTTCTCATGACCCACATTAAGGAACTTCGCAAAATCATGGCGAAGAATCGCGAACTTCTGCTGTCCATTTCCAAGAACAAGCTTTCTACCATCTCTACCATGAAAACGAATTTCCGGTCTCGTTTTGGAAATCATCTTTATAAGACCTATCTTGCTAAGGATCCTCATGAGCCATATGAGTCTCCTTCCAAACACAGACCTTCTCAACCGTCTGCTAGTGATGATGACGACGATGAAGAAGAATATCTCCCTGCCGCTCCGGTCAAAGGAAAAGGCAAGGGTATTGCTATTGAGCCTACCGCAAAGAAATCGTCAGTTGCTACAGGTATCAAATTCAAGGAACCGACCGCTAAGTCTACTTACTCCACTTCCCCTCCTCGCAAGTCGACCGCATCATTAAAGTCACTTGCTTCACCATCTCTCAAACCCTCAAAGACTCCTTCGACCGCATCAGTTCAGGGGGAGAAAAAGAGAATTCACTCCCTCAGTCCGGTCAAGGTCGTCAAGAAAGCAAAGGTTGCTGCATCTCCAGTCTTTACTCCAACTGGGTCTCCTCCTCTTACCACTACAGATGTAGTTGATGTTGCTCCTACATTGAAAAAGGTTGCACGACAAGTCTACTCTCTAAGGGATGAATCCGATAGTGAGGCAACCGAAGATGAAGTTTCAAGTGGTTCCAAAGTTGAAATTGTTGGAAGTGGTGAAGAAGGTGATAACATTGATGGTGATAAACAAGTTGCTGTTGGTAGTGAACAAGGTGATAGTGATGAGAAGGACAGGGATATCAATGTTGATAGCCCCACTTTTGACCGTTCTGATGCTGCCGCTCCGAAAGAAAGTACGGTCGCTGACGTCAACCGCACTGAGCTGCCCATTAACGTCGACCGTCCTGTTGACCGCACACCAGTTGCCTCTCCTACTCATTCTCCCGTTCCAACCCCTCCTTCTCCGGTCAAAAATGACGACATTCCTGCTACCGCAAGTCAGGTTGCCGCACTCCTTACCGCAGTCCAAACATTGACCAAAATTCAGTCTGATAACCAAACAGCCATTGCTCAGCTGACCGCAGAGGTCGTTGATTTGAAATCCTCTCAAGCCACTCTTCAGCAGGAGCTGTACTCCCTACCCTCCAAAATGATTGATACCATTAAGGGGGAGACAGTGGCTATAACAAAGACTATTAAGGATGTGGTTCTTGGAAAAACCAGTTCGAGTTCTGCTACCGCACAACCCATTCCGACCGCTTCAACATCAACAGTACTGTCGACTGATCTCTTGGTTACTCCTCGATTCATGAAGGAGGCTCTGACCATTCAGACAAATGCTCTTAACCGTGGACTCTCTCGTGAGGTCGTTGATGCTTCTATTGAAATTTCCAAACAGCTGGATTTGGTTAAAACTGACTTGACTCATGAACTGAAGAAAATCAAATTCAGTTTGGAAAACAGTGTTGATGTTGCTATCAAGGCATCCCTTGAATCCCTTACTGAAAATCAAGCAAAGAAGCTTGAAGCAATCAAGGCCGCTTATGCAACTCTGAAAACTCCACTTGAATATCAGGGCACCAGAATTGAGGAACTGACCAACACGGTCGTTGGATCGTTTCAGGTCGTTGAAAAGAAATTGGAGTCTTTAGAAGAATCTGTTCAGAGATCGGCTGGAAGTGCAGTCACTGAAGGATCCATCCAGGTTGCTGATGCCGGTCACGGTAATGTCCATTCACAAGCTGAGAATGATGATGGAAATAGCATCGATTTCCCGACCGTGAACAATTTCGATTATATGCTTGCCAACGCATTCACTTGCCCCATCATTCCTGAATTTCAAGGCGAAGTGAAGATTCTTGGTTTGGATATGTGAAGCTACCGCAACCCTGACCGTAGAACTCGACCGTTACCCCAACCGCTTTGTTGACCGCGCTTTATTTTCATTCTATTAGGCTGAATGCCTTGAAACAAATTAAATTTCTGTTTAACTTTTATTTGGGTCTGTAACACAACTACATTTATTCTCTCTTTTGTTTTGTGCTCTTATGCTTCACTGATTTATTAATTCAGAGTACCAGTTACGTTTGTGTGATGCTATTCATATCCCTCACTTATTTTATCTTTTTGATTTGCATCTAAATTATTTCTATTTCCTAGGTTTAAACTTTATTTTATTTTTTAGGAATATAGAAATCTATAACATTGACTTATTGTGTGTGCATTGACTTGGGGCATGAACTTAATAAAATTAATTTCTCGAAACATGTTATTACCAAGTACAATGAATTAGTCTTTGTTATAGTAGGTAATGGTCTCAATCAAATAGGGGGAGATTGTTGGGTATGAATATTATAAACCACTCCTATTACCTAGATTTGATTGATCCCATAACCTTATTTTATTTTTTATGGACTTTAGGTTCTATTGTAAGAAGTTTTATAACTTCATTAGTTTAGTCCAATTTTAGTTTAGCTAGGCTTAGAAGATCAGTCCCTCAAATTTTGAAGAATATTGCTGCTGTTGATTTTTCTGAAAATGACCAAGTCTGCTTACCGCACTAGGCGACCGCACCAGGCGACCGCACTAGGCGACCACACCTATTGGCGACCGCATGAACTATGCTGCTGCATGGTGACCGCAAGCCATTAGCCGACCGCAGACTAAGCGACCGTATCAAGACCAAGTAAAGACAAACTTGATTTAAACGTTACAAATTCAAATTTGAATTTGGTCGTACAAGATAGTACATCTGGACCACTATCTTCTGCAACTACAAGACAAAGATATGAGCTCCAATCAGAATGCTCCAGCTCATCATCTTCCAACAGCTATTTCTCAACCCAAGGCTATAAATAGACCTTGAACTCTTCATTGAAGAGAGCTGAGATTCAAAGAGAGAAATTGCTGTCGAAATACTTGGTGATAGAAGATCATACTCAAGATTTCCAGAATCATTTGAATCTTCAAGCATTCGCCTTCAAATCTTCAAAGATCCCCAGCAAGCCTTCAAGAACATCAAATCTCAAGCCCAGCAACACTTAAAGATTCATTAGGCTCTCAATCATTTAGATTACGTAGAGCTCTTGATTCTTTACACACACACACCGATTGATCAATCACATAGATTGCATCATTAGGGATACACTGGTCTAAGTCTAGGATTTGTTCTTCATAGAAAGTAGGTGTTGATTCAATACTTCATCTTTGTAATTTGTACTCAAGAAGAATCAATATATCCTCCATTCAAAATCCAAGACTGACCATCTTGGTAAAGGACGTAGATCTTTTAACAGATCGAACCTTTCCAAATCATTGTGTCATTTACATTCTGCAAATTTACTTTCTGCAATTGTTCTTATTGTTCATATTGACTTTGTTTGTCGTTTAGTGTTTTGATCTTTCCAGATACTCAAACGATTGTGAATTGTGTTTGTTGCTTGCCTATTGCCTAAGTTATTACTTCTGGCTACTTATCATTTTGCCAAAACTCTAAGACACAAACTTTAATTTTCAACCTTTCTAGTCAGTAACCTTGCTTACCGCAAATAGCCGACCGCAAGGGTTACCGCAACTTGCTTGCCGCATTTTGCTTACCGCAAATTGAATCCTTCAAACCTCTATCTTTGCCGACCGCAATATTGCCGACCGCAATATTGCTGACCGCACGTTTTGCTTACCTAGCAGTTTTTAACTTCAAAAACAACTCTACTCCGTTTTATCGAAAACTTCCGCTGTGCATTTTACTTTGAACTAGTGGTTTTTACTTGACCACAAAACTCAATAGTAAGCATAAGGTTGAATTTTGAAAAAGGGTTGATAATTTTAAATAGGCTATTCACCCCCCCCCCTCTAGCCTCTTTTCATACCCTTGTTGTGTCTTTGGGACCAACACGCGCGCACCCTTAAGTGACCAAAAAATGTGAGGATCTGATGATTGGAAGCGCGCGCACCCTTGTGGGTGGGGCGTGCGCACCCCCCCTGTTTTCCAGGTTTGATAGTTTGTTCAATTTGGGTATAAGAGGGCAATTGTTTGTGTAGTCCTTGGGGTTGTTTAGGACCCGAACGTGAATGTGTATGACTTTTATGTCGTTAATGAAAAAGATTGGGTTGTGACTAAATGTCCTTATTATGGACTCTTTATGAGAAATCTTTAGTGTGCATCTTGTGATGCTTAGTTCCTTCTTGGATTAAATGCCTCGGGTTTTGGTTAGCAAGTATTTATTACTGTGCTTCTTGTGAAAAGTCCAGCTGGTCTTGTCCTTGAGTCAGCCGATGGAAGAATTATAGTGGTACAGGTAAGTCCACTATAAGGTTTTCCATTGGAGCTTCTGAGTCAGCCAATGGAAGAATTATAGTGGTACAGGTAAGTCCACTATAAGGTTTTCCATTGGAGCTTTTGAGTCAGGCGGTGGTAGAATTATAGTGGCACACAAGCCAAGTTCACTATAAGGTGTCCACTGCGCCTTCTTTGTTTCCCCAGTCCAGATTGGCCTTGGATGGGATGAATTGCTTCCTTTGGTGAGCACTTGGGTTATGACTTTGTGTCATATTTCCCTCTCTGGGTACTTGGTTCTATTGGTTATGGTTTGGTTTTCGGGATCCCGGCTTCAGCTATTTATGCTGCTCAGATGGTTTTCTCAACTGGTTTTCTCAGATGGTATTCTCAGATGGTTATGTTACTTCGGTAAACCTTGGCTTGGTATCCACCGGAGTGTAGGCTATGTGGTAGTTGTGATATATGAGTTGATGTTATCTCTCATGTTATGTATTATATGCTATGTGATTACTTGTTGATATTGTTTCTTTATGATTATCATATCAGCATGTAACGTAGTTGCATTTTAGTAGCTTACTGAGATTCATTCTCACCCTTTATTTGTTTACTGTTTTAGATAAGGCGGGTCCAGGGGATAGGACACTTGGCACGGGAGGACGTTGAAAGTGGTAAGAGTTGGGTTTTGTTTTGTCAAGGTTACATTACATAAATGTATAAACTTTTGGGTAGAGTTTCCTTGACTTCATCGTCTTGTAACACCTATATTTTGGATAATGTTGGTGTGAGTACATTTGTATAAAGGTTTGTAAGCCTTCGGGCTAAATAGTTTCGTTTGTGAAAGTTTGTTTGAAAGTCAGTGGAAGTCTTTGAACTTCAAGTGTAGATTTGTTAAACTTTATGAAAGTACATTTTGAAATTTTTTTCTAAAGGTATTTTATAACGTCTTCCAATCGTGTCCCGAGCGTGGGGCCAAGTAGGACCACGGGTCTGGGGCGCGACAATCTCAGTCGCCGGTAGTCTTCTTCATCATGTCTGCAACCAGATTTGCAGATTTCGTCCCCCCCAACTGCCGCATTCTACTTCATCACCAGCGTCGGATCTGAAGCTCCCACTCCATCAGATCTGAAGCTCCGACTTCGTTTCTAACCATACATCCGTTCTCTAACCCTCGCCAATCAAATCAAACTGGCAGATCTGCGAATTTCGGCTGGTCTGAGCCAGATTGCATCCGTGATCTGTGTGTTTGTGGAGGTGTTTGGCATGGCGGTGCGGTGGTGGCGGTCTGGTGGTGGAGGTGCAGTATTGGTGTGGTGATCTGGTGGTAGTGATGGTGGTAGGCTGGTGGTGGTGGTGGAGAGAATGGTGATGATAATTTGGTTGAAATGTAAAATTTGAATTTTGAATTTCATTGACAAATTTGACTGTAATAAGATTTTATATTTGGACAATTTTTAGGTAAATGATTAGTGCTTAATCATAAATGTTAAATCTATTAATTCAATTTTATTATCACTTTTCACAATATAATACTATTATTCTTTAATCTCGTGTCAGAAGAGAAAATCCTAATTCGGGTGGGATGAAGGGAGTTTTTTTTTTTGTATATAGTGATAATTAATTTAAATATAATAATTACTTATTTTATTATATACTCCCTCTGTCATTCTCACAACAAAAACTCCCTACCCACTTTCTCTCTCCCAATTTTCTTTTCATAGTCACAACATTTATTTTTTCTTAATCTCCGTGTAAAGTCAAATTAGGAACTTTAAATTAGGACGGAGGGAGTATTTGATTATTTAGAAAAATGATTACTCCCTCCGTCCCAGTTTAATGTTCTTAGTTTGACTATGCACGCTTATTAAAAAACTAAGGCAAAAACAAAAGAAACGAGTCAACCAAAAGTAGAGAGTGAAGGATATAAATGTCCAAAAATGAAAGTAAGAACCTTAAAATGGGACGGAGAGAGTATTTTTTTAGAAAAAAATATTTATTTTGTTTTTAAACCTTTGAGTTTCAAAAATTTCACTAAAGCCCTTACTAACTAATATCATTACAAGTACATCCAATTTGACGATCACGTGCGAGGCACATGGCACTTAACTGAATTTTCTAACGATTTCCGTCAAAAAGCCCTTAACTGGCAAAAATTTCATATTTGAAGCCCTGATCTAGCGGAAAAAAAAACTCAGGCCCCTTTTAAACGCCCCCTGGAGTTCAGGGCGTAATCTATCATTAACCCTAGCAAAATTACCCCTAAGATCTCCCTAACAAGGATATATTTATATACACAGCCCCTTATTTCCACAGCCCCATTAAATTACCAAAGTACCCATATATATATATATATATATATATATATATATATATATATATATATCAATTTCACTCTCCCTCACGTTCGCTCCCTAACCCCCCTCTCTCTCTCTCTCGGTTTGAAACAACGAAAGAAACGAACAGTCTCTCTCTAACGTCTCTCTCACCGTCGTCGCTCACCGTCGCCGTCGTTCTTTCTCTCGCTCTGTTCTTCTCTCTCACCTCTCTCTCTCTCACAGTAAAAAAAAAAAAAAAAAATTCGAAATTGAAATGGTGAAACTTAAAATACCCAAGACCGCCGCCGGGACCGCCGCCCACATCGCCGCCGGGACTAGCTCGTCTACAGCGCCTGTGAAAAAGGTAAGCAATTTTTAACCTTATTTTACATTTCTATATTCCCAATTAAACATAATTTGAAAAATGTAAAATTGAAATTGGTGTGTCTCGTGTAACACCACTCGAGATGCATCTCGGGTGTGTTTACACGAGACAAGTCTCGTATAAACCCACTCGAGATGCATCTCGAGTGGTGTTACACGAGATGTGATCCTTCTGAATATCAGCATTGTGAATTATCAGTCAGCATTGTGTTCATTTATTTAATCTACTGTAACTGTCGCTAATGTATTGTCTCTTATTTGTGTTTTTTGTAGGCACGTGATCCTATGACCGTTTCAGCTAGAAAGAGGAAGGCTGAAGAGCGTTTGGAGAGAGGAGAAAACCGGAGCAAGGCTCGGAATGACGAGGATGCCACAGCTGATGATGAGCAGGAGGAGAGGGAGGAGGAGGCGGCAGCAGCTGATGATGTTCAGGAGGAGGAGGCGGAGGTCGATGGGGATAGTGAGGAGGAGGAGGAGGATAGTGATGATGGGGAGGAGGAGAGTGATAGTGATGTTGGGGAGGAGGAGAGTGATAGTGATGATGGGGAGGAGGAAGGGAGGGGCAGGAGGGGGGGGGGCAGGATGATGAGGAGGAGGAGGAGGAGGTGGAGGTGGGGGTGCAGGATGATGAGGATGATGATGTAGTAGAGCCGCCTAGACCTCTGAGACACGGGAGGAGGCGGGGTCAGGATGCGCCACCATCATGGCAGCTTCAGAGGGACCCCGGTGGTGGGCCAGATGATGTTTCACTGATGTACGGGTTCGGTGACCACCGAGCCAGACAGATTTGGGGTGACTCTACTACTGAGGGATTGGTGACTTTCCATACGAGACTCACGCATCTTGCACAGTAAGCTTAGCATTAATGTGAAATGTTTTAAATATTGAAGTTATTTATACCACACACTCTAAATATTCCATTAATTATCATCCTATGCTGCTTTTCTTGAGTACTGATAATATTTTTTGTTTCGAATGAACAGGTTCAAGCGTGATGAGCAGCCGGTTGCTGATAGAGCCTGGCTGGCCCTCGTAGATGCATCTGGCCTCCAGCATCTGCATGATTCCGTCATTCATAGGCCTAACCATGCCCTCCTAACGGCATTTTTGGAACGGTGGTCTCCTGAGACTAACTCGTTCCACATGCCGTGGGGGGAGATGACGATTACTTTACATGACAGTTTTCATATCCTGGGTATGTTTTTATAACATCGCTTCGATACTCCATTCACAATTATATAACTGTCTACATATATTATATGAACTGTCTACATTCATCTCTTATACTAAAATGTGTTATTGCATCTTCAATTTACAGGTATCAGGATTGATGGTGGAGTTGTTCGCTATACGGATCCAGCGCCTGACGTATCTGGCATCTCTAGACACCTCCAGTTGAGCGGCACTGGTTATTTATTGAGGGATGTCAGGCGTCTATTTACTCAGCGTAGAGGCGGCATGACAGATGCCCATCGTGCGTCCGCGTATATCCTGCACAAGAGCGGGGATAAGGTGCCCGCAGCCTACCTGCCCCTGTGCATGGATCTAGCCAGCCTCCCCACTCTTTCCTGGGGATCAGCCACTTTGGCATATATGTACCGAGAGTTGGGGAAGGCGTCCAGATCCGGATGCAAGCAGATGGGCGGTAGTGCGGCTCTCCTAGAGGTACATCTTACTCTATTCACTATCTTTTTACTGTTTACTCCCCCCCTGTTATTAAATGTTGCATTTGAGTAGTATTTAATACTTTTTTACATACATCTCAGGCCTGGATATACGAGTACTTTCCGGGTTTTCGGCGAGTTACTAACCCCCATTGGCAGCAGGGGCAGCCGAGAGCCCGTAGATGGTCTCGTGATGATTCGGCTGGGAGGACGTTCGATCATCTTGTGCAGTATCGCCGCATTCTTGACATGATGGGGGCTGACAGTGTGAGTTATTCATATTAAAACTATTATACGTTTTTGTGTCGTTCCTTCCGATATTCTGTTGACTTTGCCTAACAATGTCTACTCACAGGTTATTTGGACTCCTTATGGGACCGGGTCGGACGCGATACTGCCTGTTTCATACTACAGGGGTGTTATACGCTTTTGTGACATCACAGAGGCGTATATGCCTGATCGTGTGACTAGGCAGTTCGGGTACCAGCAGAGGATCCCCAGACTGCCCCCCATGGCGACCGAGTTATGCGTTTTGGCAAAGGGTCAGAAGGGGTACCAGAAGCGTTACGGTGACGGAGATCAGGTTTGGCAGGAGTGAGTGGCTTTTGGCATGGCGGAGTTTAGGGCCGATGTCCGTTGGGGGCCACTATTTACTGGAGATCATCCCGTGGCTGTTCCCTTCGTGACTCCAGATTATATGTCTTGGTTTAGGGCTAGGAGTCATGTTCGGATAGCTAATCCGATACACGATCCACCCGGTGACATTCCACCTCCCCCACCTGATGTTCCACCGCAGCCTTCTGTCGCAGAGATTGCGGAGTTGCGAGCTATCATACTTCCATTTTTGTCGGATCCCAGTGCCCCCGAGCACTGGCTAGTTGGTCTTAGACGGGCCGGTGAGATTTTAGGACTTCCACCGCAGCCTTAGGATTTTATTTTATTTTTGCTTTTCATTGTATTGTAATGGACACATTTTATTCTACTTTTTATTGACACCTCTACTAGTTTGTTAATATGATGATATTTTTATTTTAGTTATCGTTTTAAATCCCCCTCCCGATTCAATAGTTTATTCTAGTGTTTCGTAAAACCCCCCTCCCCCCCCCCCCCCCCCGAGGACATGATGTTTTGCTGTTGTTGTTGCTGTTGTGTTGTTGCTGTTGTGTTGTTGCTGGTGTTGAGACTACTGATGTATCTCGTGTAAACCCACACGAGATGTGTCTCGTGTGGGTTTACACGAGATGCATCTCGTGTGTGTTTACACGAAACAAGTCTCGTATAAACCCACTCGAGATGCATCTCGAGTGGTGTTACACGAGATGTCATCTCGTGTAAACCCTAAAAACCCTAATAATGTCACAAATTTCTAACTCAATTTCCGTTTAGAATTTGACCAATGTCATACTAATGGAAATGTCTTAAAATGTCATTTAGAGCCTAGAAAAAAAATAAAAAAAATAAACTAGGTGGTCGTATACCATTTTCACAACATCGGGACATTTTCCTTAAAACCCTAAAAACCCTAATAATGTCACAAATTTCTAACTCAATTTCTGTTTAGAATTTGACCAATGTCATACTAATGGAAATGTCTTAAAATGTCATTTAGAGCCTAGAAAAAAAACAAAAAAAAAAAACTAGGTGGTCGTATACCATTTTCACAACATCGGGACATTTTCCTTAAAACACTAATAATGTCACAAATTTCTAACTCAATTTCCGTTTGGATTTTGAGGAAAGTGATACTAATGAAAACACTTTAAATGTCATTTAGAGCCTAGAAAAAAAAATAAAAAAAATAAACTAGGTGGTCGTATACCATTTTCACAACATCGGGACATTTTCCTTAAAACCCTAATAATGTCACAAATTTCTAACTCAATTTCCATTTGGATTTTGAGGGAAGTGATACTAATGAAAAACACTTTAAATGTCATTTAGAGCCTAGAAAAAAAAATAAAAAAAAATAAACTAGGTGGTCGTATACCATTTTCACAACATCGGGACATTTTCCTTAAAACCCTAATAATGTCACAAATTTCTAACTCAATTTCCATTTGGATTTTGAGGAAAGTGATACTAATGAAAAACACTTTAAATGTCATTTAGAGCCTAGAAAAAAAATAAAAAAAAATAAACTAGGTAGTCGTATACCATTTTTACAACATCGGGACATTTTCCTTAAAACCCTAATAATGTCACAAATTTCTAACTCAATTTCCGTTTAGAATTTGACCAATGTCATACTAATGGAAATGTCTTAAAATGTCATCTAGAGCCTAGAAAAAAATTAAAAAAAAATAAACAACTTGTCATTTGGAGTTTATGACATCTCGTGTATAACTACACGAGATGGTCAAGTTAATCTCGTGTAGGTATACACGAGATGTTTAAATTCCATAAACCTTTTTCCGCGACCATTGCATGAATTTGACGATTAAACCCTACTAAAACACACCTATTCTGAACAGAAACCACACAATAGCCCTTTATCATTCAAAAATTCAATCTTTAAGTTCATAACATGGATTACTCACATAATAACATGGATTCCTCACATAATTCTCCACAAAATTATTATGATTGTATTGACCTTGATATGATAGATTTTCTCGTTGATGAAGAAGAAGAAATCTTACAAAATATTCCTCCACATCAACATTCTCCAAGTTTCAATGATCCTAGCTTCGATGAAGTAAGTTTTTAATGTTTTTTTGTGTATTGTGATCAAAATCAAAATAAAAATCCCATCTTGTTTTAAAAATCCCATCATGTTTTAAAAATCCCATCTTGAATTAAATCACATGATATTTATTTATACAATCTTCAAATACACATGACAATAACAATGAAATATCAGATCAAATTCCAGTTTTCAATTTTTTTTTTCAATCTGTACAGGGAGTTTCTCGTGTAAGTCTACACGAGTTTCATCTCGTGTAGACATACACGAGATTAAACTCGTGTAGACTTACACGAGATAGATGTATGCTGGGGCTTTGAAACTGACTTTTCATCTCGTATTTTGCAGGGTCCATTCCCGGATACCAGTGATGAATTCACGACATCAGAAATATTTCAAACTCGGGATGCGCTTCTTGCACATGTACGGGAAATAGCGAGGGGTCGAAGTATACACCTAGTTATACACAGCTCGAGGAATAGACGTGGAAATAAACTAGCATATGCTTACATCACATGTCATTTTGGTGGACAACACAGGGCCGGAAGATCAAATAACATTAGGAAGACTAGTACAAAGAAAAGAGATTGCAGTTTTAAACTATACGCCACAGAGAGGGGTGTTGATGGGTCATGGGGTTATGTTGTGAGGAATGGCATACATAATCATGCCTTTCCTTTGTACCCGGAAGGTTTTCCTCTCGGGAAATTGACACCTGGGGAATATGACGCTGTGTATACCGCAAGTGAATGTTCAGTGCGTCCAAATGACATTGTGGCAATGCTAAAGATGCAGGATGAGAAGAACGTGAGCACTCCGATGCACGTCCGGAATGTCGTGTCAAAATATAGAGAAGGGGAACGACAAGGGAGGAACCCGCTACAACAATTCCTTAAGTTACTCAGTGATAATGAATATACTAGCTACACGAGGGAAGACGCTGAGACTGGCATGATCGAAGACATATTCTTCTCTCACCCATTAGCAATAAAGATTCTGAACTGTTTTCCATATGTTGTACAGGGTGACTGCACTCACAACACCAACTGCTACTGACTGTACTACTTGCAGTTTGTAGGTTTTACTTCCACCGGGCATAATTTCACAATAGCGTCTGCGTTCCTCAGGCATCAGAGTACGGGTGATTACGAATGGGCATTGAACAATTTGCACAGTCTGTTTACACCTCCCCGGTTGCCTACAGTTTTTGTCACTGATCGTGAGTTGGGTTTCATCAGCGCTCTCCGTACAGTTTTTCCCCACACCGCACACTTCTTGTGTCGGAGGCATATCGAAATAAATGTTAGAAGGAAAGGGTTGGAGCATACAGGTAGCGAGGACTTCGCAGAATCATTCATGAGGACGTTCAATTATGCAATCTCAGCCCCTAACCCCGACGAATGGGACTTACGTTGGGCAGAGCTTCGTGACCGTTTCAGATCTTATCCTGCACTATTGGATTACCTCCGCGAGACATGGCTTAATTTGTACTCTCAGAATATTCTGTCCATGCACACGGATGTGTTAACACACTTCGGGACCCATACCACAAACAGGACTGAGGGTGAGCATAACAGGTTGAAGAAGGCATTGGGGAGTGCTTCTTCTACTTTTGACACACTGTTTAAAAAGGCTCATAAAATCATAGATATCCAGCTAAAAACTATCAAACATGGTATGAATAGATCAAGGACCAGATATCCAATTGATTTGAGGACCCGCAATCTATATCGCAACATATTCACTAGAGTGTCAACGGTAGCCTTTCGCATTATCAGACAAGAGCATGATCGAATTCAGAAAATCAAGCAGCGTCATAATGGGGGTTATGTAATCACTGAGGCTGCCTACGGGTGTTACTACAGGCGGACACATGGACTTCCATGTAGTCATGAGATTGCACAGATAGAGGAGTGTCAGGGACGGATTGAGCTGTCCACGATTCATGAGTTTTGGAAGAAGTTGGACATTGAAGTAGACAACCCTTCATCTAAGGAGCCTGAACCGGTAAGGAGACAGTTATTCAAAACGATGGAGCCGGATCATATTTCAAAGCCGAATGAACCCCGGGCCGGAAGTTCCAGAGAACTGTCAGATTGGGAGCATACTAACAAATTTTTTGGAGTCCCCGCTACACCATCCTCGACTGGCAAAGGGTATATATCTTCATTCAATTATGTCTCAAATTTTTTGCTGTTGTATTGTTGCTGTTGTGCTGTTGTGTTGCTGCTACTGTTTAACTGCTGCTGATGTGTCTCGTGTAAGTCCATACGAGACATATCTCGTGTTGTATTACACGAGACTTGTCACGTGTAAAACCACACGAGATATGTCTCGTGTGGACTTACACGAGACACATCAGCAGCAGCATCAATTTTTTTTTAACACTTTCAAACAACAGTATGAATGCTTCTCAATCTTTTTTCTTTGCCCTATTTCAGGTCTAGATGTGCATTCATTGCATCAACCCAAGCGAGTTCGGAGTCCACCCGCAAACGGAAATCACCTTCAGGACCCACACCATCTACCCCTGCTAGTACTCCTACGTCTCATCCACCAGTAGCTCCTTCCGGTCGTGGGAGAGGACGGGGTGGAGGCCGAGGTCGAGGACGGGATCAGGGTCAGGGTCGTGGAGAGGGAAATGGACAGCCCAATTATACTAGTTTATACAGCTCCCCGTATGTAGAGTCTTTTCCGCCTTTCATTACCCCGCGTATTGGAGGCATCATAGATGTGGCATCAGATGGACATTGTGGCTATAGAGCCGTAGCAGCACAGATATACGGAGATGAGGAGAATTGGGCTGAAGTGCGCACATAATGTTACAATGAGGTGCTTGCTCGCCAAGACCTTTACGAAAGAGTTCTACCTTGGATATCGGTAAGAGAACTCTTACGTAAGATTGCTTGCTATAGCCGGACGGCGCACAGTGATTATTGGATGGAGCTCCCAGATCTTGGGCACATGATTGCCACGAGGTATAATGTGGCGTTCATTTCTTACTCGACTAGCGGTGGTATGTTATGCCTTCCAGTGACTGCACCAGTACAACCACCGGTGAACACAGTTGTGGTGGGACAAGTCAATGGAAACCATTTTATAGCGGTATGAAACTTAAGTGTCTCATCTATATTAGTTATATTTAGTTGTCTTACTTATATTCATTATATTTCACTGTCTTGTATTTAACTGTTATTACTTTTGCAGCTGCGCATGTTAGGCAATGATTACCCAATACCACCACCACCAAACCTTTATCGGAACCGCTGTGATCCAACCGCAAGCCAACTACTCCTCCCATACCAAGATAGGATAGCAGAGTTCAGTCAACTCTATGAGGAGGATACCGATGCAAGAAGACGAAGAAGATTACATATAGGATAGTACATGTGTAATGGTTTTTGATTTATCCAGTTTGTATGAATGTTTGAATTATATGCTTATCCTTGTTAACACTTTCATTTCGTATACAATTAGGCGATAGTATATGTGTAATGGTCTATTGATGTTTTGTGGAGATGTCCTATTTGAGAATCAAATTTCATTCCAAGTTATGTTTATTGTTGCTTTTGCTGTTGCGGTTGTGGAAAAGCAGGCTCAGATGCCTATATCGTGTATACTTATACGAGATGAGAGCTTACATCTCGTGTATACATACACGAGATCTCATCTCGTGTGTACTTACACGAGATGTATCTCGTGTATATGTACACGAGATATAAGCTCTCATCTCGTGTAAGTATACACGAGACGTGCAAGGGCAGCGATGGAATTAAATGGGCTGTGTATTTACCGGGCTGTGTATATAGTTTTTGCCCCCTAACAATTATGATAAAATCACTCCTAAAATTTGAGTAAATCTCTTAATGCATATATTACAATGTATTTAATGAAGATTTTGAGATTAACTTAACAATTTAGGGGTGCCATTAGCAGCTCTCAATACAAAACCTATTACTTCCCTAATTCGACGATTCTTTTCTATTTCATCGTTCCTGAGGTTTCCTGTGGCTTGAGAAAAACCCAATTTGTTCTTCCCTCGAATCTAATCAACAACCCTAGCAACGTTGTTCGCTCAGGAATCTATCGGCGACAACCCCGATTCGACTTTGACGGCGGTATAGAGAGGTGTTTCTCGGCTGACTATTGACCTCGCCAATAGCTCATCACCTCGCCACTCCCAATTCGCAGGTTCTCTCTCAATATCTGTAAATCTGGTAATTTTAACGAGAAAATTATTGTTGTTGAGTCCGAAGAGGCACTCCATGATAACCAGTTGCTCTTGGAACCCTGTTAATGAACTAGCTTTCGGAGATGTTAACAAGAAAATCCCCAATTCGTTATTTATATTTTCTTAAACCCTACCCAAGTCAGTCCCGAATTTGTTGTTGTTGTGTTTGCCAGGCCCACACCCACTCCAAATCTACCATATGTTAGTTTTTTTTTCTTGTTCTTTTTTAAGATGTGAAATTTTGTTTTGTAGTGAATGTTTGCCTCTCATAAACTAAATAATAACTGAAAAATTAAAATTGTCATTAAACTTATAAAATACTCCCTTCATCCAAACAATTGCCCATTTTCTAAAATTAAGTGTTTCTAATTGACTTCACACCTTTACAATTTGTATTTCGAAGGAATCTTAGGGGGAGTTTGGCAATGAGGCATTTGATAGGATAAAACACGCGTTAGAGAGTTAAACATACCGTGGATACTGTTTGGGAGCCGTATTTGCGTTCACGTTTGGAGCTAAGAAACGCAGAAAATCTGCATTCCCTACAATCTGCTATCCCCCAGCTTTTGAGATAATCAGTTTTAATCAATCTGTTACAAAATGTTGAATCTTTGTTTTGCCCTTGATTCCTTCGTACTATTCCATCTCAATCCTGTTTTGACAGGATCATAGGTTCTCGATCGGATATTTTCTTGTATGTAATACTTGCTCCGTCCCAAAATTGATGTCTTCTTGTTATCATGGGGTGTGATTTTTTATTTTATTTTTTTATTTAGTTTGTGAACGAGAGAAAATGAGGGTGATCATTTTACGTGATTATTGGCCTTGATTTCCTCTATGTTCAAAGCTTGAAAGTGATTACTTTTTCCTTTTTATCTTCTTCTGAAGCATTACATCCTTCACATTTATTTGCCCCCTTAGATCTCTTCTTCTTCTCCTGCAATATATCAAGGATAATCATTATGTCAAGACATGAACGTTTGTTGGATCAAAGAGTATAAAATGTAGAAGTAATTTGATTGATTTTAATTCATTTTAAACTGACCTGATCTTTTAATCTCTCATGTTTTTAATATCTCCTGTTATATCAACTCCCTAAGTGGTCGATAAGCGGTAGTTGTGCGCAAGTTCTGTTTTCAATTAGCATTAGAGGTTACTATAATTCTTAAGCATGGTTTTTTATTCGTTTTTTTTTTTTTAATGCAACCTAATGTCATTTATATTTTGTAGGAACTATGGATAAAAGTTGGATGTCGATTCGTAATAGATTTAGTAAAGAATATATAGTTGGTGTCAATAAGTTCATGGGGTTCGCATATGCTAATTTGGGTGAAAAACGTACCATGTTATGTCCTTGTGTTAAATGTATGAACGTAGATCGACATCCTCACGCGCTTGTAACAGGTCACCTTTATGAGAATGGTATTAACTTGAACTATAAAGTTTGGGTGCATCACGGGGAATCATATTCTAGTTGTCAGCATGTTCCCGAAGAGAATGATGAGAATAGGGATGAAACTGATGATGACGATGAAATTCATGAAATGCTTGAGGATATACAAAGGGGCTCTTTAATGGAAGATGATAGTTTAGCACACAAAGGTAATCGTGGGAGTGAGAATGTACATGAAAATGGGGTAAAAACATTAGAGAAATTATTGAAGGGTGTCAATGATGAATTGTTTCCGGGTTGTAAACCCTACACAACGCTTACGTTTCTCATTAATTTACTTCATGTGAAGGTGCTAAATAAGTGGAGTAACAAGTCATTCACTATGTTACTAGAGATTCTGAAAGTTGTCTTTTCTGATTGTTCCAAGTTCCCAAAGTCGCATTATGAAGCAAAGAGCATGTTGCGTGAATTGGGGTTGGATATACTCAAATCCATGTTTGCAAGTATGATAGCGCTCTCTTTTGGAAAGAATATAAGGATAAAGAAGAATGCCCAATATGTAATGAGTCTAGATGGAGGATTAATGATGGAAAGGGAAAGAAAATTCCCCATAAAATCCTTCGTCATTTTCCTCTTAAATTATGACTTCAAAGGTTATTTATCTCTAGGAAAACCGCAGATGATATGCGGTGGCATAAAGAGAAGCGGGTCAATGAAGATAATGTTCTAAGGCATCCAGCTGATGGACTAGCATGGAAGGACTTTGATAAGGAGTACCCTTGGTTTGCAAAGACTCTCGCAATGTGAGACTTGCACTAAGTACCAATGGTTTTAATCCATATGGGAACATGAGTACATCATATAGCATATGGCCAGTCATTCTTATCCCATACAATTTACCTCCCTGGAAATGCATGAAGGAGTCATTTTTTATGATGTCACTACTCATTCCAGGACCTAAGGCACTTGGAAAAGACTTTGATGTTTATTTGCAACCCTTGATAGATGAGCTAAAAGAGTTATGGTATGATGGTACTGAAACTTGGGATGCATCTATGGGACAAAGCTTTAAGATGCATGCTATGGTTATGTGGACCATAAGTGATTTTCCAGCATATGCTTATCTTTCTGGTTGGAGTACGAAAGGGTATAAAGCTTGTCCTACATGTAATGAGGAAACAGATTCACAAAAATTACGGAGTAAGATTTGTTACATGGGACATCGCAAATATTTAGATAAGTCACCATTGGAGGAAAAAGAGTAGGATATTCAATGGGAAGGTTGAAAAAGGCGTGAAGCCTCGAGAGTTGCCAGGTGATGATGTGTTAGACAAACTCACTAATGTTCCATTAATACCCCCAGGAAAGCACCCAAACAGCAAGAAAAGAAAGCGTAGTGATGAGGAGCTCAATTGGTCAAAGAAGAGTTTTTTTTTTTTTTTGAGTTACCTTACTGGCACAAACTGAAAATGCGAAATAATCTTGATGTTATGCACATAGAGAAAAATATTTGTGATAATTTGTTAGGTACACTTCTTGAAGTTGATGTGAAAACAAAGGATACATACAAGAGAGAAAAGAATTTTGTGAATTTTTGAAATCAGTTAAGTTTCCAGATGGATACGCGTCAAATATATCAAGGTGTGTGAATGTTGATGAAGCCAAAGTTTTCGGAATGAAAAGCCATGACTGTCATGTTATGTTACAGAGGCTACTTCCCATAGGTATGCGTGGATTCTTGAGTAGTGTGGTTCATAGTGCATTGGTGGAGTTGGGAGAGTTCTTTAAATCCTTATGTTGCAAGACGTTGGAAGTTAAAGAGCTCGAGAGAATGGAAAAAGATATTGTGATTATCTTATTCAAGTTCGAACAACTAAGCAGTATGTGACAAATAAAGCTCGTTCTGAAGGTTCAATTTCAAAGGGATATAGAGCTAATGAATGCCTAACTTTTTGTTCAATGTATCTTCATGGCATTGAAACTAAGTTTGATAGAGACGAGCGCAATTACGATGGAGGGAATTCGGAGGAAGGAGATGAACAATCTCCATTTTGTCAACATGTTCGACCTTTTGGTGCTTCAAATTTCGATTTTATTGATCCAGTGGAGCTTCGAAAGATGCATTGGTACATGTTAGACAACTGTAATGATGTGCATAAATTTATGAAGTAAGATTTATTTTTAAAAATATTTAATATTTCTGTACATAATCAATTAAAATATATATTTTCACACCTAACACATATTTTCTTATTTAGTGAACACAAGAAAGAGCTGGAAGTTGTGAGTTCTTTGGATTTAGAAAAAAGACATCGAGATGAGTTCCATGGTTGGTTTAAAAAACGTGTAAGTTAAAATTTTGTTTTCTTAATCATATACTCCCTCCATCCTAGTAAGAACCTTAAATCGGGACAGAGGTATTAGTATTTATATTGGTTAAATTTGTCCTAATATTTGTTTAAATTAATCTCTAGATGATGAATTCTTATATGAACAAACTGGAAGAAGCTACAGAGTTATTATACATTCTAGCATGTGGGCCTCTTGAGCGTGGAAGTACTACAAGTCTTGCATAGTCAACAGCGTAAGGTTCCACGTAAAAGAGCGTGATAATCATCGTTTGAGTCAAAATAGTGGAGTAACGGTGCAAGGTGATCATGAAGGGAATCTATTTGACTACTATGGTGTCTTGGTTGATGTCATTGAATTAGGTGGCGTTTGTTTTTTTTAAGTGTTAAGTCCTGAAATCTGAATTCTCATCTGAATCAATAAGAGGCAGCGTCTGAAGACTGAATTCTGAATTATTCAAGCTGTTTGTTTTTTCATCTGAATTCACATCTGAATTGTTTTTTTTTTAAGTGTTAACCTTTTGAAATATTATGTATAAGCATGAGAATTAATGGATAATAATGGATTTTTATTTGCTAAAAGAAAAGTGAAAAAGCATTTTTATTATTGTTACTTCTGACACCATTCAGACTCTAATCAGATTTCATTTTAGGTCTGATTCATTCAGACTCCATTCAGATCAAAAGTCTCTATTCAGATCTAAAAGCTGAAAAAAAAAAAAAACAATCTGAATTGGAGAAGGTCTGATTCGCTAGACATTCAGACTTCATTCAGATCTGAATGAAAAAAACAAACGAGGCCTTAGTCTACATTAAAGATAAGCGTCCTATTTTTTTCAAGTGTGAATGGTTCAATACTAACTCTAAATCAGGAATACGCACTGATACTTATTTCACAAGTGTTAATGTTAGTGGTAGGTGGTACAAGGATGACCCGTACGTACTAGCTAGTCAAGTACAACAAGTATTTTATCTTAATGACACGAAGTTGGGGGAAAATTGGCAAGTTGTGCAAAAGTTCAACACAGGCACTTGTGGGATATTCCTGAAAATGAAGTTGTGAATATTGATCCATTACCCTCGTCAATGGATGTCTATCAAGAAAATGACTCCAGGCAGATAAGAAGAATTGTTCAAGTTGGCCAAGATGTTGAATCTATAAGATTGTGTAGGGATGATGTAGAACCACTGGTTGTCGATAGTGAAATTGTGCATGATAAAGAGGGAGACGAAGCAGGAGACGAAACAAGAGATGAAGATGATGATACACTTGCTGAGTATTGCAGCGAAAATGAAAAAGATGATCAACAAAGTTCTGATGATAGTGACATAGATTAATTTAGTTAGTATATGAATTTATAATCTGATATTAGCTGTACTTTGGGTTTTCGTAGAATTAAGATATATTTTGAGATTTTTTTTGTCAATTAGTTTAGTTCTTATAATCTGATATTAGAGGCTTTTGTTTTTTGCTTAGATTTTGAATTTGTTTGTGTGTGTGGTCTTTCTATCTTTTTCTATTAGCTGTACTTTGGTTTTCTAAAATGAGTTTTCTTATTCACTTTTCAAGTAAGTTTTTTTTTTATCCTTCAGTTGTGCTCTGTCTCAATATGGCTTCACAGTGATAATATTCTATAAACTCATGTAATTTTAACTTGTTGTTTACTTTTTATGTGTTGCCTAACTATAAATCTACTTGTTACTGTAACTGAGCTCATATGTGCTGCTGTAATTTTTAACTTCAGCCTCTGCCTCCTCCCCCCTCTCATTCCTATTTAGTTTTTCATTCTTTATGAATTTCTGGGATTGTAAGCCTTGCCCATATGTATGCATGATGATATTTCTGGGATGTGATCACATTTATATTTTTAGTTATAGCTTATCATATGTTGCATTTTTTTTTCCAGTTATTGACTATACTATGTTGCAGTTATTTCAGAATGGCTCCAGGAAAATTGGCTAAAGTACCAACCTCAATTGCAAAACTTCATGAAGTAATTCGAGAAAAAAATGGCAATTCCCCTACTACTCCATGTGGAGATGGCAGCCCAATAATAACGAGCCTCAAATTCATGGTAAATACTATATTTTCAAAATAATAAATACTTAGTTTGTTTTAGTTTTTTCTAAGTTACTTCTGGTTGATTAATTGCTGCACTTATTTTATTTGTTTTTTTCAGCAACACGAGGGAAAACCAAAGGAAAAGGGCTAAACAAGTATGTGAGAGTATGGAAAGATTCTGGTGCACATCCCTGAATCAAAGGGAAGACCAACTAATAGAATAAATTCTGCTAAGTTTTCGAATAAGCTTGGTATAATTGCACGTAACAACATTCCCGCTGGAACAGAATCATACGAGAAACTTGGTAGCGACGAGAAAGCTCTTCTATATGAGCGCATCAAAGTATTCATTTCGATTGTCAAACAAAGTTTTAAATTTTTGTTTGATTTATATATATAATTTTTTTATAATGAGCTTGAAGAGTTCTTGTAACATTACAGGATAAATTTAATCTGTTTGATGATGGACCACAACTGAAGAGGTGCATTGACACTATACTTGAAAGTTGTTTTAGGGATCACATTTGTAAGCTGCACAAAATGAGGGAAAAAATGATTGAGGATGGACAATCCTAGGCTGAACTGAAAAGAAAGAGGTTGGAGTTCATAGCTGTAGAAAAGGTATGTCTTTGTGTTATTAAGATTATTTGTAGTGATATTGCTCTTAATAGTACTTGCTATTTTTATTTTTATTTTTTGTTGCAGGTTTTCATGATTACTACAATTAGTTTGGCTAGAGGTAGTAGATATTACTTTTGGAAAGAATATTTACATTATGGTACATTTGGATAGAGAAGATGTTTTTGTCCTTTTTTTTTTACAGAAGATGTTTTTGTCTTTGCCATCATAAAGTGAGATAATAAAGACATGTTTTTTTTCTCTCTTCGTTATTTGTGAATGTACTTACAAATTTAGTGATTATTTATATAAATATTCAATAATAGAGTGAAAAATAAATCACATTTCCGACGAATGTGTAATTCCTATTATTTTATAGGAATATGGTGATATTTGGCGACGGAAATATTTCGTAGTAGGAGAAAACAAATATAGCTACGAAAATAAGTTGTAGTAGAATATGAAATTATTGCAAACAATTTTTTGAGGGAACATATTTATGGGAATATAGTGACATTTGGCGACAAAAATATTTTGTAGTAGTAAAAACATTAATATCTATGAAAACAAATCGTAGAAAAATATGAAATTATTGCGATGAACTTTTTTTGTAGTGCAAAGTTGCCACAAACTAATTTGGTTGTTAAAGGAAGCCATTCGAATATAAAAAACATTTGTTGGGAAAAACTTTGTGCGATGATTAAATAATATATCGCAAAATCTTTTTGGCGACCAAATCTATTTTTCGTAGCGCAAAATACTTCTACGTCCATGAAATAAATTTAGTCGACGAAGGTCTTTAGAGACGACGCATAGGCGACAAAATGGCGTCAAAAAACGTTTCGTCGCGAAAACGTTTTAGCAACAAAATCTTAACTTTTTTGCTACAAACTATTTTGTAGCAAAATCTCATTTTTCTTGTAGTGGTACAAGACTGTCGCCCGATTGTCACAATATATCTTAAGTGGTCTTTCGACACTATTGACAATTCGAAGTCCCTCAAAAAACTTACGCAACCATATAGCTTGATTGGATGCCTCGAAACAAGCAACAAACTCGGCTTCCATGGTAAAAGAAGTTACGAGTGTCTGTTTGGCACTTTTCTAAGAAACTGCTCCACCGGCTAATGTGAAGACATAACCAGACGTTGATTTACGACTGTCTTGGCATCCAGCAAAATCAAAATACCCAACGATCTCAAGATGATCCGATTTTGAATATGTAAGCATGTAGTCCTTAGTGTTTTGTAGATATCTCATCACTCTTTTTGCTGCAACCCAATGTTCTCTATCCGGATTGCTTTGGTATCGACCAAGAATCCCAACAATAAATGCAAGGTCTGGACGAGTACACACTTGTGCATACATTAAGCTTCCTACTTCTGATGCATAAGGGATATTTTCCATATACTTGGATTCAATGTTATTTTTAGGACATTGTTTGAGACTAAACATGTCTCCCTTAGAAACAGGGGTGTCTTGTGACTTACAGTTTTGCATGCTAAACCTTTGTAATACCTTTTCTATATAGGCTTTTTGTGATAACCCTAAAATACTCCGTGAATGATTACGGTGAATTTGGATTCCTGATACAAAATATGCCTCACCAAGATTTTTCATTTCAAATTTGTTTGAAAGAAATTTCTTAGTTTCTTTAAGAAGGTTAATATCATTACTAGCAAGCAAAATATCATCCACATATAAGACCAAAAATATAAATTTACTCCTACTGAACTTATGGTACACACAATCTTCACCAAGATTCGTTTCAAAACCAAATGAAAGAATAACTTGATTGGATTTTAAATACCATTGACGAGAAGCTTGCTTGAGACCATAAATGGATATCTTAAGTTTACAAACTAATTGATTATTTTAATCTAAATCAGTCACCATTTCTGGTTTTTTCATATAGATAGTTTCCTCAATGTCTCCATTGAGAAAAATTGTCTTTACATCCATTTGATGAAGCTCAAGATCATAATGTGCTACAAGTGGTTATGATCCTAAAATAGTTTTTAGATGATACCAGAGAAAATGTTTCTTTATAATTAATACCTTTTTTTTTGAATAAATCTTTTAGCAACAAGACGAGCCTTATATCTTTCTACATTACCTTGTGAATCCTTTTTGGTCTTAAAGACCCATTTACACCCAATAGGTTTCACATCCCTAGGTAATGGAACAAGATCCCAAACGTCATTGTCTTTCATGGATTTTAACTCTTCATTTATGGAATCGATCCACTTATGAGAATTAAGACTATTAATGGCTTCATGGAAGGTGAGCAGCTCATCTCCCACTAAACCTAAGTGTTCCTCGTTCTCGGCAAGATACACTTCATAATCATCCGGAATTGCATTCCTTCTTACTCTATTGGATCTCCTTAAGGGCACCGGTTCTTCTTGATTTTGAGGTTGTTGAATTTGATCTTCATTATCAACATTTTCATGTTGTTCAATATTTATAGGAAATCATTGTTTTAAATTGTATGTTCCTCTTGAATTTCAGGTATAAATACTTGATTTCCAATGGGAACTATGGGAAGAGGTATAAAAATAGATTCCTCTTCTTCTACAAATTCAAAATTATTCCTAATTTTCCCTCTAAATTCAACATCCTCAAAGAACCTAGCATTTCCTGTTTCAAAAAAGGTTCTAGTTTTCAGGTTGTAAAATTTATATCCCCCAGATCTCTCGGCATACCCTACAAAATAGCTACTAACAGTCTTAGCATCCAGTTTGCCTTCATTAGGCCTATAAGGCCTAGCTTCTGCTGGACAACCCCATACATGAAGATGATTTAAGGACGGTTTCTTATTCGTCCATAATTCATAAGGAGTTTTATTAGTAGCCTTAGAGGGAGCTCTATTGAGAATGTAAGTTGCGGTTTTTAATGCATCGCCCGACAATGAGTGTGGTAAGGAAGTACAAGAGATCATACTTCTTACCATATCCTTAAGGGTTCTATTACGTCTCTCAGCTACACCATTCATGATAGGCGTACCCGGTATAGTGTAGTGAGGGACAATCCTACACTCCTCAAGATAGCGAGCAAAAGGACCCGGAAGTTGTTCACCCGAACCGTCATTCTGACCGTAGTATTCACCACCACGCTCGGACCTAACGTTCTTAATAGTTTTTCCAAGTTAATTTTCAACTTCGGCTTTATAAGACTTGAAAACATCCAAAGATTGAGACTTTTCATGAAGCAAATAAATGTATCCATAACGAGAGTAATCGTCTATGAACGTAATGAAATATTGTTGACCATTCCATGAAGGGGTAGTGAATGGTCCACAAATATCCGTATGAATTAGTTCTAAGACACTTGATGCTCTCGAGGATACTTTTCTTTTAGTGTTTATAAATTTTCCTTGAAGGCATTCAATGCAAAAGTTTTTATCCGGAGTATTAAGCTTGTTTAAGATTCCCTCTGACACAAGCTTATCAATTCTCCTTTTGGAGATATGACCCAAACGCCTATGCCATAAGGTATAAGAATTTTCACTTGATAACTTTCGCTTTGTACCTTTGGTTTCATTAATATGAGACTCATTTATTGTTTTAATTGTGTCAAGTAAATAAAGATTATCATATCTTGACAAAGTACTAGTACCAACAACTTTGGAATTAAAATAAAGATCACATTTATTATTGCCAAATGAACAAGAATAACCTTCTTTATCCAAAACTGTGATAGATATTAAATTCCGTCTAAATGACGGTACAATTAATGTATTATTTAATCAAAATAATATCCAGAACTTAACAATAACCTAAAAGTCCGTATGCCTATTACTTCAACCGGATTCCCAGCTCCCATATAGATGTATCTCTCATCTTCACTGGGTCTTTGGTAATTCAAGCAACCCTGCATAGACATACTAATGTGAGTTGTTGCACCAGAATCCAACCACCATGTATATGTAGGAATTGAAACCATATTTGCCTCAATACAAACAAGACCAAATGACATACCTTTCTTAGCACGCCATGCGTGATACTTAGGGCAGTCGCTCTTCATGTGAGTAAGGTTCTTGCAAAAGAAGCACTTATTGACCTTTTGATCATCAGATGATCCCTTATGCTTCTTACTTGCAACCGCAATTTCCTTCCCTCTCCTCTTTATCCCATGAGAAGAGGTAGATGCTAAATGAGCACTTTCGGGTTTGAATTGTTTCAACCTATCCTCCTCTTGTGTAACATGTGAAATAAGTTAATTAATATTCCACTTGTCCTTTTGACAATTATAGGTCACCTCAAAGTGACCAAATTGAGGAGGAAGAGAGATCAAAACTAGGTGCACGAGTAAATCTTCCGATATCTCTAACTTAAGTGCCCTTGGTTTTGTCGAGAGGTGAAGCTTTTCCAAAATGCACTCTCTTAAATTTCCACTACCCTTGTATCTCATGGAAACAAGCTTCCTCAAGGAAGCACTTGTTTCCGACTTTTCGCTTCTTGCAAAGCGTTGCTCAAGGGTATCAAGAAATGTTTTAGCATCAACGTCCTCGGAGACACTGTTCAAAAATGTCTCCAGGACGACATTTTTCATGATCATTAGGCTCACGCGGTTGGAACGTTTCCACTTCTCAACACCTAAGCGATCTCCTTGAGTGCTTTTATCAGTGACAGGAGCGGGAATTGGTTCCCTTAATGCGAGATCAATGCCCATACAGCCTAAGAACATAGTTATTTTATTTTTCCAAGTTTTAAAATTTGTCCCATTAAGTATCGGAACGCTGCTCATAGCAGTATTTATGGAAGAAGCGTTAAGTAAATCTGTTGGAATTTGAGAACAAGAGTGAAATACAAAAAATGTATAAGTAACTACATAATGAATAAATGATTAATTATATCAATAAAATCCATCTATAAGACAATCAACATAACATCAAAACTAATCTTTGGATTGCGAGTTGATTCATAAATGATTACCTTAAGGTAACCAATAATTTGAACAACGTCTTAATCAAATGTTTAATCTTCCTTTGGGCCGATTTAAGTATTTAACAAAACAACTTAATGTTCATTTTATTTGTTACCAAATGAATATATAAAATTTTGTCAAATAACAAGATCTTCTTTGGAAAATTCACGTCATTCACATATTAATGTATACTCCCTCCGTCCCACCTCACTTGAGACCTAAGAGGTGGGCACAATAACTAAGGAAAAAGAATAAAATAAGGAAAATGTGTGGTAGAAAATGAAAAGAGAGAATGAGTGGGGTTAATTGTAGGTTGGTTGAAATAATTGTGTGGTGGAAAATGAAGAGAGCGAATGAGTGGGTGAGGTAGATTGAATATAAGATTATAAAAAGATTACCATTTTGGGAAGTCTCAAGTGAAGTGGGACGGACCAAAATGGAAATAAGTCTCAAGTGAGGTGGGACGGAGGGAGTACATTCAACACTTTACCAATTTTGGATTTAAAGAACGTGAATCACTTTGGTGATAATATTATTTAAAAAATGTATAAAATTGTTTAAGCATATAATTAATCATAAATAAGGTTTGAAAAATGTATGTTTTGCTCAATTAAAGGGTAAACAAAATTATGCAAAATTTTGAAAAACAAAAACCTATGAACAGTGCATTTGCCCGATCGGGCATCATATAAGACCCGACCGGACATTTCCTATGGGCCGGACCGGACAATGTTTAAGACCCGACCTGACCATTCCTTAAGGTCTGATCGAGCATCACCAAATACCCGACCGGGCTGTTCTTAAGGTACGACCGGACATCACTGATGACCCGACCGGACCATTCCTTAAGGTCCGACCGGGCAGCAATCAAGACCAGACCGGACCACTCCTTTTCAAGAAGGACCAGTTCATGCATGACCTGCTGCACTTCTAAAATTCTTTCCCAAATGAGTGAACAAACAAGTAGATCCACATGGTGTATGCATCATACAATGCATAGCCATGCTATATAGGGATACTCTTGTTTTAAATTAAGATGGTCAAGCAAGTAGATCCACATAGTTTATGCATTATACAACACATAACTATGCTATATAGGGATAATCTTGCTTGAACCATTGTGTTCTTTAGAGCAAAACTTCAAACATTTTCCAGAATTTTTAATTAGATGATGATCATTAGCACTCTATCAATGAATTAGAGTCGCTAAACAACATCGAAACTTAGTGATTCAACAAATTCATGAATCAAAACAAAGCGTTTAAAAGCTTTCAAAATAAAATCAAACTTAAACCAGAATTTAACCAGGCTCTGATACCAATTGTTGGAACATTTCTATTCCACTAATGCCATAACTTAAATCTGGGATAAGTTAGAGAGAGGATGAAGGCGAAAGCGTTTACCTGTTGAATCCATCTTGATGTTGCTTTAGAGAAAAGAGAAGAAGAAGAAGAAGAAATATGGGGACAAAGTTCTTCTAAATGATGAGTGCCTTTCTCACTTGATCTTCTTAACACTAATGAAGAGAATATAGAGAGAATATAATGAATAATGTGTGTTTCGTAGGCTGATGGAAGGCCTTTATATAGGAAACAAATAGGCACTTCATTTAGGGACTACACCCTTTCACATAAGTGGTGTGAATTTACCATTTTGCCCATCATAAATAGGTAATATTATACCCCAAGAATTCTACACATTATTTAATCCTCTACATTTTATATTAACATCATAAATATGATTTTATGGAATTAATAATAACTGTTATGTAATCCATGTTCTAACAAAAGAAACTAAGAACCTTAATCTGAAACAGACTTAAAAGTAAAATAAAAACTTTAAATTGAGTCGGAAGGAGTAGTTGTTTTAATATGACAAGTTGCATTCCCTATCTAAACACTCAACCCATGTCACCAATTTACATCTAGCACAAATTATGTACTTCATCCCCATCTTCATGAAGCCATGTCATGTTGGGTTGTGGAGACAAAACCTAGAAAGAAAGGGAAATTAAATTTGAGTCATATAAGGATTTAATGGGATTCCTTGTTTCACTAGGTAGGAATTTAATTTTCCTTGGGATTCATTGTTTAAGTGGAATTAGAAATTAATTATTTCGGTTTTCCTACTTAGTTTAGGTTTTGGACATGTTGCCTATATAAACCAAGTGATGGCTATAAACATTGTACACACACTAGAAAAAATAGCCAGAGAGAATCTGTGAGTCACAAAGAGAGCCAAGTGAGTGCTAGCCCTTGGGGGTGCCCTTAGGGGCATTCCATCGATGGGTTGAAGCATGTCTAGAGTGAGATGTGTGATGGGAGTGTTTACATGGAGAGGTTATCTCCTAGCAATATAGAGCGTAGGCTTTATTGTAAACAAACACAGATTGTGATATTAGTGAAATATCCTGGCTTGGCAGTGCCCCCAGATGTAGCCATTGTTGTTGACGAACTGGGCTAACAAATATTGTGTTCTTTTCTTATTGATTACTTTTATATTATTCGTATGCATGGTTGTTGTGTCTCACCATTATCAGAATTGTATGGGCATTAACTGCACAGATATACCACAATTCCCCAACAACTGGTATCAAAGCTTCCGGTTAGGAAGATCAGGGCTGTCCGAGTTGATTGAATGTGGCTGCAGGAACACGGATTAGAATTAGGGGCTACAAAAATTCTTTTGATTTTATGATTACTAAGACCAAATAGGATCAACGTTTCATAAATTCGGATGGATTTGGGACTGCAGGTATTCAGATCAAGGTTTCAAGTAACATAATCATAGAAGGACATGGATCCAAGATCAGGGTTGCAGAATCTGGTTGTTGATAGGGTTTGCAGGGATCTAGACGGATCGTGTTATTAAGGATTTGTGGGTGCAGTGATAATAGGCGGAGATTGATCAACAGAAAAATTCGTTGGTGCGAATTTGGGCAACGGATTTGGATTATGAAAGTTGCAGGAGAGAAAGATTCAAGTTTTCCAGACTTTGATAGATGATTGATCGCATAGGTGTGCAGATCATGTGTAAGCACATGCAATAGGCATACAGGGTACGTGCAGTAGATGTGCATAATTCGTTCAGAATTCGTGCAATGCACATGCAGAATTTGTGCAATGCACGTGCAAATTTTGTGCAGCGCGCGTGCAGATTACGTGAAGCGCACGTGCAGATTTTGTATAAGTGCAGATTTTGTGCAGAAGACATGCAAAGAGCGTGCAGAGGGTACAGAATATGTAGAGCAAGCGTATGGGGTATGCAGAAGTTGCTAGATGTGCAGGAGGATTCAAAGGTGCATAGAAGAGATACTTGATTGGCCATTAAGCAGCTAGGAGGAAGGTTGTGTGGTCGCCTTCGGCTGTGAGATGTGGAGAATTTCCGTGGTAGCTAACTTGGTATCTCGTGAGGCAGATGATGTTGTACACCACATACAACATGTTTCGCATGGGTTGTCGCCTGGAATGCAAGGATGGCGGGGGCCGAGATCGCCATGGTGGGAGAAATTTCTCCACGAACGGTATGTTGGTAGAAAGTTGGTTGAGAAGGTTGGCCAGCAAGAGTGACAACTTGACCAACATGAGCGTTATCCAGAACTAGTTGCAGATAGGTTGCCTTGGTACACAGAAAGACCAAGACTGTGAAGGCACGCGATCGCATAGGGGTTCGTAGATAGAAACAAGGAACAGACGAACGGAGATGATTGCATGGAGGATCACTTTGGAAAGTGAAGACTCAGGGCAAGAGAAGTTTCCGGCAGTTATGTTGAAGACCTACGCTTCGCTTCAACTCGTTTGTATGGGCTTTGGTGAGCCTAGTGATGAGACTTTTGGCAAAAGTCGAATGTAGTGGTGACAATGTGTGAATAGTCATTCTCGGGTGGGAGTTTTGACGGAGATGGTAGTCACGTGATTTGGTTTCGTCTCCAGGAGGGAGATTCTTGGGTTGTGGAGACAAAACCTAGAAGGAAAAGAAAATTAAATTTGAGTCATATAAATATTTAATGGGATTCCTTGTTTGACTAGGTTGGAATTTAATTTTCCTTGGGATTCCTTGTTTAAGTGGAATTAGGAATTTAATTATTTTGGATTTCCTACTTAGTTTAGTTTTGGACGTGTTGCCTATATAAACCAAGTGATGGCCATAAACATTGTACACACACTAGAAAAAATAGCCAGAGAGAATCTGTGAGTCACAAAGAGAGCCAAGTGAGTGCTAGCCCTTGGGGGTGCCCTTAGGGGCATTCCATGGATGGGTTGAAGCATGTCTAGGATGAGATGTATGATAGGAGTGTTTACATGGAGAGGTTATCTCCTAGCAATATAGAGCGTAGGCTTTATTGTAAACAAACACAGATTGTGATATTAGTGAAATATCCTGGCTTGGCAGTGCCCCCAGATGTAGTCATTGTTGTTGGCGAACTGGGTTAACAAATATTGTGTTCTTTTCTTGTTGATTACTTTCATATTATTCGTATGCATGGTTGTTGTGTCTCACCATTATCAGAATTGTATGGGCATGAACTGCACAGATATACCACAATTCCCCAACAAATCAAACAACCAATCTTGAAAAATTAGTCAACACCCCATTAATCCCCACCACCCTATAAATTCCACCCCCATCTATGAATTCCAAATTAATCAAATCACCCTTAACCAAAAAAAAATGAAATTTTGGCTAGCAATTCTCTTCAATTTAGCCACATTTCTAACTATTTCAGCCCAACAATGTGGTAGCCAAGCAGGAAATGCCTTATGTGCAAATGGGCTATGTTGCAGCCAATTTGGGTACTGTGGCAGCACCCCTGACTACTGCAGCGCTAGTAATAACTGTCACGCCGGTAGCGGTATTGACTCCATAAAATAATTTAATAGAAAAAAATACATAAATACTTTTATTATTCACATACTTTTAAACTTTGTTATCCACATGCTTAACATCAACTATTAAAATGAGTAGTAATTTTTTTTTGTAAAAGTATTATTTGTTTTAAAAGAACATAACATTAGTTTTAGGATAAAAATCTCTTGAAATTTGACATTTATTTAAAAACAGAAGAAATAGGTTTTTATTAGTACAATAATTGAACAAGATACTAAATACATGTAAACCTAGAAACACGAGAATATTGATATTGTGTTGAGGGACTTACAACATCTCCAGTTTTCACTCCCAACTGTGACAGACCAGAAGCGATTTTAAAACATCTGTCGTATGTTTCTCTCCGCACATATCTCGTATCACCGTATATAATAGACACTTTTTCACCGTAAACACATCTAGCTCTCTCTAAGAAGCTTATAGGTGACAAAGGAACATAATTTGCAGGACAATGAAACAAACCCTCCATGATTAATACCATCACTTTTATGCACACCTTTCTCTCTCAACCTCCCCTTCTCCAAATCTCTTCTCCAAAACAACAAGAGTTATACTTGTATTTATACACATGTTTTATGTATATATAATTGAGTGAGAAATGGACTAAGCCCACACTCAATTAAAATATACTAAAAATAGCAAATACATTAAATTACAAAATGTGAAATAAGCTTGTATATTTCGGCTAGTCCAAGTCTTCTTTCTGAAAAATGGAGTGTAACGTGAGTTTATAAGCTAGTCAGACCATAACTAAATACTCCCTCCGTCCCAGCACAAGTGGGACTAGATGAGTGGGCACTATGATTAAAAGAAAGTAGTGAATGTGTGGTGGAAAATGAAGAGAGAGAATGAGTGGGGTAAATAGTGTTGGTTGAATAAAATGAGTGGTGGAAAATGAAGACAGAGAATTAGTGGGGTTAAATGGTGGGGTTGGTTGAATATAAATATATTAAAACATTTCTATTTTGGCTAGTCTCAATTGTTGTAGAACGGTCTAAAAGGGAAATAAGTCATACTTGTGCTGGGACGGAGGGAGTATTAAATTGAAGAATATTTTTTTAAAAAAAACTTATGAGAAGAGAGAATGATGTCATCTATTACACCCCCATGGTGTTAGTGTTTTCTTTCATCAGCATTATTTTCCATTCATGACATGGGTAGGATAGGAATGGGAATAGTTAATGCCAACTATAGATAACCAAAAATACCAACCTTTATATATTTTGTTTACACCGATTCAAATTAATATCAATTATCAATAAAAATAAGAGTGTATTTTGGAGGAAACTAGTTCTTCCATAAGTTATAAAAAGTCATGTTTTTAACTCTTAAACCCCAAACCTAAAACCCCAAACCCTAAATAAACCCTAAACCTTATACCCCGCAAAAACAAGACTTTTTATAACTTACGGAGAAACTAGTTTCCCCCAAAATTTTCTCTAAAAATAAATTTTATTTAGAAAAAAGATATCGTGCTTCTGAAGTTGGACACGGCGAGAGTCATCCAACTTATATTTAGTCGGATGCCATTACTCCAAACCTAAAATATTGTTTATAACAATTTATTTGATTAATCTTTGATGAAAAAATCGATTAAAACCCTTTTAGCTTCTTCGCTAAATTTCTAATTTTGTTAGTGATGTTCCATTAAAATGGTAGTGACAACAATTTTTAAAAGTTCACGAAAATTGTTAGATATTTGTAATTTCTTACTTTGACGAAAATATCAATATGCGGTCTTCTGTTCTAGTTTAAGATTCTTAGTTTGACTTTGCATGGAGATTAAGAAAAAGTAAATGTTGTGAGTTTGAAAAGTTAAGTAGGAGAGAGAAAGTGTGTAAGGAGTTTTTGTTGTAAGAATGACAAGTGAGTCTTGTTGTCCATTTTAAGTAATAAAATGGGAGAATGGGGATTTGTACCCCTGTACTTAGGGTTTACATGCAGATATGCCCTTAGACCAGTTTATTGGTAATTATGCCCTTATACTCAACTTTTGGACCTGCAAATATGACCTACGTTATATGTTCGTTCAAAATTTAACGGAATTGTTAACTGGGCATTAACTGGCAAAATTACTTATAACACCAAACAAAACGAAGTCTTTAGTTGAAAAAGGAAGACCTCACCTTGTTTAAACAGATCTATTCTTCCATTTTCTCAAAACTATATGTAACAAATTAGATCCATCTCTTTAAAAGCACCAATATAGAACTCACTATGATAAAGTCTAAGGTTCCATCCCAAAACCAAAAGTTGATACTTTGGCTAGTTAATTCCCGATGTGTGATAAATGCTCCAACACGCCCCCTCACGCGTAGCCGAACATTGGGCTTACGCGTGGACATGTAATTGGGTGACGTGGGGCTAGATCATCGAGGGGCTCTGCGTGGACATGTAATTGGGTGACGTGGGGCTAGATCATCAAGGGGCTCTGCGTGGACATGTAATTGGGTGACGTGGGGCTAGATCATCGAGGGGCTCTGATACCATGATAAAGTCTGAGGTTCCATCCCAAAACCAATTGGCAATAGGAGGAGTGACCCTGAATCTTTATACGCGTGGACATATAATTGGGTGACGTGGGGCTAGATCATCGTGGGCCAAACTTTGGGCTCGCACGTGTAAAGGGTCAGCTCTAATACCATGATAAAGTCTTGGTTCCATCCCAACTTTTTGGGAGGAGTGGTATCTATATAACTTTGGGATAATAATTGCTCCAACATTAATTTCTAGATGTATAAATTTCAGTTAATCCATCATGGTTATGATTTTAAATTGATAATATAAAATAAGTTTACGTAATTAATTCTATTCTGTTAGTTTCAAATTCAACAAATCAAAAGAACATGCAATTAATTAATTTATTAATATTTTTTATTGGTATATTTTATACTTCAAAAAATTAATTTAAACTCAATTGAAATTTGAAGATTTTAATAAAAAAAATTATACTAATAAAATTAAATTATTATTGGTAATATTTTTGTAATAAATTAAGAATTTGTGATATCTTAATTACATTTATTTAAATTTTATTAAAATAATCACCAATTAGTTAAAATTCACTTATATTAAATGTAAAAAAAAGAGCAATTATCTGAAAGAAATTAAATAGAATAAGTTGATATTATTGTGATAAAAAAATAGTATAATTTTCTCACGACAAGAGTATGGAGAAATTTGTGTTATACAACCCATTATATTTAAATATGTAGTACACCGTGTTAGTGGAAGCAGAAATGGCGTTCTAATACGTTTACGTATCAAGTGATGATGGTGTGCCATTACTAATTAAAGTGAAATAAATTAATAATTCCGTTAAAGTGCAATAAATTTCTGATTAAAAACACCAATAAAATCTTGACACATCATTTTGTGAGTCAAATTTTGTGACTTTATATTTACCCTTTAAAATGCTATAAATTTCTGGATGTCTAGTTTACAATTCCGTTAAATTTTGAACGAAAATATAACGAAGGTCGTATTTGCGGGTTCAAAAGTTGAGTATAGGAGCATAATTGCCAATAAACTGGTCTAAGGGCATATCTACATGTAAACCCTAGGTACAGGGTACAAATCCCCATTCTCCCGTAATAAAATAAATAAAAACCTTAATCCAGAGCGGACAAAAAAAAATCATAAACTGAGAGGGAGTATTTATTTTCGGAATGAGAGCGCCTTTCTCCCTATAAAAACGGCGCTTAAATATTAAACTTACTGTATGAACTTGTGCATTCAATGTGCAGTTATCAAGTTAGACCTTCCTGTCAAAAAAAATAAAAAAATTAGACCTTCTTTCTTTCAAAATAATACATAAAAAATTAGACCTTCTATCTGTAGATAGAAATGGTCCCAAACAGAGAAAACGCGTTTTCTTGACTTGAGAAACACATGGCCAACGACGCATAATAAACTTATGACGAATTCTCAAATACACCGGCCGCACAGCGCGTGGCAATGGTGGGTTACTCCGCTCTTCTCGCGCCTTACTGCTCCGCTACAGCTGACCGCCCAGATCGCTGCCACGTGTCCCTTTAAAAAAAAACCTTCAATAACTTTAAAATGCTATATCTTGAGATTTATACCTCAAAAAAAATAATTAAAAATACTGTTGTGTTCGTCTCGACGAGACGAATAAAACTACATAGGTCATGATATGGTTTGATTTTTTTTTTTAACAAAAAACATATTTTTTACACACAAAAAGTTTGAGTTGCTCGTCAGCTAGGATGTAACACTCTGTTCTGATAAAAGTAACACTTTCATATTCAAAAAGTAACACTTTCTACTGTTAAAGGTAACAGTAGTTTTCACAAAAAAAAATGGGTTTGCATTTCAATTGTTACTTTCTCAATAAAAAATTGTTACATTTTCATATATAATGTTACATTTAAGAATATAAACTGTTACAATTGAGAAAAAAAATGTTACATTCATTTTTATAAAATGTAACATTAGTTTAGTTGTCAATCCTATGCTAATTTGGGAGAAAAAAGTGTTACATTTGGAAAAAAAAGTGTTACATTTGAAAAAAAAGAGTGTTACATTCCTTTATAAAAAGTGTGACATTAGTTTAGTTATCAATCTTTATGTTATCTTTAACATATTGCAGCAAAATTATGGTACATTTTGAAGAAAAAAAAAGTGTTACATTTGGGAAAAAAGTGTTACATTTCGTTATAATAAGTGTTACTTTTGTTGAAGGAAAAAAAGTTGGGGTGGCAAAAAAAATAAAAAAAATTGGTCGGCTCGGCTCGGCTCGGAGCCGTCGCACGCTGTACAGGAGACGACCTCTAAACTTATTTACTCCCTCCATTCCAAAATGAGAAAATATTGGGGGAAACTAGTTCCTCCATAAGTTATAAAAAGTCATGTTTTTATAGGGTTTAAGGTTTAGGGTTTGGGGTTTCAGGTTTAGGTTTTAGGGTTTCATGTTTAGGGTATAAGGGTAAAAAACATGACTTTTTATAATTTATGGAGGAACTAGTTTCCCCCCAAAACACACTCTTCCAAAATAATCTTCTCATTTGCATTTTCTCATTGTTCCAAAAAGTTCTTCTAATTTATACAATTTGGACTTAAAAGTGCATAAACAAAGCATGGCTAGTGAAACAAGAGTTCATATCCTTAAAAAGTTTGAATAGTGAAACGCGAAAATCATTTTGGGACGGAAGGAGTATAAAATTACATATGGTTACAATTATTTATACTACTGGTGAAATTAAATCAAGGGGCATTTACCATATAATCTTTCAGCCTAATCAATACTACGTTTTAAAACAAGGAATTATCAATTTTACTATATAGTCCTAAGCTTTCGAATAGACAAACATACCCTTAATGAGTACACCCCTCTGTTAAGAATCACACGGATTCTCCACAAAATCCGGCCTCTCCACAGGATCCGGCCCCTCCTTAGCTTATTGAGTAGTATCCTTGTAAATATTATTGTTAATATTCTTTATTTGAATTTCAAATCAATTGTATAGATTAGGAACTAGTGGAAATCTTAATACTCTCACATCTATGTATAAATACATTACAATGATTAATAAGAAATCATCTTTTGCCTTTCTTTCATGGTAACCAGAGCTTATATCGATCCAACCCCCTCCTTCAAAATTTTCGGCATCTCCTCCCTCTAGCTTTCGACATCTCTCTTCCACCACCACCATGGTTGAACCCGGCAACAATCCTTCCCAACTCATCCGACCCAAAAAATCCCCTAATCTTTGTTAACCTTGCTCACTGCAAAACCCTAACACCACTCACTTATCTCGCATAGGCATCTCAACTCACCTCCATCCTGTTTGGACTGGATCTCCTCAAATACATTGATGGGACCTATCCCATCCCACCTGAAACCATTACCACAGACACCAAAGAAACCAAAAATCTGGCCTACACAACTTGGCAACGGCAAGACTGCCTTATTCTTGGTGCTATTCTTGGTACCCTTGATGCCGCTGTTGCTCCTCTTGTCTACCAATCCAAAAACTCCAATGAAGCATGGACCATTCTTAAAACTACCTACGCAAACCCATCTCGAGGCCATATTCTTCAAGTCAAAGATCACCTTGCCTCCATCACCAAATCCACCCACACCATTACCGACTATATGAACTCCATCAAAGCCTGCACTGACAAACTTGCAATCCTAGGCAAACCCATGGACCCCGAAGACATCATTGCCAAAGTCATTCAAGGTCTCGAATATGAACCCTACAAGTCTATCTTTGACTCCGTCCGTGCACGTGACAACCCTATCATATTCGAAGCCCTACACGAAAAACTCATACACCGTGAACTCACCCTTAAACACAACAATCCTCCTCCCACTGCTCCTATGTCAGCTCACCTTGTTCACTCTCACACCCGTGGTCAATACTCTCAATCACCAACTCCACCTCTCCTCCCCACTCCACCGAACCCTTCCAAACCCAATCCCTCAGTCACTTCCCCCAAGACCTTCACAGAAAAATGTCAATACTGTCGCTACATTGGTCATGTCATCTGTGAGTGTCGTCAATTCAGTCGAGACTACCCTAATGTTACCTTCCCGCCTCCTCCCTCCTTCAACTGCAACCCCCGCCGTCCTAACCCTACCCCGCCACAAGCTCACACAGCCACAGTCCCTATCAAACCTCCTCCACCCTCTTGGCTAATGGACAGTGGTGCAACTAATCACATCACGAATGACTTATCCAACCTTTCTCTTCATCACCCTTATGATGGTAGCGATGATGTTATCATCGGAGATGGTTCCGCTCTTCCCATCTCCAACATAGGTTCATTCTCTATTTCTCTCTCTAACTCTTCCATTGTTTTCAATAGCGTTTTACATGTCCCTCGTATATCTCGCAATATTCTTTCTATTTCTCAATTTTGTCGAGATAATCATGCAACTGTTGAGTTCTCACAATCTTCTTTTCTTATCAAGGACATCTCCACCAATCAAGTTCTTCTCCGGGGCAACCTTGAAAATGGTGTCTACCTATGGACTGCACCCTCTCCTCAAGATTATGTCGCCACTACCTCCACTCTTCAATCATGGCATCACAAATTAGGACACCCTTCTCCTCCGATTATTTCTCTTTCAAATAAACAGTTCTCTTTATCAATTCCTGTTGGTTCATTTTCCAATTGTAATTCCTGCAAAATTAATAACAGTCACAAACTCCCGTTTGCTATGTCTACTCTTGAATCTCATGCACCTCTCGATCTTATTTTATCTGATGTATGGATATCTCCCATTAACTCTTATGATCATTACAAATACTATGTCATCTTTGTGGACCATTACACAAAATACACTTGGCTATATCCACTAAAACAAAAATCTGACACCTTTGCCACTTTCAATCGCTTTAAACACTTGTTGAAAAATACTTTTGTCGTCCCATTCGTCAATTCTTTTCTGACAATGAGTCTCCATTCTTCCGCCTATTCAAAACTCAACCCAACTACAACAAATTTCGTTCTTTCGGGTGTCTCTGTTACCCATGGCTCCGACCTTACTCCCCTCACAAACTCGCCCCAAAATCTACACCGTGCATCTTTGTCGGCTATTCTCCATCTCAGAGTGCCTACCACTGTTTGGATCCTACCACCAATCGGCTCTATACATCTCGACATGTCAACTTTTTCGAAACCGTCTTCCCCTATACCTCCCTCACTAACACCACTTCTTCCACCCTCCCAATCTCACCCTCTCAATGGTGCACCTTCTCTCTTCCCATACTCTCTACGTCCAGCCCTACTTAAAACATTCAACTATTTGCCCCTCTCTCCGAAGCTCCTCACCCAACTCAGGATCCGACCGGACACACCTCTGCACCCGACCGGATCTCTCCAAGTCCCTTGCCCAGACATACTTCCTCACCCGACCAGACTATTCTCACCCATCTGGTCGTACACCCCCAACCACCCGACCGGACCAACCCTACTTCACCTGCTCGAACCTTTTGCTCACCCGACCGAACACACCTCACCCACCCGATCGAATCCTCCTCATCACCCAACCGAACCACTCCACTCTCCACCCATACTGATCAATCCTCTCGACTGCCTTCCACTCCCGAACAAGTTATCACCACTGCCCCTACATGCTCTATTGTCACTCGCCTCACCAACAACATCATTAAACCAAACCCCAAATATGCTCATCTAGCCTCTCTTTCCACACCCACGTCCCTTCCCACTACTACCAAAAAAGCACTCTCTACCCCCCCACTGGCATGAAGCAATGCTTGATGAGTACAATGCTCTTCTTCGAAACAACACCTGGACTCTCATCCCCTCCCATGAAGCTCCTAACATTGTTGGATGCAAATGGGTCTTTCGTATCAAATACAACCCCGACAACACAATCCATAAATATAAAGCCCGCCTTGTAGCCAAAGGGTTCCACCAACCCCTGGTCTTGACTACTCGGAAACCTTTAGCCCTGTTGTCAAACCTGTCACCATCCTCCTCATACTCTCTCTTGCCATCACACATGGTTGGTCCTTACGCCAACTTGATATCAATAACGCCTTCCTTCAAGGTAACTTATCTGAAACTGTCTTTATGTCCCAACCCCCGGGTTTTGAAAGCACCACCCACCCCTCCCACATATGTCGTCTCTCCAAAGCAATATACGGTCTCAAACAAGCTCCCCGTTCTTGGTATACCGCTCTTAAATCTTTTCTTCTTTCCTTTGGTTTCACCACCTCTCTTGCTGATCCGTCTTTATTTCTCTACCATCACAGTTCCCACCGTCTACTACTTCTTGTCTATGTGGATGACATCATTGTCACCGGTACCTCTGCCCCTTTTCTTCAATCCTTTATTGATAGTCTAGCCACCCGCTTCTCCCTTAAATACCTTGGCCCCCTCGCCTTCTTTCTCGGAATTGAAGTCACACCCAACGCCCATGGTCTTCTTCTAACTCAGTCCAAATATATCACAGATATTCTCACCCATCATAACATGTTATACTCTAAGCCTTCTTCCACTCCAATGGCCACCTACCCACCCATCTCCTCCACTCCCCGAACACCCATTTGTAATCCTTCTATATATCGTGCCATCATTGGAAGTCTTCAATATATATCTCTCACTCGTCTTGACATAGCCTTCTCTGTTAACAAACTAGCTCAATTTCTTCACCACCCTTAGGAATCACACTGGACCACCCTTAAACGTCTCCTATCTCCATGGTACCATTCATATGGGCCTCCAACTGAATTCACCGTCCTCTCTTCATGCCTTCAGTGACACCGATTGGGCTGGTGATAAAGATGATTTTATCTCTACCACTGGCTGTCTTGTCTATCTTGGTCGCAACCCCATTGCATGGTCCTCCAAGAAACAACGGGCTATTGCTCGATCCTCAACCGAAGCAGAATTCCGCGCTATTGCTGCTTTATTTGGGTCACCAACCTTCTATTTGAACTCACCATTCAACACCACCAGTCATGTACTGTGATAATCTCGGGCCACCACTTAGTCGACCAACCCTGTCTTCCATTCTCGGAAACACCTTGCCTTGGCATTTCACTTTGTGCGAGAACAGGTTCAGCTCGGCAATCTCCGGGTTATTTCCGGGACTGACCAACTTGCCGACGCTCTTACAAAGCCACTGCCGCGTACCCGGTTCACATCATTGGTCTCCAAGATCGGACTTACTCTTGGACCGTCCGTCTTGCGGGAGCGTGTTAAGAATCACATGGATTCTCCATAGAATCCGGCCTCTCCACAGGATCCGGCCCCTCCTTAGCTTATTAAGTACTATCCTTGTAAATATTATTGTTATTATTCTTTATTTGAATTTCAAATCAATTGTATAGATTAGGAGATAGTGTAAATCTTAATACTCTCACATCTATGTATAAATACATTACAATGATTAATAAGAAATCATCTTTTGCAACCGAAGCAGAATTCCGCGCTATTGCTGCTACCACCGCCGAAATTATTTGGGTCACCAACCTTCTATCTGAACTCACCATACCGTTAACAACACCACCAGTCATGTACTGTGATAATCTCGGGGCCACCACTTACTCGACCAACCCTGTCTTCCATTCTCGGAAACACCTTGCCTTGGCATTTCACTTTGTGCGAGAACAGGTTCAGGCGGGACTGACCAACTTGCCGACGCTCTTACAAAGCCACTGCCGCGTACCCGGTTCACATCATTGGTCTCCAAGATCGGACTTACTCTTGGACCGTCCGTCTTGCGGGAGAGCGTGTTAAGAATCACATGGATTCTCCATAGAATCCGGCCTCTCCACAGGATCCGGCCCCTCCTTAGCTTATTAAGTACTATCCTTGTAAATATTATTGTTATTATTCTTTATTTGAATTTCAAATCAATTGTATAGATTAGGAGATAGTGTAAATCTTAATACTCTCACATCTATGTATAAATACATTACAATGATTAATAAGAAATCATCTTTTGCCTTCTTTCACCCTCATCATTTTACTAAGTCGACCCTTCTTATAATTTTATTTTTTATCCAACCACCATCACCATAGGCCACCCCTCCCCACCTCCTCCGGCAAATACCAACTCGGCGACTAAACAATCGAGAACTTAAGTTTTCATTTGTCTCCGGCGACCAAACAGTTGAGAACTTAAGTTCTCAGTTGTGAACTGCTAAGAACACGATCAACTCCAAGGACCACCAACCTCAGCGACCAACTCCGACAACCAAACAGTTGAGAACTTATCAGTAATTTCTTAGTTGTCAACTAAACTACTAAGAACACAATCAACTCCGGCGACCACTCATTCTCTCTCTTCATTTCCACCTCTCAATTTATTCAACCAACACTGCTATTTACCCTACTCATTCTTCCTCTTCATTTTCTACGACACATTTTCTTTATTTTGTTCTTTTTTTTAGTTATTGTACCCACCTCTTGGGTGTCAAAGTGAGGTGGGACGGAGGGAGTATGTCTTTAAATAAAAATAAATTAGAAAATTTTGATTTTTTTTTTTGAGATAGTGAGATTTAGAACTATTGAACCCGACAATTTGTACATATCAGTGAATGGGCAGACAAAATTTATTCACTCTCATATATTGTTAAATAGATATCTTAACTGCCTATTTAATGATGTGAATTTTATCAAGTTTATCTTAGAAACAATTATCCCACATCGGGAATTAACTAGCCAAGCATTGACTATATAAAGATCTTGGGCTACTTCTCCCATTGCCAATTGGTTTTGGGATGAACCTCAAACTTTATCATGGTATCAGAGCTGGCCCTTTACATGTGCGAGCCCAAAGTTTGGCTACGCGTGAGGGGGTGTGTTGGAGCAATTATCCCATATCGGGAATTAACTAGCCAATGCCTGCCACTCCTCCCATTGCCAATTTGTTTTGGGATGGAACCTCAAACTTTATCATGGTATCAGTGCTGACCCGTTACACGTGCAGGTCCAACGGCCCACGATGTTGCTCCGCGCCACCCGTAACAAGTCCACGTTGTAAGCCTTGGCAAAGCCCGGCTACACGCGAGGGGGCGTGTTAGAGACAATCATCCCACATCGGGAATTAACTAGCCAAACATTGACTATATAAAGATCCTTGACTGCTCCTCCAATTGCCAATTGGTTTTGAGATGGAAACTCAACTTTATCAATTTAATGGTTGTACTCCTGCACATTCAGATTTGAGGTTAGAGCGGTTCAATTACATAATAATAATAATAATCTGTAAAGTTCAACCACACAATTTTAAAATTAACAAATGAGAGCTGTGAAAATGTTCTAAACACTCTCAATTTGCGTACAGGTTAATGTTTTAGTAATCTCATTACTCCCTCCGTCTCAATTTAAAGTTTATAGTTTGACTTTACACCGTCTCAGTTTAAAGTTTATAGTTTGGCTTTACACGAGAATTAAGAAAACACAAATATTGTGAGTATGAAAAATAAATTATAAGAGAGAAAGTGAGTAGGAAGGTTTTGTTGTCAGAGACTCATTTGTCATTGTCACAAGTGGGTCCGTCTCTGGAGTCTCATCGTCTATTTTAAGTAATAAAACAACTAAAAACCTTAATCTGAAATAGACTTAAAAGTAAAGTAAAAACTTTAAATCGAGACGGAAGGAGTAGTTGTTTTAATATGACAAAAGTTGCATTCCCTATCTAAACACTCAACCCATTCGAAAGGGAAAAAAAAAAATACAGCTAGCACAAATTATGTACTTCATCCCCATCTTCATGAAGCCAAGTCAAACAGCCAATCTTGAAAAACTAGTCAATACGCAATTAATCCCACCACCCTATAAATTCCACCCCCATCTATGAATTCCAAATTAATCAAATCACCCTTAACCAAAAAAAAAAAGATGAAATTTTGGCTAGCAATTCTCTTCAATTTAGCCACATTTCTAACTATTTCAGCCCAACAATGTGGTAGGCAAGCAGGTAATGCCTTATGTGCAAATGGGCTATGTTGCAGCCAATTTGGGTACTGTGGCAGCACCCCTGAGTATTGCAGCGCTTCTAATAACTGTCAGAGCCAGTGTACCGGCTCCACCACCCCCGGTAGCGGTCTTGACTCCCTTATCACATCGGCTTTGTTTGATCAAATGCTTAGGTATCGGAATGACGGGAGATGTCTTAGTAATGGATTTTATACATATAATGCCTTCATTAATGCCGCTAGGACTTTTAACGGGTTTGGCACGACCGGAGATTCTGATACGCGTAAACTGGAGGTTGCTGCTTTCTTGGCTCAAACCTCTCACGAAACAACCGGTAATCTCGATAAAACTTACTTTATTCATTACCCGTTTACGAAGATATTTGGTCAGTATGTGTAGTGGACAGGGGCGGATCTTGCATGCTAGTAGGGGGTACAAGTGCACCCAGTCAACCCAAATTTTTAATTAATTTTTTTTACAAAGTGCACCCCCAAAAAATTAATTATAGTAGTAATTTAACTAGAAGGGATGTGAACTTAGTATTTTTTTACTAAGTGTACACGTTAATAAAGTGTCTTGTAAATGTATTGTTTTCTTTTATGAGACAATTGTTTTGAACTTATGTACTTAATTATGTACTTGAATATAATTGCGTTTTGAAATTTTTTGGTATGAAGTTATTTAGTGTAAATTGTGCACCCGGTGTTTGGAAATACTAGATCCGCCACTGGTAGTGGACCCAACTGAAAAATCAAGTCAGTAGGGTCCACTATCTATATTTTAAAGATTAAGTCGGGACGGAGAGAGTACATTTTGTTGTTTAACCCTAATGTATATGGTGACTTAATGTTTGTGTAGGAGGGTGGCCAACAGCACCAGATGGACCATATGCATGGGGATATTGTTTTATTAGGGAAAGAAGCCCCCCAAATAATTACTGTACTTCTAATGCCTGGCCTTGCCCCGCCGGCCGGCAATACTACGGCCGTGGACCCATCCAACTTTCTCAGTAAGTTTACCGAACTTCTCTCATTCTTGAATTGTAGTGTAACTCAGTGGGGGAGATAGGATTGTTGATAAAAAGATGCAAAAGATTTATAAAGGTGTAACATTAAATGGTGGAGTATATAATTGACACTAAGGGGGCAAAACAATTATACAGTGCATTTTATTTATTTTTTACAATAAAAGGGGGGCAAAATTGATAAAATTTACAATTTTGAGGTGATATATCACAATATCCAAAATTATAGGAAATATCATGTTTTTGAAAACTAAGGCTTCAGCTTTTTTTTTATATATATTCTAACAAGTTACACATTTATGGAATAATTGGTGTAATTTGACTTAGTTCAAACAAGATATTTTCCTAATTTCAAATGCCATTTTTTTTTGACTTTTTCAGCAACTACAACTATGGGCTAGCTGGAAATGCCCTCAATCTAGACCTTATCAACAACCCTGACCTATTAGCCACTGACGCAACCGCGTCGTTTAGGTCAGCCTTATGGTTCTGGATGAGTCCACAAAACAACAAGCCGTCGAGCCACGACGTGATCACGGGGAGGTGGACCCCATCAGCTGCAGATAATGCAGCTGGTCGGGTACCTGGCTATGGGGTCATCACCAATATTATCAACGGTGGGCTCGAGTGCGGTAGAGGACAGGATGGTAGGGTTGCTGATAGGATTGGGTTTTATAGAAGGTACTGTGGTATTCTTGGAGTTAGTCCTGGGAATAACTTGGATTGCTACAATCAAAGGCCTTTTGCATAAGGATTGTATTGTCATAAAGAAATGAATAACGGTAAATATAAAGTCACAAAAAAGTGACACAAAATGTGGCTTATAAAATGACGTGTCAAAATTCAATTGGTGTTTTTAATTAGAGTGTGTCGGGTCCACAATCGATGCAACCAATAAAATATCGACACTTCATTTTGTATCCATGATTTTGTAAAATCCTTTTGTGCTCCTAGCATTGCCCAATAAATAAATAGCCAAGTTATACTATGTGCTTAGATATTGATATATTTCCCTTCAATTTTTGTATTGAAACAATAATTATGGTTGTATTTCTAGTTATTTCAACCATCTCATGGAAACTAATATGCATTGCTTTGGAAAGATTTAAAACATTCTAAATCTGTTTTAATTGAGAAGTCTGCTCCGTTACAATCTACATACAAGATTTCGCATGCCTGTCATGTTAATGAAGATATACTCCCTCCGTCCCATAACAATGGGAACACTTTGATTTTTTTTGTCAACTGAGTCAATCTTTGACCATCTAAATATCTCTAATATCTCTATGAAATTCTAAAATTTGTCTATTAGAAATACTATCATTAACTATTTTTAAAATTGTATATAGATATCTATATATTCATATTATGGTCAAAGATTAACCAATTGACCAAAAAAATCAAAGTGTGTCTATTGTTATGGGACGGAGGAGTAATGAACTTGCTAAATATAAGCCAACATATTGAATCAATGAACAAGATTAATTTGCTCAAGTGTCACCTCTTATCTACAAACGGTTTGCAAAATCATGACCTTAAGCGGCACCAACTTCCCCCCGCATTCCCAATTCTCATAAAAACATGGAAGATCATTTCGAGTCGGAGGGAGTATAAGAAAATGGTTTAAAAATAAACAAAAAAATAAAATAAACCCTTGTAATTAATTTAGAAGATATACTCCCTCCGTCCCATAACAATGGGAACACTTTGATTTTTTTGTCAACTGAGTCAATCTTTGACCATAATATTATGAATATCTAAATATCTCTAATATCTCTATGAAATTCTAAAATTTGTTATTGTTTTACTATTAGAAATACTATCATTAACTATTTTTAAAATTGTATATAGATATCTATATATTCATAAAATTATGGTCAAAGATTAACCAAATTGACCAAAAAAATCAAAGTGTGCCTATTGTTATGGGACGGAGGGAGTAAGAAACAATGAACTTGCTAAATATAAGCCCATCATAAACTAATTCTAAAACGAAATATTGGCCCATTTAGCAAATCTGTAACAGTTAAACCCTTCCCAAAACCCCCAATTCCACCACCACTATCGCCACCATCGCGCCGCCGTTGAGAATCGGAAAATGAGTAAACTCCCGTCGTCCCTCCGCGGTGCACGATTCCCCGTACAAAACCTAACCAAACCTCCACCTCAATCAACATCCTCAACAAGCAACGGTCATCAAAGAAAACCCATTTCCGATCACTTTAACAAGAAATTCGCCGGAAAAATCTCGCGCACCTCCGCGACACCTAGCCTCACCGCCGCCACTAACCTCCCGAAACCACCTTCCACCCTCTCCGAAGCGAAATCTCTCCTCAGTTCTCTCTCCACCAGAGCCCCACTGGACACCAACCTCTGCAACTCAATCCTCCAATCCTTCTCGTCAATCTCCACCCTGCAAGACTCAATCTCCCTCCTCAATCACATGATCAAAACTCTACCTTCTTTCTCCCCCAATTATTTCACTTATCACATCATCCTTTCACAATCCCTCAAATCAGAACCCTTTTCTCACTCCTCACTTTCCCAAACCCTAAACCTTATGTCATCCAATGGCTTCCCCCAAATACCGCCACCACTGACATTGCTATTCGTACCCTCTGCTCAGTTGATCTCATAGACGAGGCTGTTGAGGTAATCAAGCTACTCTCTCTCAAGCACGCCCGCCTGATACATATACTTACAATTTTCTTGTGAAGCATTTGGTTATGAATCGTAGTTTGAGTTTTGTGCATTCTTTTATAGATGAAATGAGAAGTGGGTTTGGATTTAAACCTGATCTTGTTACTTATACTATCATGATTGATAATGTTTGTAATAAGAAGAATATAAGAGAAGCGATGCGGATATTGAAGGTTTTAAGTGAGGAAGGGTTTAAGCCGGATACTTATCTTTATAATACGATAATGAAAGGGCATTGTATGTTAAGTCATGGGGGTGAGGTTTTGCGGGTTTATAAGAAAATGGAAGAGGACGGTGTCCAGCCTGATCTTGTTAGTTTTAATACTTTGGTTTTTGGATTGTCGAAGTCTGGGAGGGTAAAGATGCTATGAGGTATCTGAAAGTGATGGCAGAGATGGGTCATTTTCCGGATGCAGTTACCTATACGTCACTGATGAATGGGATGTGTAGGGAAGGGAATGCGCTGCGGGCATTGGCTTTGTTGGAAGAAATGGAAGGTAAAGGTTGCATTCCAAATTCTTGCACTTATAATACGTTGTTACTTGGGTTATGTAAGTCGAGGTATTTGGACAAAGGGGTTGAGCTGTATGAGGTGATGAAGGCAGGTGAGTTAAAACTTGAGAGTGGGTCTTATGCGACCTTTTTGAGGGCACTTTGTAGGAATGGTAGGGTTGCAGAGGCTTATGAAGTGTTTGACTATGCTGTTGAGAGTAAGAGTTTGACTGATGTTTCAGCTTACTCGACATTGGAAGATTCTCTCAAGTGGTTGAAGAAAGCTAGAGAGCAAGGCCTTGCTGTTCATGCTTTTTAACAGGTTCCAAATTCTTGAACTGGATCTCTTTATAAGATTCTTTGTGTTGAACATTCTTTTCTTGTTTTTATTGCAGTTCATTGAGTAGACATGAAAGTTTAGTTTTTCGTTGCAAAAATTTGATAACATGGATACTAGAATAGATAGATTGTGGGACAATGTTGACCTGTTATTCTAAGATGAGTGAATTTAAACTCTTTTTTCTGCTTGTGAGTGAATTAGTGGGTTCTAAAATTCATTATCTGTTTATATGTGCTGCTTCTAGCTCATTTTTTTTGGTAATGTTTGTTTCAATTGCCATTCTTTCTGTAGCCCCTGAACAACATTATAAAGATTTGTCCACTGACTTTTTTTGCTTCTATTCTTCTAGTGCTGTTCTTTCTTTTAAGTTTCTTCTCACCTTTCACTTCTTTTTTGGGAGTAAGGATTTGTTGTTGTTCTTCTAGTGCTGGTAAGCCGTAAGCTTCATAATTTACCATATTCGTTGAAATTGCTCTGTATTGTCATTTGCAGCAGCATAAACATTGTTGCCTTGTGCTCCATTTTCTTGTGGAAAGGTTGCTAAATGCAAATAATGACTGTTTCGGAGATTCAAGTATGCAAAGACAGGTAGGGAAGAGAAGAGTAAAACGGTATACTAACTTTCAACTTTCAACTTCCAAGACCTTGTGAATATCTAACATAGCAAGAAGAGTGGGATACAATCTAACGGAGAGAAAATTTTGGAAATTAGTTGTGCCTGACTAAGGTGCTCGGACTATTTGGTTTACCTCGCCGGACTCGTCTCGACAACACTAAAATACGAGTGTCCGAAACGGGTACGGTGGGGTAAATCAAAGAGTCCGAGCATCAGAGGCCTGATGCACCTTTTGACATATGTTGTCATTCAATATTATGGTTTGTAGAATCATAATAGAATTTTGGAATCTTGCTTCATGAAGGCCAACTAATTTACCGAAGTCGTCAAAGTCTTAGTTACTTATATGTAATCAAGATATTAATAGATATGACAGTATATAATTCTTTTTGAACTTCTAGAAGTACTTTTATTCATTTTTGTTTTATACATCGACATGGGTGTTGTGTATGTGGTCATACTTTAGTTCTTATTTGATTTTGAATTTTGCTGTTGCCAATTTCTTGTGTTGACATTGGTTTGACAATATTAGTCTTCTCTACAAATCATAGCTGAAACCTTTTTAAGGTATTTATATATATAAATTTGGACGCTAATCGTGTTTGGCCTCTTTGCCTTTCTTCACTTTAATTGAAAAAAAATGATTTTCTTCCAGCAATGATTATCATCCGTCTATATTCACTTAGTGTAGCTTATTGGTGTTCTGCTTCATTAGTTTCACGTTCCTTTTGGACAACAATGACTACGATATGGTAGACAATTCTTCAGTTAATTATTTTATAAGTAGCAAGTTGATTGATGAGTTTGTTGACAATGCAAGTTACTGGGCGTATAGCCATATGGAAGCTGAAGTTACTGTCTATCAGCGGACAATTGTGTCATGTACTAGTATAATTCGCCTGGACCTTGTTTACTGCATTAATGCTTACTCTTGACAGTAGTTTATTTTTATTTTGTTAAATTTATTTATTTTCTGGATCTAGATTCTTCTGGGAATGTAGTTTTCTATTCTTGGTACCTTACTTAAGTAATCGTTAAGCTTTCTCTTGAATTTGGTTTTTGTATAGGTATGATGAGGGAGCGATCAACAGGGTGAGCCAAATTCCATCATATGGAGGATTCCTCTTTGTATCTGCCGCCAGCCAAAGCTTGGCCATGACTCTTTGGGTTCATAGAATTCAAGTGGCAAGCTATGTCCACGTGACCAACTGCAACTTTATAAGTAATGCCTTTCAACTGATGGTGTTGACGTGTTGTCTAGTGCTTGGGGTCTCTCATGTGCTTATCCAAGTAGTTTGTAAACAGGGATTGAATTCCTCCTGTTCCAGCCAGGATTCCATATCTATATTCCTGAAGTTATTATTTCCGTTGTGGAACTTGTATCATTATTCAAGATGTGTCACATTTAAGTATAAATAATTACAGTTTTACAATAAAAGAAGCAGTTTAGTTTTGATTCATCTTCATTTCCACCCCCCTTCAACTAAAAGTGTGTACTGTATGTTACCTTGTGGTTAAGAGCATTACTTGAATTTTACTTTTGATCCTTGCAGAAACTACTTTGCACTAGACAACAGCTGGTGAGTGTGAACACGAGGTCTTCTTGCCCTTCTCCATAGATGCGTACGTTCTTCTCTTACTATTTTGGATTATTTTTGTACCCATGAATTATTGTGAATACCCGCTTTTCGTTAGTGAATTTATTTGCTACAGTTTTGGGCTAAATGTTCTACCTTTTCAGCTGGTTATTACGACTAGTAGGCTCCTCAATGTACATATTGTGCAACTTATTAGACTGTGACACAAACTTGTGTTTTCCTTACTTTGTGCATTACTTGGTGCCAACAAGCTACCGCCCACTGCTACTGTTTACATTTATTTTCTTCTGCTTAGTTTAAGCCTTCATGCTAGGGGAGCCTTGGTACACCGGTTAAGGTGTTGCCGTGTGACCTGGAGGTCACGGGGTCAATTATTTGACCTATAAATCTTATAATGAAGAATCTGGTACTCCAAAACCTTACAAATAGCCTGCCTTCTTCTAACCTCACCTCCATTTATTGTTCTTTGGGAGTTTACATTAGTATATTAACCAAATTGTTAAAAATCATATCTGAAATGACATCTGTAGTTTGCTTTTAAAAAAATATCCGAAACAGTAAATGTAGTCCAAGATCCAAAAATAAAGAGGAAAGAAAAAATTGAAGAGAAAACAAAACACAATCCAAAATTCACGGTATCAGTTACAAGTTTTAGATTTTCATTAATATAATTAAATAAAACTGTAATTATTGCTCAAAGTACATTTGTCGTAACGGTAAAAATAGTGGGAATGTGATTTTGGGATGGAATGAGTATGAATGTTCTTCGTTCCAAAGGTAGGTTTTGATTTTTCTTACATAGGAAAACATGGTAATTATATTCAGAAAGTTTCATTAGTCGTTGGCATTTTTTGAAGGGCAAATTGCAATTTAGTTACCTGAGTTTGTCGTTATGTTTCAATTGGTTATCCAATTTGTGTTCGTTACAATTTGGTTACTGAACTTGTCTTTTTGTTGCAAAATCCGGTGTAATTTTGGTTAGCTCGTTAGAAACCTAACGAAATGGATGAAAACTTAACAAACTTCTTTCAAAATTGCAAAGATTACCCCTATAGTTTAAATTTTCCCACTTCACCCCTAGCTCCTAACAAATGTTAAAAAGCTAACATGTTTTGGCATCAACAATCCACAACCAACAGGTCCGCCACCACCCGACCACCGAATCATCATTATCAAGAAATTCAAACAACCTCCACAACCATAACTAAACCACCACCCCTAGCCCCCACCCATCCGCCACCAAATCATCACCACCGAAAACTTCAGAGAACCACCATCACACCATCACATCCATCACCACCGCTACCCAATCTCATAGAACCAAAATAAAATCCATATCCAACCATCCACGGAATACAAACAATACGACATCAAAATAAAATTATAAACAAATATGTCAAAGCGCGAAATCAAAAATAAACATTGTCAAATATATTATCAAACACTAGACCGAAAACCATACTGCAACCACCTCCAAGACCAAGTTATTATGTTACCGAAAATCGAAAAACTCAATACCCAAATCCCTCAAATTCTTTGGAAATTCAGAAATTTTCCAGCTTTATCTTGAACCTAGGTGCATCAATCAACCATTTACTTCTCCCAAAATTGAACTTTTTTCTTTCATGATTGCCGATGTAGAAGAAAAATATTGAAATTGTGGTATTTCCCATAGCAGGTGTTTCGTTGGTGAGGGAGGCAAAATGGCGGACGAACAGGGGCAGCGTGAGGGAGGGTTAAGTGGGACGTTGCGACATGAGGTACGTAGGTGTTGCTTCGAAGGAATGGGGAGAGAATAAAGGATAGAGGAACTAAGACTTCAAATGTAGATCTAGATCTAGGGAAGATGAATTTACCAGAATCGGAGATGAGGACGATGGAGACCGTCTAGAAGTCGCCGGCACCGGAGTAGGTAGGTTGAGCGCTAGGAACGGCGCTAGGAAGCAAGGAGACGCGTGTTTTTTCAGATTGGATTTTTGGGTTAGTTTGTAATAACAATCGCTTTTAATATTTATCCTAATGGGGGCCTAATTTGTAACGTTTATTCTATTAGGAGCTAGGGGGTGAAGTGGGAAAATTTAAACTATAGGGGTAATCTTTGCAATTTTGAAAAAAGTTTGTTAAGTTTTCATCCATTTCGTTAGGTTTCTAACGGGCTAACCAAAATTACACCTGATTGCAACAAAAAGACATATTCAACAACCAAATTGTAACGAACACAAATTAGATAACCAATTAAAACATGCCGACAAACTCAGGTAACTAAAGTGCAATTTACCTTTTTTTGAAAAGTAAGAGTTAGAACTTAAAAATATGAATAAATGGTAATTATTTTTCAAATACTTACAATCAACTCGCTAGCCGTTGGGCTTTTCAAAAAGTAGTCGTTAGAAGGATAAACAAACATTTGAAAATATAATTAACTTAGTAGCCGTTGTGCTTTTTTTGAATACATTTGAAGGATTTTGCAGGTTCATTGATCAGGGTTTGACAGAAGAACTTTCTAACTTTCCAAAAATTGAAGATCCCGATCAAAAAATGGAATTTCAATTATTTATGGAAACATATCAATTGGTAGAACCGTTGATAAAAGAACGAGATGCTGTGTATGAATCACTTACATATTCTTCTGAATTCTATGTATCCGCGGGACTCATTTCGAAAATCCGTAGGGGTATGCAAAAACAAACAATTTCTATTGGAAACATTCCTCTAATGAATTCTCTGGGAACTTCTATAGTAAATGGAATATATAGAATTGTGATCAATCAAATATTGCAAAGTCCCGGTATTTATTTCCGTTCAGAGTTGGACCATAACGAATTTCGTCCTATACCGGCACCATAATATAAGATTGGGGAGGAAGATCAGAATTAGAAATTGATCGAAAAGCAAGAATATGGGCTCGTGTGAGTAGGAAACAAAAAATATCTATTCTAGTTCTATCATCAGCTATGGTAAGTCTAAGAGAAATTCTAGAGAATGTGTGCTATCCTGAAATCTTTTTATCTTTTCTGAATGATAATGATAATGAGAAAAATAAAATCGGGTCAAAAGAAAATGCTATTTTGGAAATTTACCAACAATTTACTGGTGTCGGCGGGGATCCCATACTTTCTGAATCCTTATATAAAGAATTACAAAACATTTGAAAATATAATTAACTTAGTAGCCGTTGTGCTTTTTTTTTTATTTTTTAAATACATTTGAAAATACAATCAACTCAGTAGCCGTTGTTCTTTTTTGAAAAATAGCCGTTCTAGGTGACCGTTAAAGGTCATTAATTAATCAGTTGAGGTCTCCAGGAGAAGATATTATAAATGAGATATTGTGCACGTAGCGAAATAAGCAAAAATGAAAGATATGAGAGCAAATATGAACATATATCATCAGATTTCCTAATTATAAAATTGTGGCATATAGATAGATGGTTTTTGAAGCTTTTGGCAACAACTATTTGAAGCCATTGCTCCTAATGGCTGACAAATTGTTAACCGAGAAGGAGTTCCAGCACACCCTGATCGTTGTTTATTGCATTTCAAAGAAAACACATTTCAACCGAAATGTTAAGTTCATTTACTCTTATCATCGGAGGAGCTTTTATGGGAACCTACTTAGTTTTCCCAATGCGGATCTTTCCTTCCGAAGAAGCTTTCCTATGAAGGTGAATTGGGCGTTTACGCTCATAAAATGAAATTCTTAGAGGAGTTTGGGAACTAAATCTTGCTTCCTCATTTTACCACTGAATAAACATATTCAGATGGCAGCCCTGCAAGGTATTCCCTTTCGCCTGTGCCTTTTTGGTTTCTGGGATTCAGCCTCTTCCTCTGAAGATAATGCCAACTGAAACTGATCGTAAACGAGTTTTCAGTTAATTAATTGAGTAAAAAAAAAAAAAACTTCCTCTTTTTACCATTGTATTTACCTGCCATTGGGGCTTTTTGGTTGCAAGTTTTTGTCTGTTCTTAAGTTAAGTCGGGGATTTCCTGATTGACCTTCCAACTCATGTAACTCTCCCAAACCTCAAGACACATTTTCTTGATTTGGTTACTTGCGTGATGCCTCATTGAGTATCTTTTATGATGATTGATGTTAACCGATCCCAATCATTTTGGGACTAATGCTTTGTTGTTGTTGTTGTTGTTATAAGACTAATGTATTAATACTACTCCCTCTGTCCCTAAATGAGTGTCCATTTTCAAGAAATCTTTGTCCCTAAATGAGTGTCTTTTTTTAACATAACTTTGTCCCTAAACTTTTTTTTTTTCGAAATTTTTTTCACCGGTTTCTTTATACGTGCAAAACTAAAGGTTTGGAAAGGAGATTACAAGATTATATATGAATCGTTGTTACCAAATTGTTCAAAAAGTTGAGATTTTCAGTGTCCCTTAAAATGAAATTTGGACACTCATTTAGGGACAGGTATTAGTTTATTTGCTTGATTATGAATGAATTTACTGTGCGCAAGAAATATCAGAGCCATTTGTTTCATTCCAGTTGGCCAACATTGCTCGAATGCCAAGGATAAAGTATTCACTGGAATGTATGCTGTGGGCATCTATTCATGTAGTTTTCCCTTTTCGGATTTATGACATTATTGAATTTGCACAACATTAGGGATGTTTTAGAATTCCTTACAACAAAACAAAAGATTTATTTTCTGTTGGACCGATTCCTCATGCAATAGTATTTTTTTTATTTTTCATTTAGCTTATGATTAATGTCTTGTTATCGTGTTGTAACAGATGAGATCTAATCAGAAATACGAAAATGGGAATTGAAACCAAATTCGATTTACCAAGCAACGATAACAACAATAACAGAGTAATCAACTAAGAATTGAAGATTAAACTATGGAAACGAAGCTAGAACACTAATATGAAGCTATAGTTAAACTATGAAGAAGAAGAGCTACCACTAAGCTATAGCTAAGAACAAACTAAGAATATGAAAATAGCCAAATCATCCACACTCTAATTCATGCCCCTTGTGCCCCTTTTATAGGGAAGCCCATGTGCAAGTTGTTGGAGATAACTGCCTCACGTGGCCATGTGCTCTTAACAAACTCACATGCTTCCAACAACCTCACGAGCCTTCCACGTGGTTACTTGATGAATTTACCACTAAGACCTTCCATTGGTTCGATCGCACTACTTATACTTCTACTCGACCGCATTTGTCAACCTGCCACATAACCTGCCACATGACCTGCCACACTTAGCCAATCTGCCACACTTTGCCAACCTGCCACACTTTACAACCTGCCACACTTAGCCAACATGCCACACTTTCCAACCTGCCACACTTGCCACACTTTCCAACTTGCCACACTTTGCTAACTTGCCACACTTTCCAACTTGCCACACATTTCCAACTTGCCACACTTTGCTAACTTGCCACACTTTACTACTTGACCGCATGCCATTACCTGACCGCAATATTCCTCCTCCGTTACACAATACTCCTCCGTTACAATCCCTTTCCCTTAAATTTACCTTGTCCTCAAGGTAAGAAGCCATAGATCGGAGCATCTATTATAGCAGTCTTACTCTGGTCACAAGTGATAAGCTTCCCCATCCTTCCATTGGCAACCATAACTCCCTTAAGAGTGGAATAGTTTCCATGGTAACCAACATAAAAAGAAATGGAACCTCATGATAAACCAGCACCCCCAACTGCACAAGAACATTTAGGCAAGAACTATCATTGGCCACTGAACCCATTGCTTCTTTCTTTTACCTCTATCAAAAGGAAATGTAAATAACATTTTGCCACTAGTTTCCCTTTTTATCAGTTTCACTAAGATTGCTTCCGGTTGCAGTAACACCTGGCCTTTAGAATCCGTTTGAGGCAAAACATCTGAAATCATAATATTGCTAGCAAGAAACTGGTTGAAATCTGAAATTTTTATAATCCCTGCAACGACTGACTTATGAGGTGAAGCCAACTTGCCATTCCCTGTCTTCCCCACAGCATTATTCCATGACAATTCATAATCACCAAGCCTCTCAATTAACGCATTACTCGCATGCTTTTCAGAAAGTTGCACCATGTACGTGCAAAAATCTGAAGTAACATCAGTAGTTTCTTCTAATTGTGGGCAACTATTTTTTGAACAATGGTGCTTTGAGTGCTCAATAACCTCAGTTGATTCAAGCACCAACTGCACCAAAACACCAGTACAACTGCGGCTCAATAAACAAGCAACCTTCCTCATTCTCGACCCCTCAATTGAAAATTTTGAATTCCCCAGTTCTGTCCATCGCTCGCCACATCTGTTTAGATAAGCTAAAGTACTATTGTTCATATTAAAAACTTGAGCTTGACCTCTAGTGAAGACAACTCCAGCATACTTGTAAACAATACAACTAACTTGTATCACTTGCAGCACCTCATCATAGACGTAAACCTTACCATTAGCATTACCTCCATACTTATATTCAGGAATTACCCTTACCATGATTGAGTAATGCATGCCTCCCCTTGTTCCAGTTTTTCCACCTTGTAATTTTTTATGAACAAATTGTCTCGAATGCTTATCTTGCCCAACATGACTTGTATGTATGATAACCTTACCTCCCTTATCATGATCTTCACAACCACCTGTATAATCAGGCTCTAAATGGAAAATTACCACAGCAACGTCCCCTCTCTTGTGAACCTCAGTTAAGTACATATTGTAACGACCCCAAAATTCGTGTTATTCATTTTATATTTATTTTATATTTTTGGGGATTTTTATTTGACTTATGTGTGCATTTTATGTGTTGCATCATATTTTATGACTTGCATATCTTACATGATTAAATGTGCTATTTACTCAGTTAGTAGTAATAATGGTTAAAGGAGTTAAATGATTAAAGTTTGGCCAATTATATTAATACTTCTTAGTTTGAATTCTTGATCACCAAATGAGATATTTCCACATCATAAAATGTAAGTCAAATTGACCGTGTACATGTAAATATCCATGTAGTGGGCTGGAAACTATTGGTTTCATTATTTAATTATTTTATTATTAACCTCATGATTTTAGTTTCTTAGAGAATGACCTAGTCATTCCACTTGAAGTCAATTTTGCTTGACTTGATGCCACGTATTAAAACCAACCGACTCACCAACGCCTACAATTACATCAACCATTTTCTTCATTAAGTCATCTGTATAAGTCAGGGAGCTATACCAGAGAAGGTTAACCGAGAGCTTAGAGAGAAACTAAAAACAAAAATCGTCATAGGTTCTGATTTGCCTTTTGTTTCGCGAACCGACTTCAAAGCAACGTTACGGGAGTCGAGTAGAGCATTTGTATCCGATCAAAAATATAATTTTTTCAATATTATTTCCGTAGCAGGTAAGTTACTAATCCCCCCTTTAAGTGTTAAAATGGTCATAATCATGCTATATATGCTTAATATGTGGTGAAATGATGTTTTGGTATACTTTTATATATACTTGTAAATTTGGGACGGAGGGAGTAGTAATAACTTTTATATATACTTGTAGATTTGGGACGGAGGGAGTAGTAATAACTTTTATTATACTTGTAAATTTGGGACGGAGGGAGTAGTAATAACTTTTATTATACTTGTAAATTTGGGACGGAGGGAGTAGTAATAACTTTTATTATTATGGGTATATGCTAGATGAGGTTGGTATGGTAGTGTTGTGAAGTTATAATGATGTTGTTGTGCTTTAGGATTGGGTAACAACTTGGTAATGAAAGTGAACTTTGTTAGATTTTTCCTGGGAATTGGCCATTCTGCAGTGGAGCGGCCGAGTCAGTAAATTAGAGCGGCCGATCCCCTTATTGTCGAATGTTGAGTTCTAGGAGAGCGGCCGATCAAAGTAAAGGACTCGACCAATCCGCTCGGCCGAGTCAAGTAAGTAGAGCGGCCGAGCAGTCTGAGTTTTAACAACTTGCTTATTTTTCGTTAAGTATTGGGCTAGGTCTTAGGCGATGTCCTAGGATGCCTAGATAATTGTTATGAGGTATCAAAATGATAGAATTGGTCATTTGTGATTGGGGTTGACTTAATGTGATTGTGTAGATGGATTGTGTGGTGACTTAATGTCAAGATTGTGCACATTATTGTGAAAACGTGTTTACTTCTCTATGATGAGCTTGTGTGGTTTCCTTCTATAGAATCATGCCCTGGTTGTTGTTTTAGCAAGTATTTATTACTGTGCTCTTTGTTGAAAGTCCAGCTGGTTTTGTGTTATCGAGTGGAGGTGGAAAGCATTATAGTGGCACACTAGCCAAGTTCACTATAAGGCTTTTCCACTGGTCCTATTTCCCAGGTTTGGGATGTTATCGAGTGGAGGTGGAAGGCATTGTAGTGGCATCAGTTAAGTGCACTATAAGGCTTTTCCACTGGACCTATTTCCTCAGTCCAGATTGGCCTTGGATGGGATGAACTCGCTCCCTCGCGTGAGCATTTAGGGGTATGACTTTGTGTCATTTTCTCCCACTATTGTTGTTGTTGTTATGTTATATGGTTCCGGAACCTGTTTCAGCTATTGATGCTGCCCGTTGTTACTTTGGCTCTGTTGGATATGGTTTGGTTTTCGGGATCCCGGCTTCAGCTATTTATGCTGCTCAGATGGTTTCAGACAGATGGTCTTCTCAGATGGTTATTCAGATGGTTTTCTCAGATGGTTTTCTCTGATGATCATGTTATTTCGGTAAACCTTGGCTTGGTATCCTCGTAGGAGTGTTTACTCCTACACTATGTGTTGTATGATGAGTTGGTCGTTATTTCCAACCGGTATGGGACGGTTGGCGATAGGGAGCCTCTCATATTATGTGCTATATGCTATATGATAATTTGTGACATTGTTCCTTTATGTTTATCATATAAGCATGTAATGTAGTTGCATTTTAGTAACTTACTGAGATTTATTCTCACCCCTTATTTGTTTACCGTTTTAGATAAGGAGCCCAGGGGATAGTTCACACACAGGGAGGACGTCGGGAAGAGGATCTTTGGTAAGACTTTTGGGAAGTGGTGTGTATGTTTAAAGGATACATTATGTAAATGTAACACCTTTTGGGTAGTGTACCCGTGACTTAGTTTTGTATCATCTCTTTTAGTAGATGTCGGTGTTGTATATTTGTAAGTAAAGTTGTGGCTAAGTGGCTCAGTACTCGTTGTGAAAGTTGGTTTGTTTTATGACTTCAAGTCAAGTTTCAAGTAGTTGTGTTGGTCGTGTGATCCTTTTTATGAAAGTATATTTCGAAAAATTTCCTTTAAATTGTTTTATGACGTCTTCCGTGCGTGTCCCGGACGTGGGGCCAAGTAGGACCACGGGTCGGGGCGCGACACATATGCCTATCAGTTCTCCTTCCAATGCAACGCATAAAAAGATGACTCGACTCAACAACTCTAGGATCATGCTGATCCACCTTCAGCTTCCCTACCACTTCCTTACCAAGAATCAGATCAAATACTTTTTGGGAGTTACTATTTTTTCTCTGATCCATTAGATAAACAACTTGGGTCTCATCCGCTCCCTTTAGTTCTTCTCCATCAAACCCCAACAAAACATCTTTCTCCTTTCTCTCTTGCTTAGAAGGCATTCTATCCATGTTAAAACCCTCCTTCATTTTGACCTTCGTCTTTCCCAAAACTGATGTAAACACTACTGCCTTCTTTATAAGAATTTCTTGAATAGGAGACTCATCAAACAGCATGCACGCTTTTAAAATGTCCATATTCTGATCATAACTAGAAATCATTGAATTCCTTGAAACTCCGTCTCTCTTTGGCATTTTATCAAACACATATCTCGTATCAAGTAACTTATTCTTCCCATGCACAGCAAGTAACCCATTCTGGAACCCAAACTTAAAATCATTCCCTTTTTCCTCTTTTTCATGACCTGCTATGCCTATTTCTTCCAGCTCCTTCTTAGCACAAGTTTCCTTATCATCAATTTCCAAGCTTAAATCTGTCATCAGCAGCAGTAATGCTGAAATCCTTTTCTGCACCATTTGAGATTATGAGAGATTCCCCACCTCTGTCATCAACTAACTTCGAAGTATCAATTTCATAGGAATTCTGAGAACCATTCAAAACTACACCGGAAGAGATATCTTGACTACTTTCCGTCTCTTGATTCTCTCGGGCATTGTACAGCTTCACATAACTTCCAGCCAAATGAACCGAAGAAGGTGCAATCCATTTTACATAAGACTTACACTCTTCTTCCAGTCCAGCAATGAAATGCTCCACAAAAATCCCTCACTCAATTCTTCACCCATGTGTAACTCTATGGACTGCAATTGAGATCGAACGATCTGAAATTCATCAAGGTATTCATCGAACGAATTCGTCTGGACAATTCGCTCAAGGAGTGCAGAGGCAGACATTTCTAGCTCGTTCTTATCTTTCGGAAGCTCGAGAAGGATTTAGCGATCAGCTCCTAGCGGAAAATAGTTAATACAAACACTCATTTTCATTTCGTCAACTCTTAAAATTGATTTTCCATTATCACCATTAATACTCATTTCATTTTCCTCATGGAAACCCACAGATGAATGCAATTTTTGCAATTCAATAGAATCCTCAACCTCATTTTCTCCCGCAAAGTTTTCTGGCGATTCGGCCACCCGTAATTGCCTCTCACTGCCACCACTTACATTCCAAACACTATTGCTGATGTTAGTTGCCTCACTGAAACTACCACAACCAGCACCACCATTCCTCTCCGTACTCGAGTTCATGAATACTTGTGAATCAACAATATTAACAGGAAATTGAGCATTTGATGGATGACAATGAAGCGGAAGTGAAGCACTAGGGGTGTATGAGGAAGGATAATACGTGTATGGATTTGCAAATTGATTGTGGGATGGGTTGTTGGATTGTGTGTTCTGAGAGTTTAGGCTATGCAAGTGAACATTAAGATTTTGGAAAGCAGGGTTCATCTGTGTTGTGTATGGGTTTGGTGATTGATGGGAAACCATTGGTGAATTAACATGAAGAGAATAAAAGTAATTAGGAATCTGGGAATTGGGGTTGGGTGATTGTGTTGAATAACTTGAAGCAGAATAGGGTAAAGGATGAGGAGTATATGCATTATACCTGGGTGGATAATCAACATTCAATCCTTCAATTGTACCACTCATGGCAGATTTAGATCTGAGTTGTTCCATCACATGTTTTTCCTCCGAATTTCCACCCGCCATAGATGCAGAAGCCGTCCGGGGATCGACTGCTCTAATGAGACATCAACATTCTGTTGCTCAATTCCTCCCATGGCTGATTTGGATCCAAAATCTCTTTGATGGTAGTGAATCCAGCCTTCCGACCTCCTTCCCAATTCTGTCGACCTAATCCAGTCCGCCATTTTTATCAGAGTATGCAGAAGCAGCCGGGGATCGACTGCTCTGATACCAATTTGTAACAGATGAGATCTAATCAGAAATACGAAAATGGGAATTGAAACCAAATTCGATTTACCAAGCAACGATAACAACAATAACAGAGTAATCAACTAAGAATTGAAGATTAAACTATGGAAAATAAGCTAAAACACTAATATGAAGCTATAGTTAAACTATGAAGAAGAAGAGCTACCACTAAGCTATAGCTAAGAACAAACTAATAATATGAAAATAGCCAAATCATCCACACTCTAATTCATGCCCCCTGTGCCCCTTTTATAGGGAAGCCCATGTGCAAGTTGTTGGAGATAACTGCCTCACGTGGCCATGTGCTCTTAACAAACTCACATGCTTCCAACAACCTCACGAGCCTTCCACGTGGTTACTTGAATTTACCACTAAGACCTTCCATTGGTTCGATCGCACTACTTATACTTCTACTCGACCGCATTTGTCAACCTGCCACATAACCTGCCACATGACCTGCCACACTTAGCCAACCTGCCACACTTGCCAACCTGCCACACTTTCCAACCTGCCACACATTTCCAACTAGCCACACTTTGCTAACTTGCCACACTTTACTACTTGACCACATGCCATTACCTGACCACAATATTCCTCCTCCGTTACACAATACTCCTCCGTTACACGTGTGAGGAGAAAGCTTTTCTAAGCTCTTAATTTTGCTCGCCGAATAATAATTTTTCTCTCTTCTTTTACCTTATTGATTGGTCATGATATATTTCACTTTTTGTGTGTGTGGGGGCCGGGGGGGGGGGGGATTGGAGAAAGTAACCAACTAAAATATGATATTTGTTCTCTCTCTCTCTCTCTCTCTCTCTACACACACGCATCTCTCTCCTCCCTCGTGTGGATAAGACAATCTCCACCGTTATGATTACGTTCTATATCCCATGCAGACATGATTTGCCATCCTTAGTGTTTCTTTCCACCTTCTCCACCAATGTCATAAAATATGTAGAAAAGTTGTACTCCCTCCGTCCTATTTGAAGCTTCACCATTTTAGTGATGGCACAAAAATTAAGAAAAGTGATGAGTGTAAGAAGAGTTGTGAGAGGGAAGAAGTTAGATGGTATGGCAAGTGGGGCCTACAATTTAAATATGTTTGAGGGGAAAGTTAGTAGGTATGACAAGTGGACCCCATAATTCAAGTATGTGAGAGAAAGAAGTGAGTGGGTATGACAAGTGTGGCCTACATTTTTTTACCATTTTAGGAAATGATGAAGCTTTCAACGGAACACCCATTTGGGTAAAAGGTGAAGCTTCAAATGGGACGGAGGGAGTATATGCTTTGAGTTCTGACACTAGTATGCTTAGTGAACTTATAAGTTCCCATGCAGCTTTTGCAGTTCCAACTTTGGCAATTTCTTGTGCAAGAAAGTCATTTACACACTTTCTTAGAATACAAGAGATAGTGGACCTTGTAGAAGAAAGGGCACATGTGGAAGCAGCGGAAGATTTCCATGGCGGAGTCAAGACCGGCCCCTTTGATACCATCTTAGCGGAAGATTGCCATGGCGGAGTCAAGACCGGCCCGCTTTGGTACCATCTTAGAATTAGAATTGTTTTAAGTGGAAGACTGCAATGGCGGAGTCAAGGCTGGCCCGCTTTGATACAATCTTAGCATTAGAATTGGTTAATAAGTAGACCCAAGGGTGAGAATGGGCTTGGATTGGTCTAGCATTAGATTATATCGGAGGTTGCACCTTAAAACTAACCGGTGATAAGGGAGTAGCTCTTCTCATCTATTTATTGGTCCATGTGTACTTCTTTAGTAGATGTGGGATATATTGTCTAACATGACACGGTTTGGGAGAAAATATCAATCTCTAAACGTGAGTCCCATTCTCATTAAAGTGTTGCATATATCTACTGTAGCTGTACAAATTTTTAGTGTAAATGAACTATACTATTGTAGAGATATTCTAACTACGGAAAAGATAACAATTAATCTATATAGATAGGGTTATATAATAATTTGGTCCCTAAATTTTTACACTTTTATATTTCTTTGTTCCTTTATAAATTATTTTTATTAGTTTTGTCTTTCATGATGGTCTTTTTTGCCAGTTTAATCCTTCTATATGTGAAATATTTCAAAATACCAAAAATACCCCTGAATTAAATATTAACTTGTTTCCTAAAGTTGCCATTTTTTTTTATTAGTTTAGCAGCTTATAATAGTTTTCTATGTCAATTTACCACTTTTGTATGTCTTCTCTAATTTTCAACAATTATATATTAAAAAATTCCCACCTCCATGAAATTGATGAGTGTTTTCATTTTTTTTTTTTTTTTGGTAATATATTGAGGAGTTGGTGGCAATAAAAAAGTCAGAAGAAGAAACCAAAGCAATAAAGAAAAAGGAAAAAATAATAGAAGAATGAATATCCCTGCATTGACTAGAAGCTCCAACTGCTGCTACTTGTTATTGAGCATGAAAACAGAAATGCTCTTTTACAATCAAGTGGTGTTCTTGAAGATGGAAAGAACCAAGGCCAACTGTGTGATCAATATAGTTATTAAAGACCCAAGGCGCAAAAGGTGAGCCCAGATCCTTGGCGCAAGGCGCAAGGCACAAGACGGGCGCGCGCCCGAGTGACGAAGCCCACATAATGCCTTAAGATATTAAAAATATAGAGGCATAAAAGAAACAAGCATAAATAGATGTTCAAACAATATAACAGGATAAAAATGCATCAATGCATAAAAATTATACTTGTTGGTATTTTAAAAAAGATAACAGGAATAACATGAAGATTAGAAACAATAAATCAAAGGCATTTTTACTACAGTTAAAAAGATAACAGGAAATTGAAAAAAAGATGACAGGAAATAGGAAAAAGATAACTGGAAAAAGAAAAACTTGTTGCCGGAGGGTCGCTGGAGATTCGCCGGAGGTTGCTGTTATCGCTGGAAGGAGTTGCCTACTCTTATATAGGAGTAATAGTGCGTGTACGGAGGGGATCATGGGAGAGGAAAAGGGTATTAGGTTTAATTAGGATGTATATGACGGTCAATTACCGTGCCTGGAGATAGCGGCTAATACCTCGCGTACGATCTGCGCCTCGCCTAGCAAAAAAAATCCACGAGATCGTGCCTCGCCTCGCGCCTAGGCGCGCTTTTGATAACTATTGTGATCATGTGTTAAACAACAAAGTGAAACTATGCGGCTTTTACATAATCAAATCATGCACCGAAAGTAGGGGTGGCAAATTGGGTGTTTTGGGTTTACCCATTAAAGTTAAAATGGAATGATCAAAATGATAAATAAATCATCATAAGGGACTAAACTAAATAGAAAATGCAATTTAAGAGACCAACTAATACTTATTTCTAGGGTATTTTTGGTATTTTGAAATTTTCATAGATGTAAGGAGCGAACTGGTAAAAATAGTCATCATAAAAGGCCAAACTAATAAAATTTAATGATGAAGGAACAAACCAATAAAAAATTGTCAAGTTTAAGGACCAAATTAATACTTTATCTATCTATATAAAATACTCCCTTCGTCTCAGCACAAGTAGGACACAATATTTAAGAGAAAAGTAGTATATGTGTGGTAGAAAATGAAGATAGAGAATGAGTGAGATAAATAGTAGTGTTTATTGAATAAATTGAGTGATAGAAATGAAGAGAGAGAATGAGTGGGGTTAAATGGTGGGGTTGGTTGAATATAAATATATTAAAACATTTATGGGCAGTCTCAATTGTTTTGGGACGACCAAAAAGGGAAAGAAGGCTTACTTGCTCTGGGACAGAGGGAGTATATCCTATTCTACAAAGGAAATCAACATATGAATATTTGTGATCCACGGTACTAGGCAGTAGACATTATGACACGCCCCCAAGTCCCGGGATTCCCTAATAGAACCTCGAACCTGGTGCGCGTAACTAACAAGAAGCGGAAAGACGGGAATGACACATGAATAAATCAACTGGTATCATATATACTCAAGAGAAACGAGCTAAAATAGCTCACCACAAGTTCTATACCAAGAAATTTAAACCAAATGTGGTTATACACAGCGGAAAACATGCCTAGCACATAAGCTGGCATTACAAGAACTATACAAGTCTACCCAATATACTGAGTCTAAACAATTGATACAAAATCGTCCTCACCAAAACTAGAAAGGATTACAATCCCCAACAAGAACAACCTGCCAAGTAGGCCCCTGCTAAGTTGAGCCTCACAACGTATTACCACTTGCTTTCCTGGGGGAAAAACAAATAAACAAGGAACGGGGTGAGATAAATCTCAGTAAGTTTACTAGATAGAAGTACATAGCATGCTATCATGTAATCATGCAAATCAAGAAGATTATCAAGTAATCATGCTCAAGATGTCATCAAGTAACAAGTATATTAGAGGCTAAGCCAACTCATCAAGTAGCTAGCACATAAGGCTAAACTATCACGTTACAAAGGATATTCCAACCTTATTCCTCCAAGTAAACAATTGTTGTCGTTGCTTATTGCAGTTGACAAATCACGATCAATCAAGTTGCTGCTGTGCAGTACACAAGAGAACCCGGTAACCAGTGTCATACTCGAGAACAAGATTCAAGACAAGAGGTATAGCAGTCACTTTATCAGGCGTATTTCTCTAACAAAGGAGGCTATATGCCCTTACTATGATCGGTAGTAAGGGGTCAAGCGCAGATACATAGATCCCCGATTATCACTTAGCCCCAGCACTCGTGATAAGCGTGAACCTAAATATCTCCGAACAAGCAAGGACCAGCTGGACTCACACAAGAATGCACAAGTAGTATTTACTTGAACTACGAGAGTAGAACTAAGTCCAAAAGTAGTGGACTAGCTCTTCATGAACCATGTAATCATGTGCTCACCAAATACAAGTACACGTACGCAATAATTGCGAATACAAATCAGCATAACAATGGCACATAATGTGTCCACGTAAAATAATCAAGCCAAATTAGAGTCTATTAATAACAGACCACAACCAAGTAGTAGGGTAAGTCATACTATATCACTTTGTCATATGAAATATTTGCACGTACATATTCATATAACCTTTAACACACTAATGTGTCTATCACGATACCCTTACTTCCAAGTAGAGCCCAACATCTTAGACTCTAAGCACGAAGTCGAATAGGTCGTATTGTACCTAGTCACAATCATATCTCGCATATATGTATCGTTAATAATCGAATACATTTTCCAGCACATATTGTGTTCTATAATCATTGTTTTATGAATTATCTTCATATTACACTAGTCCCTATTTCTTTAGGAACCTATCTCAGGAACATGATATTTCTTTATACTTTATATACTTCATTGAGTATATGCTCGACTAAAACCAAGTACTATCACATTAATGCTTGTTCATAGCACTTTCAGTACACACGTATTAGATTCGAGTATGTAATAGAGTTGATCATTCTCTATCTAGTTCCATATTCTAACTCTTGGGTTATTAATACCAAGTATCAAGTAGTCGACAAGCCACATTCTATCAAGTAGCTATATGCAAGATTTGCACATACACACCATGATAGTTCTAACACGTTAGTGCTTGTTCGTAGCACTTTCAAGTTCATTACCATATACATGTATTGGTTTCAAGTCATGTACAAGATTTTATCATCTTACATTCAAGTTCTCAATCCAATTCTTTGGATGTTCAAGACATGTACAAGAATTAATTATCTTATACTCAAGTTATTATTCCAATCTTTGGATATTCAAGTCATGTACAAGAGTTAATTGTCTTATACTTCAAGTTCAAGCTAAGTAGATGAGTTATACATCTCATACTTACAAGTTCTTAATCCTATACTTTGGATTTTCAAGCTCAAGACATTGTTCTAGTGCCCTAAGGTACACAAATATTGGATTCAAGACACATATAACACATTAGTGCTTGTTCATAGCACTTTCAAGACAATTAAAAGGAGTTCTTACTCTTAGGCTCAAGTTCTCTATTCAAATCATTGAATATTTCATGTTCAGACCAAGTTCTGATGCCCCTAAGGTGTCACAACACTTGCTAGGACATCTTATACTAAGGCTATATACCTTAACTAGGGTTACTTCCAACTTGATCTCACTTTAAACAAGCTTTTTGAATTTCAGACAACCGGGCGGCCGCTCAAAACCTGACTCGGCGGGCGCTCACTTAATAGGTAACTCCTTTGAAAAATGCTTCAGATAGTTTGGGCGGCGTCGCCCAAGGATTTTGTGCGGTCGCATAAGCGAGCGGGCGCTTGATATCAAACCAAGCGGGCGCTTGGTACTTTTTACAGCCAATGCTTATTTCTTTCCAGGTTAATAATTATCCGTCCCAAACGTAGGATATACTTTTACTACATAATAACAATACCAAGAGTACCTAGAGTGAAGTATCATACACAGGACACTATTTCAGTTCATTTCATTTCTCTTACCGTCCCACAAATAATAGGATAATTTTCTTTTATCCATTTAAATATTTCACCGTCCCACAAGTATAAGTATAATTTTTTTTAATATACTTGTATAAGCATTTAGTCAAGTTAATATTTCACCGTCCCACAAGTATAAGTATCAATTTTATTAACACTTTATCATACTCCTGGAGTATACTTTTACTAGTTCTATGAACATAGCATTAACAGACTAATACTCCCTTGTCCAAAATACAAGTATCACCAAACTTGTTCCAAACACGAAATTAACAAGCACAAGTGTGATATCCCACATCGGAAATATGTGGGAATTGAGTGTGCTATATAGAAGGCTCATACACTCCTACTAAGCATCAAATCATCCATTGGACTTTTGGAGGCCTGTGATGGGCTGTGGTTGACCCAATCGAGAGATGCTTGGTGGGCTAGTGTGTGGTACCTATGTGCGGGTCGGGTCTGCGGACTCGGGTATATGTGTTTTGATTCTCAATAAATGAGATTTGTTATATGGAATGTTTTTGATGTGACTAATTTATGTGACGGTTGCAGTGGACTTTGTTTTGTGTTTGTGTTGGTCAGCTCCGAGTGCGGGCGCCAACAATTGATTTGATTAGTATTGTTAAGCCACTGGACCCGAACATAATTAGTGCATTAGACTGTGAAGTATGATCGATTGATATTCGATTTATGAAAATTTGAGTCTTTTTGGTACGTCCATATTTATAATTTCATGGACTGTGTTATTTGAATTATTGTGTTCCTTTGCTTCTGTGATACTGTGTATCCCCTTTCTTACTGGCCCCCCAGCTCACCCCCACCAGTTTCAGTTTTGCAGTTAACCGTAGATTGGGATTCGAGATAGAAAAGATTTGGGACGGAGCAGAATATTGAATATTTCGGATTATTAGTGATATTTTGTAATATCTTTTAGAGTTGTAAGTTGTAATATATTGATATTTATGTAATATTAAGTTTGTGAAATTTCGGGTCCTTACAGTTGGTATCAGAGCATTGGGATTAGATCTTGAAAGAGAATAAGAACTCTGATATTGAATAGGTTTAGATACTTGAATATACGATTTTCAGCAGTTAGAAAAAACTAAGTTTTCTTTGGGGTTAACTAGTTGCTTTTGTTATGGGGGATTTGTGGAATAGGAGCCTAACAGATTTAAGAGATGAGGAGTAGATAGAATTTGAGGACGAATTCCTTTTAAGGGGGGAAGAATGTAATACCCCAAGAATTAATGATTTTTATTTGAGATTTATGTTAATAATGGTTTAGTTAAAGATTGATATTCTAATAATATATTGAGGTGGGATTTTAGAATATAATGTAAATTGGGCTTTACGAATATTCTATAAATATGATTTTTACCCTAAACCTAGAAGCGGCAGTTAAATAATAATAAATAAATAAAAAAAAAGGTTTTCGTTGCCTTGAGACGGCGCAGACGGGGGCGGAAATCATAGGTAATATCCTCTGTCTCTTTTCACTGTTAATGGATTTTCCCATAGAAATTGTTTAAAGTGGGTTTGTATTGGTATTTGGTGATGAAGTAAATGGAGGGAGTATGCAATATGCTATGCCAAGAAAGAATGATTAACAGTTGGTGTTTGGGGCAGATAATTGTTCGAGGTCCCGCCCAAAATTTGGTGCTTCATCTTTAGTTTTTAAGGTAAGAGAGACTATACAGTATTGATTCCGTGTCAGTTAATCACGTGATTATTCTTTTCGTATCCGTCCTATCGTTGTGCTCCGTTTTATTGATACGCATATTGATTGTTCCGTCCGATTTATTATTGCTTTGATATTGAAATTGATTCGAAAAGTATTATTTTTATCGAAAGCATGCTACTTGTTTTTGATCCTCAAGAAGTGAGATTTGTTATATGGAATAGTTTTGGTGTGGCTAATTATGTGACGGTCGAAGTGGATTTGATTATTGTGATTGCGTTGGTTCGGCTCCGAGTGTGGGCGCCAACGATTGAGATTGAGTTTGTTTTGATTGTTAGACCACTAGACCCGAACATAATTAGTGCATCAAACTGTGAAGTATGATCGATTGACATTCGATTTATGAAATTTGAGTCTTTTTGGTATGTCCATATTTATAAATTCATGGACTGTGTTATTTGATAATTGTGTTTCTTTAACTTCTGTGATACTGTGTATCCCCTTTCTTACTGGACCCCCAGCTCACCCCCCCTCCAGTTTCAGTTTTGCAGTTGACTATTGATCAAGGTTTGAGATTGTAGAATTGGGACGGATCAGTTTATTGAGAATTCAGGGTGATTAATTATATTTTGTACATTGTTTTAGCGATTTTGAGATGTACTATTTTGGATTTATTGAATATTAAGTTTATGAAAATTCGGGTCGTTACAGTTGGTATCAGAGCGGAACCCCGGCCTTAAGGCTTGCGAGCTAGCCCGGGGGTAAGATCTGGGTATTGATTGACCTTGCCAGGGACGGTAAGGGTTTGAGTGGGGGAGATTGTGATATCCCCCATCCCAAATCGGAAATATGTGGGAATTGGGTGTGCTATACAGAAGGCCCATACACTCCTACTAAGCATCAAATCATCCATTGGACTTTTGGAGGCCTGTGATGGGTTGTGGTTGACCCAATCGAGGAGATGCTTGGTGGGCTAGTGTGTGGTACCTATGTGGCGGGTCGGGCTTGCGGGCTCGGGTCGTTACAACAAGTATCAAGAATAACATATAGGCATGTTATTACAAGCAAGGGGGGAGCTAGTGACTTACCTACTCCGAAATCAAATTCACCCAAACTAATTTCTGTTCGGCAGGAAATGCTCTACTCACCGCCCTGATCATTTTGGTGCAATCAGATTTTGGAACGGAGTAATATTTAAGGCAGAAAGTTGAAAGAACTTCTCGTAAAACGGATGGAGTAAGAAGGGACGAGGAGTATGTTCTGTATGAGAATGGGACTTATCACAAAGTCTCAGGATATATATTAGCAAATTTTTATAATGGCCCCTCAAGTTTCACTTTTGACAAAAAGGCTCTTCAAGTTTCATTTTGAGCAATTAAGCCCCTGAACTTTAATTTTTCACAAATGACCCTAATGTTTCAACTTGAACAATTAGGACTTAAACTTGCTCAATTAGTTAAATAATTAACTCAAATAAAATAGCATATAAATATGCAAGTCAAGAATTTAACAGGAATTAGGACGGGCGTTACATCCTCCCCTCCTTAAAGAAAATTCGTCCTCGAATTTTACTGATCGGAATTATAACACATATAATCAACAAATAGAACTCAAGAATAGCAAGAATATGGTACACTACACCATATTATCAATTACTTGCGAGTATTATTCTCACATAACCTTCTCGATACCATGACTTTCCCATAAAACTTTCACAAGAAGTATTCGTGCTCAAGACATTTTCTTTAGAATCAAGTATCCATACAAGCAATTACCCATATACTAAGTAATTTGTGTGATGGAATTTCCACTAAATAGCAAGCTCATACAATCGCCACAAGGAAATCCACTTCACATGCTCGCAACATATGATCAAGAAGCAACCTCGGTTAAATATCCAGAGTGCTCAGAAAAATTATCATAATCAAGATGTAAAACAAGGTGTAGAACAAGATGTAGAACAAGAATCCCTGTCATATATTATATCCACAGGTATCCCATGTAATCAAGATGTATCGATCATAACATCACAACACATAAAGTCAAGCAGGTTTGATTAATCAATCCACTATAACCAATATCATCGGGACTTATCTATTAAATGATAATCCTTCCACGAAATCCATCGCAATATATTCATATATTCACAAATCTCGAAGGATTATAACAAATCAACCGATCACTGATATTCTGCTTTCAAATATTCTCAACTCAAGGATTTAGTTGAATACTCAGAAATTTTCTTCCAATTCAGTACCATCAATCATGAAACACGAGTCTTTATGTTCAATGAATCCGCTAATACAATAGCCGTAGGATCACAATCAGTTTCAAGTCATGAGTAGAATTATTCTATTCATAAAGATTCAATCTCCTTGAAGCATATACAAGTACATTACCATTTTGAATTAATACACGTTTTATCTCTTGTTCGAGCTTCACTATGCATAATGAATTTATCATATCCACTATATTGGTGAAACTTGACATATACACGAGAAAATAGTAACACTGGTCAAATCCTCCAAATATCCATCATACTAGTCGAATCCACTAGGCAATGTCAAATACTGAAGTTGTGGTCATCCATCATTTCAATATTTGAAAATTGGCTTCACGTTTATCAATCCATCAGAAAGTGTAGCTTTCTGTGTCAAATAGTTAATGATAGAGCTACCTTCGAAATTCATTAATGAATCTCTAACAAGATCAAGAAAATCTCAAGAACATGCGTACCTCAGTTGTTTCCACTTATATAGGTCAACAAAGATGCCTGAAGTAAACCCACTTCAAGATAATAGATCCTCTATCTCTTGCTAGCTTTCGGAAACAATTGTTTCTCTCAAGAAATTTCAATACAATCAATTCTCAGTCTGCGACTTTGTATACACCAACAGGTCATTAATCAATTCATCGCAAAGAAATCAAATTATGGTTTGAAGATATCATTCATCAAATCCATCAATACTGCTAGATCATATATCAATCGAAATAGCATAATCACGAATTCATAACGAGCATACCTGATATAAGAAGATGTCTTCAGTATATCCTCATAGTTGACTTTCCAAATAATGGTAGCAACTTATCAATCAAACACTGAATAGACCACTGATTAACTTCAGGGATCAAATAATTCATCCATACACGATAACAAGTACTGGTTCATTATAGTCACCTGGTTGAACTCTTTGCATTCAATATGAAATCGCAAAGTACCATATCTCTTCATGCCAATCAATACAGATGCACCCCACGCAAATATACTAAGCTGGGTGAATCCTCTATCAAGGAATTTCTCAAGTTCAACCTTCAACTCTTTTAACTCAACCGATGTCATGAACATTGATTTAAATATCAGCACTATATTTGTACCGTAGCAACTCAAGATAACTCAAGGTTCTTATCATGTATCATGTACTACTCAGTAGAAATTATATCCGAGATCTCACAAAGAATTGATACATCCTTCAATTTTGGTGTAGACATTCTTCCATCAACCACATATGCTAAATATTCAGCACAACCTTGATAATCATTTTCGAGCTTTCAATGCAGAACATGAATATTATACATAATTATATCATGCTCATATAAATAGTCAAACATACTAACATAGAAATATTCACCATCTATTGTGGCAAACAAGAATGGCATAACATATAGAAAGCCAGATCAAAACACGTAAAAAGCCAAGCCATAACACGTATCACATCAATGTCCCATATAGGTAACATGACCAAGTTAACATATAACGTATAGGGTGTTATCACCCACACTTCTATCAAGCTCTTATACTCCCTCCGTCCCGCCGGAAATTGCAAAACTTACCATTTTGGGCGTCCCATAGAAATTGCAAAATCCATAAATGGAAAGTTTTTAATACTTTTTAATTAGTGGGTCCCACTTCTCATACTCACATCCACTAACCCACTAACTATTCTCTACCCCACTTTCTCTCTCCCACTCAACTATCAACACTCACAACACATCACCTTTTTCACTTTTTCCCTTAATTCTTGTGCCATAATTTTTTTTTTGAAGTTTCCGGCGGGACGGAGGGAGTAAATAACAATATCAAGCACATAGTCTCTTACTAGAGCATACGCCTCCACGTAAATCAAGAAATGAGGACAAGCATGCATATAGCACGAAACAATGTCCACTGCACAAGATAGATACGCCTAAGTCTTTAAAGACTCGCACTCTCGATTCTCAAACAATCTAGTCCCCACTAGATCAACACTATCAACACCAGTCCTATGCCTGGTATAACAACAAGTAACGAATCACTCGGTGTCAAAACACACCCAAGACTAACCCAACCTAGGCCATAGACCCTATCCAGGCTTAGAGCTAAACCATAGCTCTGATACCAACTGACACGCCCCCAAGTCCCGGGATTCCCTAATAGAACCTCGAACCTGATGCTCGTAACTAACAAGAAGCGGTAAAATGGGAATGACACCTGAATAAATCAACTGGTATCATATATACTCAAGAGAAACGAGCTAAAATAGCTCACCACAAGTTCTATACCAAGAAATTTAATTTAAACCAAATGTGGTTATACACAACGGAAAACATGCCTAGCACATAAGCTGGCATTACAAGAACTATACAAGTCTACCCAATATACTGAGTCTAAACAATTGATACAAAATCGTCCTCACCAAAATTGGAAAGGATTACAATCCCCAACAAGAACAACCTGCCAAGTAGGCCCCTGCTAAGTCGAGCCTCACAACGTATTACCACTTGCTTTCCTGGGGGAAAAACAAATAAACAAGGAACGGGGTGAGATAAATCTCAGTAAGTTACTAGATAGAAGTACATAGCATGTTATCATGTAATCATGCAAATCAAGAAGATTATCAAGTAATCATGCTCAAGATGTCATCAAGTAACAAGTATATGAGAGGCTAAGCCAACTCATCAAGTAGCTAGCACATAAGGCTAAACTATCATATTACAAAGGATATTCCAACCTTATTCCTCCTAAGTAAATCATTGTTGTCGTTGCTTATTGCAGTTGACAAATCACGATCAATCAAGTTGCTGCTGTGCAGTACACAAGAGGACCCGGTAAACAGTGTCATACTCGAGAACAAGATTCAAGACAAGATGTATAGCAGTCACTTTATCAGGCGTATTGCTCTAACAAAGGAGGCTATATGCCCTTACTATGATTGGTAGTAAGGGGTCAAGCGCAGATACATAGATCCCCGATTATCACTTAGCCCCAGCACTCGCGATAAGCGTGAACCTATATATCTCCGAACAAGCAAGGACCAGCTGGACTCACACAAGAATGCACAAGTAGTATTTACTTGAACTACGAGAGTAGAACTAAGTCCAAAAGTAGTGGACTAGCTCTTCATGAACCATGTAATCATGTGCTCACCAAATACAAGTACACGTACGCAATAATTGCGAATACAAATCAGCATAACAATGGCACATAATGTGTCCACGTAACACAATCAAGCCAAATTAGAGTCTATTAATAACAGACCCCAACCAAGTAGTAGGGTACGTCATACTATATCACTTTCTCATATGAAATATTTGCGCGTACATATTCATATAACCTTTAACACACTAATGTGTCTATCACGATACCCTTACTTCCAAGTAGAGCCCAACATCTTAGACTCTAAGCACGTGGTCGAATAGGTCGTATTGTACGTAGTCACAATCATATCTCGCATATATGTATCGTTAATAATCGAATACATTTTCCAACACATATTGTGTTCTATAATCATTGTTTTATGAATTATCTTCATATTACACTAGTCCCTATTTCTTTAGGAATCTATCTCAGGAACAGGATATCTTCTTTATACTTTATATACTTCATTGAGTATATGCTCGACTAAAACCAAGTACTAGCACATTAGTGCTTGTTCATAGCACTTTCAGTACACACGTATTAGATTCGAGTATGTAATAGAGTTGATCATTCTCTATCTAGTTCCATATTCTAACTCTTGGGTTATTAATACCAAGTATCAAGTAGTCGACAAGCCACATTCTATCAAGTAGCTATATGCAAGATTTGCACATACACACCAAGGATAGTTCTAACACGTTAGTGCTTGTTCATAGCACTTTCAAGTTCATTACCATACACATGTATTGGTTTCAAGTCATGTACAAGATTTTATCATCTTACATTCAAGTTCTCAATCCAATTCTTTGGATGTTCAAGACATGTACAAGAATTAATTATCTTATACTCAAGTTATTTTTCCAATCTTTGGATATTCAAGTCATGTACAAGAGTTAATTGTCTTATACTTCAAGTTCAAGCTAAGTAGATGAGTTATACATTTTATACTTACAAGTTCTTAATCCTATACTTTGGATGTTCAAGTTCAAGACATTGTTCTAGTGCCCTTAAGGTACACAAACATTGGATTCAAGACACATATAACACATTAGTGCTTGTTCATAGCACTTTCAAGACAATTAAAAGAGTTCTTACTCTTAGGCTCAAGTTCTCTATTCAAATCATTGAATATTCATGTTCAAGACCAAGTTCTGATGCCCCTAAGGTGTCACAACACTTGCTAGGACATCTTATACTAAGGCTATATACCTTAACTAGGGTTACTTCCAACTTGATCTCACTTTAAACAAGCTTTTTGATTTTCAGACAACCGGGCGGCCGCTCAAACCTGACCGGGCGGGCGCTCACTTAATAGGTAACTCCTTTGAAAAATGCTTCAGATAGTTGGGCGGTCTCCCAAGGATTTTGTGCGGTCGCACAAGCGAGCGGGCGCTTGATATCAAACCAAGCGGGCGCTTGGTACTTTTTACAGCCAATGCTTATTTCTTTCCCAGGTTAATAATTATCCGTCCCAAGCGTAGGAGTATACTTTTACTAACATAATAACAATACCAAGAGTACCTAGGAGTGAAGTATCATACCCAGGACACTATTTCAAGTTCATTTCATTTCTCTTACCGTCCCACAAATAATAGGATAATTTTCTTTTATTCCATTTAAATATTTCACCGTCCCACAAGTATAAGTATAATTTTTTCTAATATACTTGTATAAGCATTTAAGTCAAGTTAATATTTCACCGTCCCACAAGTATAAGTATCAATTTTATTAACACTTTATCATACTCATAGAGTATACTTTTGTTAGAGCAATAACAAGACTTGATAAGAAAAGCGAGCAATCACAAGAACACCGATATACGTGGTTCACCAACTTGGTTACGTCCACGGGAGGGGAGAGAATATTATTATCAATCTGGAGAATTCTTTACAAGATTACACTAATCTATGCTAGCACGAATTTTGGTCACAAAATTCCTGACTGTGCTAAAACCCTAGATCTAGAATTATTGATCTTCTCTGAGCGCTCTAATAATTTGTCTATGACAATCTGATGTGTGATTTTAATCTAAACTACTGGCCTCTATTTATACTAGTAAAGTTTATCTCAAAATCTCTTAGGAACTTGGAAACCTAGTCCAAAACTGACTTGGAAACCTTCCTTCTGCGCTCTGTCCCGGAATTACGAAATCTCTCTGTTGTTTAATCCTTTAACTCGGCGTCCCAAATTCAAAGGCATTAACCCAACAATCTCCACCTTGACTTTGAATCTCCATGACAACAAACCTTTTCTCCCCCCTCACCTCTTCTGCTATCTAATAGCTGCGAACAATCTGCAAGTCCAAACAATGTTGGAACTTGCTTCCCGTCACGAGTTTTGTGAACATGTCTACAGGGTTGTTCGTCGTCCCTACCTTCACCTTTACCCGTTTCTCATCCCTTAGGAAATGATATCTGACATCAATGTGCTTGGTCCTCTCATGATGAACCCCAAGATTGTTGATCAATCCCTTCAACCATATTCCTTCCTTAGCGGACTCTGTCAATGCCACGTATTCTGCCTCTGTTGTAGACAACGTCACTGTCGTCTGCAATCTAGCCTTCCAACTGACAACTGACCCACCAAGCGTGAACACATATCCGGTCTTCGATCTTCTTGAGTCAACATCACCCAAATCTGAGAAACCCTTGACTGCACATTCTGTCCCATCTCCACAGACGAGTCTGACGTCGCTAGTGCGCACTGTAGTATACATCAAACTACCAACTGCACTAGCATAGGATACTGGATCCATATACTCTTTCTCCTCAACCGATTTGGGCCTGACGGAAAAGATCCAGATAAACGGTTGTAAGACAAGTCTCTGCACATAGAAACATAATAAATGGCTTGTGAAAAATTGGACAAAGTAAACAATAACATAAATATATTAATCCTTGGATATACATTCAACAAAATGCATGACACACTCTTCAAGATCATTCCTTTTTTCAACATCTTTTGACTGATATACAGATAATATTAAGAGGCCATACATGTTTAAAAAAAAAAAAAAAAAAAAAAAAAGAGAGCATACATTCAGTTAAGTAACCAACAACAACAAAGCCTTAGTCCCCAACATGATCATTTAAGTAACCAATCACTGGGAAAAATTAGTAGAAAGATACATTCTAGGCAATTGAAAATAAAGATCTATATATGCCCAACAAGATAACCTCGGTCGCCGCCAACTGAAAGGCTATTGTTGTATACGTAACATTTTCCTTCTATTTTAAATTAAAAAAAAAAAAAAAAAAGGAACGAAAGATGCACATGCATCATTCATTAGGAACAGAGTCTTATAGCCTAAATTTGGAAGGGAAGAAAATGAGTAAAGCTTCTATAGGCCCTATTAATCGACTTACAGCCCTCCAACACGTAAACAAATTTAGAGGTAGTCTGTGGATGGGATTAAGAAAGCCCACAGATTTCTCACTCTTTTCTCATGGTGCATTTGGGAAGTTCACAATTGATCCATTATATTGTTCTTCGAGACTTTATTTTGTACGGTTCAAGTTTGGATTACCATCATTTTACTTATTTTAGTGAAACCATATGCCTGCAATATAGAAAGGCTCTCGGATTATATCATCTCTCCAATATAGGTATAAAGAGAGTTGAAACTCCTTTCTTTTACCATCATCTCAAAATAGAACAACATTAAACTCTCACGAGGTCATATTTGCTAGTGAACTGAGATCATGGAAAGAATTAGGCATTCAACGAGAGACTGAGACGTAATATAATTAACTGGAGGTATAAAAGCGTACAAATGTAAATTGCCAAAGAGTGGTCTAGTGCACAAGACTTCATGTCCTAGAAGGAGACCGCCTCTTGCTGAAAATCATATCAATAGGCATACATATACAAAAGAAGGCACCAATGTTAGGGGTAATGAATGATGACCATTACAGGAGAATCCCAAAAACAAAATGATGACGGTGACTCTTGGGGGTCACCATTACCAGTCAACGAGAAAAATTTGTGTCTAGAAATGGTTTAAATTGGAAAATAGGTTTTGTATTTTATGGTAAAAGCGTAATCTTTGATTTCTTGGATGTAGTATAGGTGGCGATATGCACATGGTATTCCATAAATGTCACAACATCGGCAGTTACCAACCATTCGTTCATATTAGAACTAGTCTTCATTTTTTATTTTTTATTTTTCCTGATAAAAACTAGGACTAGACATTATTACAACTATAGAAATTGACTCACATGTTCTGAAGTCTGTCACTTTTCTCAGGAAGAAGATTGCCTGTCAGGCTATTATTTCCAAGAAATCTGATAACCACAAGAAGCGAAGATAAGTTCACGAGAACTAAAAAGACAGAAAGTAAAGGCAAAGACCAAGGAGAAGCTTAAATTGACTCTTACAATGAAGCAAGAGAAGTCAAATTCATTATAGTGCGTGGAATTGGACCAGTTAAGTTGTTGAAACTCAGATCCCTACAAAATAAATTGAAAAATGGAAAATAAAAATATAGTATATGCAAATATGTGAAGATCGGTATTGATAAACAATGAGCATAAGAACTTACAGAGTTTGTAAATTCTGCAGTGCATTTATATCAGATGGGATGCTACCAGAAATTAATGCATTTCTCAGAACTCTACACCAAAAAGCGAAAAAAAGTGAATTGGTCAGTATATGTCCATGTAGGAATATGACATAACTTAATACCCCACTAGCAATTGGATATGAATACTTGCTTAAGTTAATGATAGGATCCTTACAGGTTGGTTAAATTCCTCAAGTTCTTGAAGCCTCCTGTTAGATCAAGTAACGATTTGACAAATATCAGAAATTTAATAGACATGTTGACTGTCAGACTAAATAGAAATTTAGTTCTAACAAGAAAAGTAGTAAACAAAACAAGGGAATGTTTCCCCACTCACAATTCTTTCAACTTTGTCCAGTTTCCAATGAAATCAGGTATTTTTCCAGTGAATGCACTGTCCGATGCCCACCTGAAAACCAATTAAACAAGCCCCGGTTAGATGAAAGCTATTTTAGAGTAATACTGTATTTTCATTTTGCTATATGAGGATGAAGAAATATCCGAGTCAGACGAACAAACAATTACCAGACAATCATTTCTTGAAGGTTGGCAAATGTTGGAGGAATCTCACCACCTATTCCAGAACTGTCCAGATAACTGTTGAATTCATTCAAGATCATAAGCATTGATAACAAAGAGATGTTTTTGATACGGTAAAAAACAATATGCAAGTGTGTATAAAAAATTCAAAACTTACACCAATCCTAGTTTGGGTAAGTTTCCTAATTCAGGTGGAAGGGTACCAGAAAAGTTATTCGAACTCAAAGCCCTGCAAAAAGATAAACACCAAACATGTTTACAGTGGGAAAAATAAATATTGTTGTTTGAGCAGGTCCATATAGAAAAAAGTCCATCACAAGGATAGTAATTTTTTTGATAACCGAAGTTAATAAAATGCTCAAGGTAAATTGTAGCATGTTCATACTTGAGTCATGTTAAATATATACAAGTCTCCACAGAAAAAAAAATCACAAGAATAGGAATTCTTTGGATAAACAGCATGAACTTACAGCATTTCAAGTTCCTTGAGGTTTCCAAGCTCCTTGGGAATTGGACCCGATAATGCGTTATGGGAAACTGGCCTATTAAAACAAACAAAGAAATCATTCTTAAATGATTAACAGATAAATATGATTATATATTTACCAAGAATTGACCAGGTACTTAACTATTCCTCAATCTATAAAAGAGACAAAGTTTCAGAAACAATGAATATCATTAAAATAATGACAGAATTTCAGGCTGCATCGTTAAAAATTAAAAGACATAATTAGCTTCAGGCTTAAGATGCAATCATGACAATTCAAAATACAAGGGAAAGGAACGTCGAAATTTCAGAACAATGAATATCAGAAAGCAAGAAAAACATCCAACACTTACAAAACAATTAATGCAGATAAGTTTCCGATGAATTCAGGCAAGGGGCCAGTCATAGAATTTTGGTCGACCTTCCTGCAGAAACAAACAACCAGATTAAAAAATGTTAATCGGAACAGAACTTAGCATCCATAGGAGAAAGGCGAGGGATCATCTGCAAGATTCAGTTACTTGGGAATGGTAGGAGAGAGAGAGAGAGAGAGAGAGAGAGAGATCCATACAGTATTTGAAGGTAAGTTAGAGCAGCGATATCTTCAGGAAAAACTCCTTCTCTGTTAAGGCCATTTACTCTCCTAGGAGTACAAAGATAGTTATAGAAATGTAAGCAAAGTAAAAAAATGGTACCAGAGTATATGTTGATAATATAATCCAGTTGTTGAAGAGTTTATTATCATCTATACTCTATTAAATAAACAAATCAATGCCTGCACCATCATTTTATCACCGCCTCAAGTTACCACACCCTACCATCACTCCTAGCTCCACCACTAATCATCAAAACAGTTTACTTTAAATGGTAAAATTTCTAGTCAATAAATTCATGGATGCCTTTCCTGTTCACATAAAGTGCTTTACTCAAAGAGATTTGTGCATGTTGTTCATTCCCTAGGAATTTGTTTTGTAATTGTAATCATTATAAAGTTCACTCCGGTGGTTCATCAAACACTATCAAAGAACTTAAATGGCCCCTATTTTGAGTATACTTGTTACCTGACATATCAATATGATCCAATTTAAACAATACTCCCTCCATCCGGGAATAATGTTCCCACTTTTTTTTGTTTGTTCGAATGAACTTTAAGCAATGATTGTAATTTAATTCAATAATCCTAATGAAAATCTAAAATTTGTTGATGATACACCATTATAAATTCTATGAATAACAATTTTAGACTTTCAGTAGGATAATTAAATTAACCTACAACCATTGCTTAAAGTTCAATGAAACAAACAACAAAAAAGTGGGAACATCTTTCCGGGACGGAGGAAGCGGCATTTAACCAAGAGGCAATCAGTATCATCAAATGTGCAACGTCTTAACATGTCCCACAAGCTATATGATGGAAGCTCTATAAAATTCAAGGATCGGGGGCAATCTCTTGTTCCTTTCTTAAAAAGTAAGAATTAGAGAGGGCTAGGTCTTTAATTATAACTTGATCTTTGACATATCAAATAAGAAAAGGATGATACGATGTGAAAATATGGATATACGTTTTTTCCAACATCATTTTACTGCATAATAAAATTTTATACAGTAAGTTAAATGTTAAACCTCTAGTAATTCATATGAAGACCAATCACTCCAATCAACTCTATGTTGATATATTCACAGTAAGAATTTGTGCTGTAATTTTGTAATGAAACTACATAGATTTTAGCATAATTTCACCAATGGTTAATTATCTAATAAGCAGCATTGAATTTTTTTCAAATTATATAATAAAATTATGATCCAGTTCTTGAGTTTTACTCCTACCGTATACAAAGAACAATATACAAGGCTTCTCCTCTGTGCAATCATCAAAATGAAAATCTATGCAGGTATAATTATTTTCCATCCACTAGATATTAGGATTATATGAGGCTCAAATGTAACTAAAAGCATAATGAACTCTGTGTGCGTATGAGAGAGAGAGTGAATCAATATGAACTCACAGTTGAGTAATGTGACAAGTGGTGTTACTGTCGTAGGAGCAATTGCATACAATAGATGGATTGACATCATCTAAAGAAGTTCCATTGATGGCGGTCCCGCTACATGGTTGTCCACTAATATTCCACAGCCCTCCCGGAGGTTGCACATTCCATTGTTGAAATAAAGAATTTATAGCTCTCACTGCTCAAAAGCAAACCCGTGTAAGCTGGTAATTCAACAAGCACAAATGTACCATACCTCCCATCTTTTAATTGGTAATGAGAAAAAATGGAATTTAACAGAATCCTCTTTTGGATCAGATTTGATATTTTAAGGAATGCATGTTGATGATTTTTGCAAGCATCACAAAGTAATCTAACTCATGGAATTACCAGCTTACTGAAAAGTGATGAAAAAAACAATAAAGGGTCCTAAACAATGCTCAAATCAGAGTAGTACTGTTTTGTAGTCTAAAGAGAGACTATCGTTATATTACACACTTTAAAAGCTCCCCATCACATACTACATAAGCACAAAGCAAGCTAACCATCTTATTATACCAGTACAAAGTAAACTAACTCATTTAAGAGCTTAAGTTATTTGAGAAAGTCTGTAAAATGTATATTAATAATGTAATATCAGAGTTCACTTAGTACCCAAAATAACATATATATTCAAGCATAGATTATTTTTATACTCTCTTATATAAGGACTGTTTAGGTAGTCCGGTCAGTGGGTGTTGATTAGCAATGATGTGGCTTCCCTTATAACCAAGATTGAGGTGAGCTGAATCAGTTCCACAACTGAAATCGACTCGCAGGAGCACCCCTAGCCCCAAGGTGGGCAAAATTGAGCCTCTGCCCGAAGTTAGCCAAACCATTTAAGTCAAGCGAGCTTGGTAATGGCTTAACCCTAAGGGGATTAAACAGTTTGCATTATTACTCACTCTAATATTCCCTCCCCTGCAGCAGATGGTGTTTAAGCTATACTCCATCTGTCCCAAAACAATCTTCTCATTTGCCATTTTTCATTGTCCCAAAATGATCTTCCCATATCTACATTTTAGGCTTAAATGTGCATAAACACAGCATGGCTAGTGAAGCAAGTGTTCATATCCTTAAAAATTTTGAATAGTCAAATGTGAAGATTATTTTGGGACGGAGGGAGTATAATGGAGACCTTAATGAAGATGTGAAATCATGCAACATGGAAAAGATTGGAGAAAGACTAAGCCGCGTCAAAGGCTTATAAGGAAGAAAGTGAGTTGACATTTGATATAGGGAAGGACATGACCTAATGAGAAAACAAGGAAGTTACAAAACAAGAAAAGGTATGATTATATGGGGGCCAAAATACATTTACCCCCCCAAAGTATCCACCGAATCCCACTTTGCCCCCCAGCGCCAAATTTGTCCCACTTTGCCCCCCAAAGCTTCAATTTGTCCCACTTTCCCCCCCAGCTCCAGAATTTGCACCCCAGCACTAACGAATGTTAGAAAATTTAACAAAATAGGTAACGATTGGACTATTTTGTAATGCTTATTAGTTTTTAAGGGTCAAAATGCAAAGTTTCAAATATTAAGTACTAAAAATTTATTTATTTTTCCAAATATTTAACATTATCTTAAATCTTAAATAATTAATAAGTCTTGAAACTAATACTAATTTTATGCTAATTTTTTTTTTTTAAAAAAATATGAAATTATTTTTCTAAATAAATGAAATTTATTTTTTTAATAAAACTAAAAATTAAGTCTGTTTTTTTATTTTTTAAATAAAAATATTTAAAAGAATATTGTACTTTTTCAACAAACAAAAAAATACAATATTTTTCTAAAATAAAAAAAAAGGCTATAATGTTTTAATTTTTTTTAAAATAAAATTCTTACAAAAATTACAATTTAAAAGTTTTATTTTATATTTTTTAAAATATAAATAAAACTTTACAATGTTTTTTTAGAAAAAAAAATATTTATTTTTTAAATATTTTTTTTAAAAAATAAAAAAAACATACTTAATTTTTAGTTTTATTAAAAAAATAAATTTCATTTATTTAGAAAAAAATAATTTCATATTTAAAAAAAAAAAAATTAGCATAAAATTAGTATTAGTTTCAAGACTAATTAATTATTTAAGATTTAAGATAATGTTAAATATTTGGAAAAATAAATAAATTTTTAGTACTTAATATTTGAAACTTTGCATTTTGACCCTTAAAAACTGATAAGCATTACAAAATAGTCCAATCGTTACCTATTCTGTTAAATTTTCTAACATTCGTTAGTGCTGGGGTGCAAAGTCTGGAGCTGGGGGGGAAAGTGGGACAAATTGAAGCTTTGGGGGGCAAAGTGGGACAAATTTGGCGCTGGGGGCAAAGTGGGATTCGGTGGATACTTTGGGGGGGTAAATGTATTTTGGCCTTATATGGGGTGTTTGCACCTTCAGTTATATCCTTCATCCTTGTCAATGCAGTTAAGTAGTTAAGTGAAAATGCCCACAAGTTGACTAAAGTAGGTACAGTTTTTAAGTAACTGAAATGATAAGTACCATTAAATGTGATCTATCCAGAAGAAAGATGTTATTGCTCAATGTATTATGACTGACAAGTTGCTTTTCTTGCACATGGAATTTACTTGACTGACAAGTTGCCTTTTATAATAAATATAAAGAAGACAAAATCCAACTAAACCAATTCTCATAACCAAATTCATGAATTTGCTAAAGAACAGCACAGTTTTCTTTAGGTGTAACATACTCTTGCAGTCAACACTTCATCAAAAATATAAGATTTCAGATTCAAGAAACAAAAATCACAAAGAAGAATACAGTGGGCAATGATTTCTCCCATATTGAGGTTCTTGACTTTAACGGTTCATATATTGTCTCAGTAACTTCATTTAATATAGACCATTAAATTATATCGACAAGTGGAACAATGCAATCAAATTTAATGGCTGTTTTTTTTTTAATTATTTTCTTTATCACCAAAATCTTGATTTTTTCATGATTTTGAAGGCTGTTTTTGACATACTTAGACTAGGATTTGATGAAAAGGGTTAAAACACATTTTGTTGTACTCTGTATGATCTTTCTATAGGCTGTTTATTTGGTTAATTTGGACTTAAATTGAATGAGTTATGGTTGGTCAAAGTTGAGTATTTAACGCCAAAACAACTTTCGGTGGGTGGGGTTTTAATGTTCTTTCAAAAACAAAAAAAACAAAACCGGAAATACCAGTTCCGGATTAAAAAAAAAATATATTTCGCGAAAAAAAAAGTAAAAAAATCAAAAAGGTCAATTCCGGAAGTGGGACTACCGGATTCAACATTAAAACCGGAACCCCCACTTCCGGTTTTACCAAAAAGTGTTAGTTTGGTATTTAAGTTTTTAGGGTTGTTGTTTTGGTAATTATTTTTTTAAAAAGCTATTATTTGGAAATTCATTAAAAGGGGGGGGGGGGGGGGGGGGGGGGGGGCTTAGTGAAATAGTAGGACCAAAGGGTTTTTTCTAAAAAAAAAAACGGTTTCGGTGAATCTTTCCTTATACGTCCCCACCGAATTATTAGACCGAGAAATGAGAGAAAGAGAACTTTTGACTTGGAGGCCAAACTCAAAATGGCCCTTCCACTTTCTAAATGCTACACTCTCCCTTAAATCTCCCTTAAATAAATGTTAAAAAAAAAAATTAAATTTATATTTGATAAAAATAATTTTGAAATTTTTTCAAATATTAATTTGAAAAGACGGAAGGACTAATAAGTATTAAATACGATAGTTATTATAATGAAATAATAAATTGGTAAAAAAATATTGAAATAATGAAAGTGAAAAGAAAAACTGAAATACTCCTCTATCTCACAATATGATACTCTCTCTTTTTGAAATAACTATCCTACTTCTTTTATTGTCTCAAAATAATCATCTTATTAAAGTTAGGGTATAAAGTTTGATGGTCTTTTATACTATTCATTTTAATAGGTACAAACATTGCAATGCAATAATAAGCGTCACTCTATCCATATTAATAGATTGGAGTAATCAAATAAATACAATTAAAAGTTTAAAAAATATAAACTTATTAACTATAATACTTCCTCCGTCGCAAAGTATATTTTCAGGGTATGGAACCGCTGCACCGAAAATCCCTGCACCGCTGCACCGAATGAAAAATACACAACGTATGTAAAACTTTTTCAACACAATGTTTTTAGTGCACTACAAATGTAAAAACGTCCAAATTCAGATAGCTCATGGAAAACGTTTTTACATTTCAAGTACCGTTTTTACGTTACGTAGAACAGGTTTTACAAAACGTTGTGCAGCTTTCACATCGGTGCAGCTAAGGCTTCGGTGCAGCGGTTCGAAATCCTATATTTTCACCTCTCATTACACGTAGATTAAGAAGTGGTGAAAGTGATATTAATGTTGTGAGTATAAAAGTAAAGTAGGAGATAAAATGAGTAGGAGGGAATAGTAAGTTGACTGGTGTTGTAAGTATAAAAGTGAGTAGGAGAGAGTATGAGTGAGAGGAATAGTAAAGATTGTTTGCCATTTTAGGAAGTGAACATATACTCTTGGACAGACTAAAAAGGAAATGTAGACATATACTATGAAACGGATGGAGTATTTATTTTGAAACTGGGGGAATAAGTGTCTAGTTCTAAAATTAATTTATTAATGATGATAAAAGGGGCACTGGTGGATAAGAAGGCAAATATATTAGGGGTGTAAACGGTTCAGTTCACAACCATCAGGCTTTAGCCTGGTGGCCAGAGCTCATGGCTTCCAACTTGGAGGTCATGGGTTCGATCCCCCGTCCCCCAGAAGTTAGAGAGAAGTTTTTCTCTCCCTAGGATTTGTCTCCTAGGCGCTTCTGCTGATGATTATGTATTGAGTTCAACTATGAATTAAATTTGAAAAAAAAAAAAAATGTGCACAAACATTTTTTTTAAAAAAAAAAAAAAAACGGTTCAGTTCACACAACAGTTTGAAACCAAACCAAACCAAACTATATGGTCTAGTTCGGTTTTTATGTATGAGTGGTTCTGTTCGGTCTCAAAAATTGGTAAACCTTGGAGTTCGGTTTGATTTGTGATATGTTCCCTCTTGACCGAACTAAACCGAACAAAACCAAACCAAACTGCGAGACCGAACCACCTGAATGCATATATTAGTTATATATTTGTATGTTAAGTAACATCCATCTTTGAATTATTAAAAAATATCTAACTTACATTAGACTATTCCTAACTTTCGTTTTGCATCTTATTCAATATTCATTTCATCATCGCTTGTTATATTCGTTGAGGCACATAGTTAATAAAGTTCTGTAGTGTGTTCACTTCCTTCGGCTTATTTCTCGTTAAATATTCTTCTTCATACGAATTTTCTCTTAAAAATAGAGTCTAAACTATGATTTGAATTGTGATAGTAACCGCGGTCTAAACGGTGGTTTGAACCATGATCAAAACCACATTCCAAACTTGTACTCTCTACAAAACTTTCCCGTCCTTCACAAACGTCACAAATTAAGCATAACCCAAAACTACAATATTATCCAACATCATCCGAAGCTGAACCATCAGCTCCGTTACCAATTGTTGGGCACAGCGTAAGCAATTCTCATGCACACCAACAATGAGGTTATGCTACACCATTAATTTTGGATACGAACAATAGGACGGAAAGAATAAGTCAAGATTTAACGTGGTTCACCTAACATTAATGGGCTACCTCCACGGGCCAATCACTATATATTACTATCATAACTCAACAATACAAAGTGTATCACCCTACAAACCCGAGTCTCTCACTTAGGATTACAAGAAATGATAACAGTAGGCTACTCTCACAATAGTGTACAACTCTATCATGAACGTACACATCTCTCTAACTCACTTTCCCTAAAAGGGGTTACTCTTGGCAGCACAAGACACACTTGAACTCTTTTTATATGGCAGCACAAGACACACTTGAACTTTTTTATATGTGCTTATTTACAGGCACAAGACATCTGCTAGTTCAAGCCTTATCCAAATAGACAAATACTAAAAGTCTCATTGAAAAACCAACTATCTCATTCATGAACCACATGAGACAATGTATGTTGACTTCATAAACTTGAGCCAAATTTCAACAACAGGAGTATAGGCCTTTTTTTCTTTCTGCATTTTCATTTAACACGAAATCTTATAGAAACACATTTATTTCTAACACTAGAAAAAACAGATTTAAAACTTTGATATCACATAATCTTATAAAACTCGGTATGTTTCTAAACAACAAGAAATATGATTTTTAGGTTTTAAGTTCCTCATTTACAAGTAAAATCAATTTTAATGATATACTGTAAGTTTTTTTGTGTTGTGGTTTTCTTGACAGTATTTTATAATCCACAAATCTTATACTAGTAACTCTTTTTCTTTCTACGGTTAGAGAAAAGATTTTTCAATAAGCTTTTTATCTAGTAATTACAAAATTGAGTATATAATTCATAAAAAAACCTAAAAGATAATCCAAAATAACAAAATAATGATTCTTTCATTTCACTTATACTGAAAACCATAAAAAAAATGTGTAAATAGAATTGTGACTGTGTGTCAGTGAACAGAAAAACCACAACAGCAATAGCCAATTTCTTTTTTTTTTACAGTAATTGATTTTATTATTATTACAATATTATGTTTTTTCTTTCATTTTTTAAAGTGATTACATAACAGTGAATATCTAAAATACCCCTAGATTAAACTCATAAGAACCCTGCTAACCCCTCCCAGTCCCCACCAAGGAAAAAAAAAAAAAAATACTCCATAGATAGAAGACGTCGTTGAGAGCCGAAGGACAAATAATAGACTGGAATTCAAGCGAGGCATGAGGGCAAGGATTGATATTTCAAACTGATTTTTCGTAAGTTATTTTGCCAAACAGGAACTTGCCGTGATTTCTGGTCTCGAACGCGCGTTTGGGTGCAAAAACGAGCAAAATTTGGCCTCCGACTGAGCGAATTGCTGCTCGCAAGAAGGTACTCTGTTCTTAGATAACCCTTGTTAACCTTTTTTATTTTGACATGGAATGTTGCAAGTGATTGTTAGACATTCATCGTGCAATCCCTAGCAATTTTCATTGTATGCCCTCTCATACTAATTTGTTACTAGGACGCATTTCCCCCTCTCAAATCCAGCAATTCATCCCTAAACAATGGAAACCCAACAATCCCACTTCTAACCAATCCTCAAAATCACTACCCATTTTGCTTGATTTTGAAATTGATGAGGCTATGGTAGATACCCTTTTTATTAACCTCAAGGAATTAGCTAGCAATGGCCATTTATCGAGAGCATTTAGGAGCTTCACTCTCATACAGCGATGCCCTTCGCGTTCTTGTGAGAATCTTGTACATGCATTGTCTTGTCTCTTGTCGTGTTGCATTGTGCTCAAGTCGTTTAGCGAGGGTAAACAACTTCAGGGTTACATTGTTTCGGCGGGTTTTGAGGAACATCCTATATTGGTTCCAAAATTGGTTACTTTTTACTCGGGTTTCAAGTTGTTGGGTGAAGCCCATTCGGTAGCTGAGGCTTCGTGTATGATGAACCCGTTGCCATGGAATGTGCTTATTGCTTCTTATATTAATGCTGGGCTTCACAAGGAGGGTTTATTTGCTTTCAAGCAAATGGCTAGCAACGGAATAAGACCTGATCATTTTACTTACCCATCTGTTCTTAAGGCTTGTGGGGAAGAGCTGAATCTTGGTTTTGGGAGGGAGGTTCACAAATCTATTATAGATGCTGGGTCTCCTCGTGGGAACTTGTTTGTGCAGAATGCTTTGGTTTCTATGTATGGCAAGTGTGGGGAAGTGGGTACTGCACAGATGGTGTTTGACAAAATGACAGAAAGGGATGCTGTTTCTTGGAACTCAATAATCTCATCATATGCATCCATTGGCATGTGGAATGAAGCTTTTGAGCTTTTTGAAAGCATGAGGAGAGATGGTGTAGAAGTAAATATCATAACTTGGAATACAATAGGGGGAGGTTGCTTGAAGACAGGTAACTACAAGAGGACGCTTGAATTGATTTCTTATATGAGAAGTTGTGGCATTCACTTGGACCCTGTGGCTGCTATTAATGGTTTGGGTGCATGCTCCCACCTTGCATTGCTGAGATTGGGGAAGGAGATTCATGGAATGGCAATTCGTAATTGTTCTTACGCGTATGATAACGTGAAAAATGCATTAATCACTATGTATTCAAGATGTAAGGACCTCAGGCATGCATTTGAGGTATTCTGTTTAGTGGAAGCTAGAAGCGTGGTTACTTGGAACTCAATGATAGCAGGTTATACACATTGGGATCAATCTGAGGAAGCTTCTTCCCTGTTTAGAGATATGCTGCATTCAGGGTTTGAACCCAACTATGTGACAATCGCAAGCATACTTCCACTTTGTGCGCGAATAGCTAACCTGCAACATGGTAAGGAGTTCCACTGCTACATTATTAGGCGCAAAGGATTCAATGACCGAATGTTATTATGGAATGCTCTTGTGGACATGTATGCAAGGTCAGGAAAAATTACTGTGGCAAAAACACTGTTCGATATGCTGAGCAAGAAGGATGAAGTGACTTACACTTCATTAATAGCTGGGTATGGGATACAAGGTAAGGGGAAAGCAGCTATAGAACTATTTGAAGAGATGATCAGTGTCAATATAAAGCCCGACCATGTAACTATGATTGCAGTTCTATCAGCTTGTAGTCATTCTGGTCTCGTTCATCGGGGTCAAGTTTTATTTGAGAAAATGACAAATGTCTATGGTATCGCTCCTCGTTTGGAGCACTTCGCTTGCATGGTTGATCTTTATGGAAGAGCTGGCTTGCTAAAAGAAGCAGTAAAAATGATTAGATCGATGCCTTACCAGCCGACTGAAGCAATGTGGGCTACTGTCATTGGAGCTTGTCAGATTCATGGAAACACTGAACTAGGAGAATGGGCAGCTGAGAAGCTATTAGAAATGAGGCCTCAACACTCAGGGTACTATGTCTTAATAGCTAACATGTATGCTGCTGCTGGTTGTTGGCACAAACTTGCCAACGTTAGGACTTACATGAGGGACTTAGGCGTGAGAAAAGATCCGGGATGTGCTTGGTTAAATGATGGTGCAGGACTTTCCCCCTTCGTGGTGGGAGACACATCTAACACCAAGGCCGAAGAGATATACCCTTTATTGGGGGGATTGAGTAAACAACTAACAGAAGCTGGTAATCATGTGTCTGAGGATGGTTTGGATGAAGTGTTTGAGGAATAGAACTTCCAAGATACTTAGGCACTTATTGGGTCCAGTATTGCTCACCGGACTTGTTGGAATACTTGGATTTACAGCGGTTTCTTTTATTGGTAATTTCTCGAATCATTCATCCCTATTTAATTGCATATCTATCTAATATATAGTCATACCATTTATTTTGATAGGTTTGTCTTCCTGATTGGATGGTTTCACGATTTCTTTTGTTGTGTTTAAGAAAATCAATTATCTTTTTTTTTTTTTGCCTTAAGTTATATAGATTTTTCTAGATGAGGGAATTTCTGGTGGTCATCCTATTGTCTGGTTTTAGTTTTCAAAAATTTGAATATGGGGGAAAGGGAATTGCTTGCAAGATGGGTGAAATTCTGCTTTGGTTGTGGGTTTTGTTGCTAGGTTGGCTATGTGGCTATGGTTGTATGCGTGTTTTTTTTTTTTTTTTTTTTTTTTTTTTCAATTGTTGAATTGGGTCTGCATGTGTGCCATGGATGTTTCTGTGCTGTAAGCGTATGGGTTTGTTTTAGGTTCAATTGTATTTCTTAATAAAGCATTTCTCTGTTGTGTTTTACAGTCTTATTTGTTGCTGATATAAATCGGGTCCATTAAATTGATCACATGAGTTGGAATGGGGGAGGTATGAGTCCTTAAGTGAACCGGTATCTCCCCTGTTGCTGATAGTTTAGTTAAGTTCAGCTATGGCCAAATGATCTCCGGCACTCACAATTTCTCCCAAGGTACTACTCAATTTGGTTCTTTACAATTCCCCAAAACTTTCTTGAATCTGCATATCCTTTTCTATGTATGTCTGAGTGAAATTGCTAATTGAATTGATGGAATTGGGCAGGTAGAGCTTTGGGAGAGGTGCATAGTTGTGTTTTTAGAGGGAAAAACTAAAGTGGCAGTCAAGAGGTTGGATGCTTTTTGACACATTTGGAGTATTCTCGCGAATGTTCAAAGGCATTTTGTAGGGAGGCAATGATTGCAAGTTCACTTCATAATCCTTATAGTGAGCGGTACATGCACGTTATGATTTCTTACCGCATGTTTTTACTTCTTAAGATTGGATTAATTGAATCTTTGTTTTTGATTGGAAATCAACCTAATGAATATGTACTATCCCACGAACGCAAAACGACAAACCCACTCAACGTATCCACATCCGACGCCGTTTTCGGTGATGCTTTCTGTCCATCCCCGGCGTATGTTAGTCCGCATCTTCCTGCTTCTATCTACTCATGAGAGAGAAAATCTAGTGAGAGAATATCAGTTTGTGTGTCCGAGAAAGAGAATCTTTGAAATTCCGAATCCAATCGTTGTTCTGAGCTCGGAGTTTCTAATTTTGACTTCTGTTGACTGATTGATTGATTAGATCCACCATTCCGGTCCATTAAACCTTAAAAAAAGGCTGTCTCCTTTTCTCGATTAACTTTTCGCGTTTTCATAATACAAGCAGACTAATGTTCTTGTGAATATTTAGAATTTAATTTTTTCTGATCTTTTCATGTTTGATTTGTTACGCTATATGTTGAAGTCGTGGTTTGAAATTAGCTCAGGTTAGTTTACTACAAGTTTTGAAATTATGATCTTCCCATGTTTAATTTGAGCATTAATGTGTTTGTTTGTGGGATTTAGATGATTTTAAGATAAAACTGCAGACTGCAGTCTGATAATTGAAATGAGAAAGGGGGAACGGGTCATTCGTAGTCCAGCAACCAGCTTAGCTAGTTTTATAGTTGCTGCAATAAGTACTTACCATTTCACACTTATCGCACAGTATAAATCTATAGATACCATCGTAGTCCAGCAACCAGCTTAGCTAGTTTTATAGTTGCTGCAATAAGTACTTGCCATTTCACACTTATCGCTCCTTTTGATCTTATTCATTCTGATGCATGGGGTCCCTCTCCAAATGTTACTATGGGTGGGTCAAAGTACTTTGTGATATTTGTTGATGATTACTCTCGTTTTACTTGGCTTTTTCTCATGAAAAATCATTCAGAAATACAGCAACCGGATCTGAGACTTCAGGATAAAGTCCTTTAAAAGACATCTCTTACTGATTGCTTGAAAATTGACAAATCTATTGGGTTTGAACTTGTGCGCATCGTGATGTTGATAAGTCTTTTTTTTATCAAGTGAGATTTTGTGATGGTAAACATGACAATTGGTTCACCTTCTCAGCAAGAGAGACTATGAGCTCAACCCAATGACAGCGCTTCTACTGACCTCAGATGTAGGAACCCATATTTCATAACTCTGATCCACAAGTTAAATGCTATATCTATACTTAGCGATAATTTATGGCCTGCTGTAGTAGATTCTTTTATGCACATATTTGTTTATAAATTTTTGGTCGGTGCAGTGCTTTTAAATCCGTTAGTGATGATTCTCAGGCTAGGTGAGCTCTACGAGCACGGAAAGGATTGGTAAGGCTTCAAGCTCTTGTCAGGGGCCACGCTGTGAGAAAGCAAGCTGCGATTACTCTATGCTGTATGCAAGGTTTGGTGAGGGTTCATATTCGTGTACGAGGTAGGCATGCTCGTCTTTCTCTGGAAAGCCAAACGGAAGAACAGAAACTTCAGCAACAGCTTGAAACAGAGGCTTGTGTGAACGATATAGAGGTAATTGCTCCTTAGAACTGTTAATGAGATGAACTGCAATATAACATGTGCGCTGTACTCCTCTCGCATGCAATCCACACTCACGAAGGCCTAGAAACTTACACCATTATTTCTTTTTTCCTTTCATATCTCCAGATCCGTTGCCCAAAATCCAACTCCATCGAATTTCCATGTCGATCCGTTTAACCCATCTTCGATGCTCCCACAAGTCCCAATAACACCCTTGTTGTCCTGAGTCAGGACAAAGGTGGGTTCGACTCTTCCTTGTTATGTGAGGTTTAAAATTGCCATAGGAATTGCAAAGGCGGTTGGGTAGTTACACAATGGAACTGAAAGATGTGTTGTCATATTAAGCCCTCAAACATTCTTGTCTCCTATAGAAAAAAATCCAAAGGTTTGTTATTAAGTTGTTTCGGTTTTATGATCAAGGGTATAAATAGGTCAACTTGATCAATTGTGAATAGTTTGGTTTGTTTCTGCAGTTATGTGACTTTGGACTAGCGGCATGGACTTCTGGTCCTTCAGTTTCTTTCCTTTGCAAAACTATGAAGGGAACATGTGGGTAAGTTCTCATTGCAATATTTTTAGAGCAACTTCTGTTGGTTCTAATCTTATCTTATAATAACTGAAGTGCATAAAACACTCCATTTTCCCGCCCAAATTGACACAGTGTAAATGTCTAAACTGCCCTCATTCATACCAGTGTTAATTCCCTTGTTTATATTGAAAACCCATAAACGCCCTCAACATACTTACTAGCCGAACCATTAATGAAGCTGAAGTGCTGGACATTAAAACTTGCTTGAAAGAATTCAAGTTATGCATGTACAGCTGAGCCTATTTAATGCACCGAGACCGAAGAATTAATATGCATGAAGATGGTTCTTTCTGGAACATTGGGCAAGGCAGGAGGGCTGTATTTATTCTCGGATACTTAAAAGATGCAGTCAACTTTATTAATTTGTTTTCCCAAGTTAAATGATGGCTGCAGCCATTACTGTCTATTTATTAATGCCATATAAACACAACCTTGAAAACATATGGGAATTCCTTCTCTCGAGCGTACATATACAATCAAAAATTAATCCACCATTTTCGAGAATACGAAAGGTTTCTTTCAAGTAGTATAAATATTCCTCTTACCTTCATTCTTTGTTGGTCGCTAACAAAATCTTTCATTTTCATCTTACAACCTCCATAACAATATCTATGCCTGCTTCTTTCTTTTGTAACCTTCAAAAGGAAGGCCATATTGGAGGGAAAATTGCAAGGTTATAGAATGTACTATCACATACAAACTGACTTTGCCACCATCTGCCACCATCTATTGAGATGGTGCTTGTGGATTCGGAGATAATTAAAAAACGTACTACTACTTCTATCCTAAAATGAATGTCTATAATATTTTTGAGTTTTCTCTTAAAAAAAAAAAAGCAAATTTGACTTTTTATTGGACATTCATTTTAGGACGGAGGGAGTACTTTTCAAGGATTGTTGTTGTGTCTTGTATAAAAGCTTTTTCTTTCTATGCTTCCCCTGCAATATTCGAGAAATGATAAAGAATAAATTTCTGTGTTCTAATAAAATTAGGATAGTGAAAAGAGTAAAAATCACAGGAAAAACTTTTGCAACAAATTTACTTTTATTTTTTTGAATTAACTTAAGATGAGAGACGAAACTTTAATATTACGTTCGATTAGAGCAGAAATGAGCACAGAGGTAGGCCAATGGTACAAGCAGTATAGTTTGCTACAAATTTAGATAACATCTTGCAACATTTATTTTAGTATGGGGAAATTATTACTGTATTCTTCACAAAAATTATATCTATGAATGTTCATGTACAAAAGAGTTCCTTGAATTAAAATCTACATGTAGAAACTTGTATCCAAAAATTAATCTTCACTAATCTTTTTGCTATACATATTCCCAGTGTACCTACCATAATCCCATATTATTTTGGTTGCCAATTGCTATTTCTGTTATGAAATAATTTTTTTACTAATCTTATGTAACTATTATTTGTCTATATGAAGGTGAAATGCTTTTTCTATACTAATTGGAGTTTAAAAAATTAAATCAGTGGCTTAACAGTTTGTGAAGCCCTTCTCTACCACTGGGCTACATTGCAGGGGGTATAAATTCCCCCGATTGACAGTTATTTGAATTTTATACTATGTGTGGTGAAAGACGAGCATTAGTGCAGTAAAAAGGTTGGATATAGTTCAATAGTTTGTGAAGCCCTTCTGTACCACTGGGCTACATTTCATTGGGTATAAATTCCCCCTAGTGACAGTTATTTGAAGTTTATACTATGTGGTGCAAGACGAGCATTAGTGCAGTAAAATGGTTGGATATAGTATAATACTGCATCAATTTTTTTATGGGGGGCACTGTCACCATAACTGCCTTTGAATTCTAAAAATGACTAAAACCATTCATCCTACCCCTCCCTCATCCTCACCTCCATAAACATATTCCAAATGATCGTAATACGTTGTTTTAGCTTTTGCTGTAGATTAGTCAAGGAATCCTAAATGGGCAAAGCAATTGCCGGTGTTTAACTCAGTATTGAAGTAATAACAAGTGTACTCACGTTAAAAACAATTATTATGTGCAAATGCATGTACTCACTTTAAAAACAAGTATATTATTTTTTCCATCCTTACAAGTAAGTCAAGGTTTAATCCCTTTTACGTGCACTCTACATAGATCCCATTCAATCTAACTTTACTTTTATTTATAGACATGAAATCGAATAAAATTACAAAAATTTTTGAAAATGGCCCAAAATTATGCCTCTTATTTTTTAATCAGTGTCACAGTAATTTGCTTTAGGGTTTCATACAAGGGAATCAACACAATGTTAATACTTCACAAAATCTAACATTAATATTAATTTTGACATGAGAATTTGAAAATTACCTAGAAAGTGTCGGATTTTGTTGCTGTTCTAAGCGATGAAGGGTTGCTTCTCGAAATTGTGAGGATGGCTAATCGAATGACGAATTTAAGGAAGATGAGTTTCTTAATTAGTTATCCGAATGTATTTGGGAAACAATTATCTATTTGGACAGAATTGAAAGGGAGAGAGTAAGAGACGGTGGGCGAAAGAGAGAGAAAGAGAGAGACGGTGAGCTGAGCGAGGCGGCATTTGGGCGTGATATTTGTTAGGGTTTGGGTTTTGATCTTCTTAATCTTATATGTGAATTTTTTTGCTTTTTTTTAATATATTACGAGAGAAAGGGTTATTGAATAAAAACATTGCATTTTGAATTTCTGTTGGGCTAGACAAACATTTATGGGCTTGGTCATTAATGTTTTCTCAAATTGGCCAGATATTTGTGGATACTTACTTTTTCTAATCTTATCTAAATAATGTTCAAATTTATTTTAAAGGATATTTAAAAAAAATATCTTTACAATTTAGTGACAAAAGTTCATAATTTTTTTTTGCAATCCTCTTTCACAGTTAATTTAGCAAATATAAAAAGACAATGAATAAAATTTGGTAAAAAACAGTTTAGGGACAAAATTATTTTCAAAAAAAGTCCCACATTTAAGGAGGACAAAGGAGTAATACTCTTTCAAATGTAAACCAGTTGTCGTGAATGTCAATGTGAGTATATTTTTTTTATTGTCACTAAATATTTTAATGAAATTATTGTTAACTTTTTTATATATGAGATGTTATTTATAAAAGGTTTTTGACGTGCCTTTAAGGCACGGGTGTTACACTAGTTCATTTATAGTTGTAGTCTTTATCTATCCACTGAGATCTGGGTTGAATTTGTATGTATTTGGCTCCTGAATATTTCCAACATGGAAAAATATGCGATAAAACATACTCCCTCCGTCTTACTAAAAGTTCAACTCTTTACCCAAAAGGGTGTCCCACTATAAATTACACTTCCCTAAAATGGAAATCTAATAATACTTCTTTACTTAATAGGACCTACTTATATACTCGCAACAACTATCCATTTACTATTCCCAACCCCACATTCTCTCTCCTACTTCACTTTTCATACTCAAAAAACTTGCACATTTTCTTTATCCCCGTGCCTAAAACAAAAGTATAACTTTTAGTGGATGGAGGGAGTATGTCTATGCTTTTGGGGTGTGATCCTTTTAGAAATGATACCTGGTGTCAAGCCGATTGAGGCAAAAAGAGGACCATGTTTCCCCTTTTTGTTTTGGAGGTTGGAGAAGAAAAGAAAAGTGGGTTGGGTTGGGGGTTACGAGAAAGACAGTTGTGGGTGGGGTGAGAGTACTTCTGATGATTTACAGTTAGTCATTTCACAATATTCCAACTTGACAGAAACTAACTAATTAATCTTCGATCCTTTTCAATATTGGCTAATAGAATTGGATTAACTAAAATCAACGTGGTAAGAAACTAACTAATTATTTATGCTTACTCTTTAATATCGAATGCCATCATGATGGCTTTCTTCAAGGTAGTCTTTCAAAACCCAGTTGTTTACGGAGTCAATTTTGGGCCTTTCATCTTTTCTGTAATAGCAATCTCTTTCAAAACTTCTTAAGAAAACAGTGACAGGCTTCTCTTTCTTGTTGAGGACTGAGTACGGAAATATTTGACAAATTGTTGTGCTGGATGGTCTTATTGCTTTATTTACTTAACTAGTGTATTAAAAAGGTAGGATATTTTTTATTTATTTTTATTAATGAAAGCATAAAAAATGTGCTGACCAATCGAATGCTGACACATGGCTTTATGACGTGGCGCGCTGTGAGGCCTGGAAATGTTTCTGGCTTTATATATTATATAGATCATACTTAACTATTGTAAGTTAATTGATTTAGAAAGTTAGGTTTGTCTGATTTGATTCCTATATTTCAGAGACTTCGTTTTATGTTGAATTGTTTTATTGATTTTCCTATTTAAAAACCTCAGTTAATGAGTAACATAAGTTGCACACTTCTTCCAATGGAAAAGAAACCTGTTTATGGAGCAAAGGATCTATGGAAACCGGAAAAGATGTCTACCAAGGTAGAGAAAATATAAGAACATGAAATATTTGCGACTTGCCAGTCTTGAACAAGGTGTGCGATTGCCAGTTCACCAATGGGTGAACATATAACGCCTGAAATTTGGGGGAAAGTGACACTGTAGGGTCCCATATTCCAATATTATCAAATTTTGTTCTTATGTAACAAAAGTTTGTCACTCTGGTGTCTTTTTCTAACTTCCATCAGCATTAATAAAAAGTGCTTGTCAGCTTCTTTAAATTCTACTATCCTAACTAGTTGTATGAGATATTCGACTATGCTGATCCAAATAATCAGAGAATTCAAAATGAAAAATTCATAAATTTCTTTAAGACGCTTTCTTTTGTAATGAAAATGGTAGGAGTAACATAGGATTAGGGGATATAGCCAAGGGTGAAAAGAGTTAAGGAAGCACGGAACAACTTCTTCAATCTCTCATAGGTGACAGTAATAGCATTGAGATGGAGGGGAAGCATGAAAATTAGCTTTGATTCATTCTGTTTGTGTTAGTAATGGTGGAGGCAGTGTGCAGCGCCTCTGTTCTTGGTGATCTGAGACTATGATTGTGTTTTGGTCTTATTGATTATCCAGGAGCACGCAGGATAAAGGGGGGGGGGGGGTATAATTTGTTTTCTAAATGTATCTGCTAAAGGGTAGTATAGTCTCTATGATAAATACGAGGTATGAAAGTCTCTTTGGTAATTCAATTCTGTCAATCTGTTCACCTCATGGGCAGGAAATCACGATGGTCTTCACTAGAATATAGCCAAAACACCAGGTGGGGGTTGGCTGTAACTTTCTCGTGATGTTGACGAATGAAGACAAATTTTGTGCTAGTTAGTGAACTTTACTGATGTGAATCTTAGCCCGCTAGTCTTATGTGGGATTGGACATTGACTTCGTAGTGTTGCTATCACTATTAAATACTCCCTCTGTCCCGATATGATCTTCTCATTTGCCATTTTTCATTGTCCCAAAAAAGTTCTCATTTCTACAATTTAGGCTCAAATGTGCATAAACACAACATTTCTAGTGAAGCAAGTGTTCATATTCTTAAAAAGTTTGAACAGTCAAATGCGAAGATCATTTTGGGATGGAGGGAGTAAATATGTTTCTTATGTTAAACTGTCATGGTTAATCGCCATCAAATGCTAGTGCACTCTTGTAATAGCTTAAGGTAATTATTGTCTAATATCTCCTTCTTTGGAATGAAATGGCTTCAGTTTATGCTGTAATATGTAATTCGCTATAGATAACACTGATCAGAAATAGTTCCACTTTTAGATGGATCTGGACAAGAACAGCATAACCTTCAGCATGGTGCATCAATTGTATTTCTTAGGAATGATGATAGGCTTGCACAACCCTCACAACTGGAACTTGTCGGCCCCACTCAATAGTAAGCTCACTTTTCTTTCCCATCCATATACAAAAATATTTTAACGTCTGAAGTGAACTTTCGAATGATCTTTCTGTTTTAATTTACAGGATTGTGCTTCAAATCCTTAATGTGACCATTACTAGAGTGGTATGATTGTAGCTTATGGTAAGCCTTTGGTATCTGCTATTCAATTCAAGTATTTCAGAACCGTGAAGTAAATTGTCGTTTGAATGCCCTCGTAATTGCCTATTTAGCTAACTGGCAGCTTGCTATTTGGTTGCCTTGTATCATCATCGTGTTATTGGTTAGAAAGGAAAGGTTTTTCTTTAATGGTATTTTTCTATGAAGTAAACTACCGTGTGATTGTATTTGTTGATTTTTGTTTTTGAGAGAAATTGTATCGACAAAGTTTGATAGGCCTTACTGGATAATGAAATTTCAAGTATAGGTAGACTTGTTTGTAACTTAATGATCAGGAGTCCATCTCTCTCTCTCTCTCTCTCTTCCGTATACCCTTGACCGTCGTTGAACTTCCTAGCATACTTGAATATATCAGATAGGTTACGAGTTAGACTAGTTAGGAAATACCAGATTGATTACAAGTTTATGGTAGGTCGATCCTCAATTTGTGTTTGCCAACAAAGATATACAAAGGCGTAAAGCACACAAGTGTTAAGTTAGACTACCAAACGTGGACACTTTACATTGGATGGAGGGTGTATTTATTTTGGCGTCCTCAGCTATGAAACTCCCATTTTGTTGCCTTGTTTGTTGTTTTTCCCCTTTCTTCCTATATACATTTTCTGTTTTCACCCTTTCTTACAATTGAACAGATTGGGGAAATTAACTTTCTTGAATTGAGAAGTTGGAAATTTCAAATAGTATGGAAAACAATTGCAGTATTCCCTATTCAGTTAGTACAAGACCTTTAAGATGGGACTTGGGAGCCATTGGCTCTCATTTGTTGTTCATATCCTAGTCAATTTTCTCCTCTCAAATGCTCAGCACGTATCACTTATCATCCAATTTAGTTGCATTTCTGAGCGATTGTCCCCCACACCTTCTTTCGTTCTCCACCCTGTCATCCAGCCATAGATTCGAATTCAGTTTTCACTTTTCGTCATTGATTATTAACTGATGACCTTTAACAACAAGTTTCTGCATTTTGTTCATTTAAAGGCATAGTATTACAGTTATTCCTTAAATCATACTATCCTTCATGCTGAGAGAGGGGGAGAGAGGGGGAGACTTTATATCCTTCGCAATGTCCAGTAGTTCCAACAGACATTTGATAAAACATAGGATACCTTAACCTCGAATCTGTACGTTTTACTTGAAAAATAGAAGATTTATTGTGAAATTAGACGAATCATTGACTCCCTTGTCTCAGAGAGCTTTGGAAGGATTGATTAGTCGGACAAGAATAAAGATAAGACTAGATTATTGGATTTGACTTCTTTGTACTTTCCGTGTAGAACAATCTTTGTTGTTTGTGTTTCCTGATTTGGGCTAGACGTTAATAATAAATGTAAGAATTTGTTAGACGAGAAGAAATGAAGCGGGAGAACAAGCCTTCATCAAAAACTAGAAAAGTACTAGTTAGGTTGATGAAAAACAAACTAATCTTTATTGAGTGGAATGAAGAAACACTAACAGAAAACTCCAGCCTGGAGGATTTCTCTCCAATTCAAATCCATGATAAGGTATTGAAAGACGCCAATTCGGTAGACCGTGAAGGAATGAGAAACTGAATCTTGCTGTTAGGAAGAGGGAGTTAATAAGATCTGCTTGTGAAAAATTCTAGCATTCGTATCTCTACACATAAACCACCCGACTTGCAAAATCTAACACCTCTGCAAGCCTTGCCCACTACGCTTCATCCACATATCTACTAGAAAGAGCGGTGTGTGATCTCAACCTCTGTCGAAGGCAGATATGCAGAACATGATGATACAGTTCAGTAGTGTGTCGTCATGTACCTCCTCCGTCCCGGAGTAAGGTTCACACCTATGCTTTGCACGCTTATTAAGGAAACATTGAAAAAGAGGGGTAAGAAGTCAAGTGGGTTGGGGATATAAGTGTCCAAAACACTATTCATGGTCCAAGTGGGTAAAAAGTAGGTTAGTGGACTATAGGTTCTCTTGTAATTATCCAAAAAACTTGAGGATATAAATGTCCAAACACTATTCATTACTTGCCATGTTAAAAATAAAGCATGTGAACCGTACTGTGGGAAGGAGGGAGTAACATTTATGTGTAAACATTTTGTTTTAGGCAGATATGCAGAACATTAATATGCTATCTGACTTATGATTGCCTTTTTTTTTTTTTTTTTTTTTTTTAGGTCCATCCTCATTTCCTTGGGATGCATCAACTTAGAATGACATTGCCCATTGAAATGGCAGTTAGTTATGCGACGAAGGCAGGCACGTGGTAAAGCAAAGCATTAAAAAAAGCTGAATAAAGACCGAAAGGTTGGTTGCGCAGATATAAAACGCAAAAATGTGCCTGCGAAGATATGAAAACGGTGCCTGGTGAAAATGTGAAGATAAGAATTGAAGCTAGGTCATCTTTACATTAAACTTGACTTTGTGAATGATGTTGGTCAAGACCCTTGAACTGGATTATACTCTCTCTCTCTACGTATCATAAATTAATCCATACAATGACTAGCCAGTTTACTCTGATTAGTCCAAATTATAGTTTTCCAGTGGAAAAGGAGCAATTTTGTAAATTGACCAATGATTGAAATTATCATGTGAATGCGTACGTATTTTGACCTTGCTTATTTCACACACTATGAAAATTGGTTGCCATCGGGATGGACTGTTTCTATCTCCATACACATTTTCACCAGGCACCGTTTTTATATCTTTGATGCTCATGACTGAAGAATATTATTCACACATCCTTGAAGGCGTGCCAGGTTTGATGCCGGAAAAAGCAAAGAAGCATGCTTGGATTTGCATTCGTGCTTGGTGGCAGTGCATTTTATAAGCACATACTCCCTCCGTCCCGTGTATATTGACCACATTTCATTTCATGGCAGGTTGGATGTGTTTGTTGTTTTTGCGGGTGTTTTCAATTCATCAATGTGGGGTTTGTGGCCTTCTGCATCTGTATATGTCATAAACTTGAGCATGAGAAATCGTCTGGTGGTGATCAATGGATTACTAGATTTTCGGTTGCGTCTCGTTTTGTAGTGTTGATTGTTTCTTCTGTCTCATGCCAAGCTATTCTTTGAGCTTAATACGCTTTCTTACCCTTCATGAATCCATGTGTATCCAGTTTGTCGAGCTTGTTTTCTGTTTCAACTCTGGCTATTATAGCCTTTTGTAACTTCATATATCATTAAAATTTTGTTTTTACCGAGAGAAAGAAATTGTAAAAATTGTTAATGATAAATTACTAAGTGATTTATCAATGACAACTTTTATAGAATTTTATTAAAATGAGTTGATTGACTTTAATGTTTGGTTACAAACTCACTCGTGTTGACAGAAAAAACCAAAGGTGACCAATATAAATGTGGCGGTGGGAGTATCTGTTTAATTTGATGCATGGAATATCAGGAGAAAGAAGCATGTTTCCAGCATGTTTACATCTTTTTGTAGAAGAATTCTGAATGACATTCTGCAGTAATTTTGAAGAAAGCAAAATATACGAAATAAATAACAACTTGCATCCAATGGAGTAATGAACTTGTCAGTCAACTTGACTAACTCTAGTCAAGTTGAACCATTACTCCTCTGTACCTTTGGCCCCCAACGGCTACATCTGCACTTTTGTCCCCCAACGGCTATATGCCATCCCTTATATAAAGGAGCATACTAGCATGTTGTCTAGTACCCTTTTTACTAAAAAATAAATAAATAAAAAAAAAAAACCCTTTTGTAACCCTTTTGCATTCACACACACTCTCTCTGCAGTCTTGACCATTTGCATAAAATCCCCGCAAATATTGTGTCATCTAGCACCCAGTTACAACCCACACCCAGCCAGCTAACAACCAAGCTATTTTCTATGTAAACACACTTGTGATTTTTCTTTTTCTTTTCTTATTTAGCTTTGGAAGAAGCAACCTTAATTGAAGTGTCAATTAAGTATATGGGGTTCTGGGAACTTGCCTTTATCAATTCTTGTAACTCTTGTCGAAGAGAATATTACAGTGAATTGATCTCACTGTTGTCAACAATGGGGGTGGATGTAAGAGAAGGTTTTTGCCTCTGAACCACTTGAAAATAATGTGTATACTCTTGTCCATACACTTACTCACACACTACACATTGTTTCTTTCCTTATTTATTTATTTATTTTATTCTGCTGCACATTTATTTCTTTTATTATTTCTCAACAGCTAACCCAAGTATTAGCTGTCCAAGTTTTAATCTATCTGTTCATTAAGTTAACATGCCTTTCACATTTCCCACCAGCTGAATAATATTAGTATGTTTTTTAGAAAAGCTAAATGTTTTAAAAAGCTTAATGCTTAAAATGCTAAATTTTTTAAATGCTTAATACTTGCAGTGCTTAAGTGGTTTTTTTTTAGTCTTTATATAAAAAAATTGCATATGGCCCCTGTTAGAGCAATTGAACAAGACTTGATGAGAAAATAAAGCAATCACAAGAACACGGATTTACGTGGTTCACCAACTTGGCTACGTCCACGGGAAGGGGAGAGAATATTATTATCACTGGAGAAACAATTACACAAGATCACACTAATCTACTTTGCACGAATTTTGATCACAAAATTCCTGACTGTGCAAACCCTAATCTAGAATTATTGATCTCTCTATTTTGTGTAAAAACTGAGCAAACTGAGTTACTTCCTTAAATTAGGACTGAAGGGAGTATATATACATGCATGATATACACGGCCTAAAGTACCTAATTAAAGTATAACTAGGATTCCTTTCCTGGTTGACTTGACCAACTCTTAAGGAACCTCAATTCCATGCGTACATAGGCTGACGGAAAAAAAAACATGGCCCATGCGCCTAAACCTTCTGTTTTTATGGCTAAGGTGCAAGGCCTTAGCCTAAAATCTGCTTGCTCAAATTAATATGGCCGGCACTAACTGTTTTTATGGCCGAGGCTTCAAGCCTTAGCTAAAAAACCTTTTACTCCTTCTGTCCTGGAATTATGAACTTGTTAATTTAACCCACTAAATTAGGCGTCCCCAATTTCAAAGGCATTAAACTTAACAATTCTCCACCTTGATTTTGAATCTCCCAAATAACAAATCTTTCCTCCCCCCTCGCCTCTTCTGCTATCTAATAGCTGCGAACATTAAGCAAGTCCAAACAATGTTGGAACTTGCTCCCCGTCACGGGTTTTGTGAACATATCTGCAGGGTTGTCCGCCGTCCCTACCTTCTTCACCTTTACCCGTTTCTCATCCCTTAGAAAGTGATATCTGACATCAATGTGCTTGGTCCTCTCATGATGAACTTGATCCTTGGCCAAACAAATCGCGCTCAAACTATCGCAATAAATAATAGCCTGATCCTGATGTATCCCAAGATCGCTGATCAATCCCTTCAACCATATTCCTTCCTTAGCGGACTCTGTCAATGCCATGTATTCTGCTTCTGTTGTAGACAACGTCATTGTCGCCTGCAATGTAGCCTTCCAACTGACAACTGACCCACCAAGCGTGAATACATATCCGGTCATCGATCTTCTTGTATCAACATCACCCGAATAGTCCGAATCTAAGAACCCCTCTACTGCACACTACCTCCATAGATGAGACCGACATCACTGGTACCTCTAAGATACCTTAAGATCCGCTTCACAGCCTGCCAATGTTCCTTACCCAGATTACCCATGAACCGACTAACAACACTAATTGCCTGTGCAAGATCCGGCCTAGTGCACACCATAGCATACATCAAACTACCAACTGCACTAGCATAGGGTACTCGAGCCATATACTCTTTCTCCTCAACCGACTTGGGCCCAAACGTGACTGACAACCGTGCATTCGCTGCACTCGGAGTATCTATAGCCTTAGCTGTTGACATACCAAACCTCTCTAAAACTTTCTTGATGTAACCTTTCTGGATAAGAACAGTTTTCGTTTGGCTCTGTCTCTATAAATCTCCATACCCAGAATTTTCTTCGCGCTACCCAAATCCTTCATCTCAAACTCTGCGGACAATAAGCCTTTCAGCTTCTGAATCTCTGACTTCTTGACTGCTGCTATCAACATATCATCTACATAGAGCACCAAATAGATGTACGACCCATCTACCAACTTATTGTGATACACACAACAATCATACGGGCTCCTCGTGTATCCGATCTCTGTCATATAGCTGTCAAACCTTTTGTACCACTGCCTAGGCGACTGCTTAAGTCCATACAAGGACTTCTTCAACCTACAAACATAATCTTCCTTACCAGGAACTTGGAATCCTTCCGGCTGTGTCATGTATATCTCTTCCTCCAACTCTCCATGCAAGAAAGCTGTCTTGACGTTTAGTTGCTCAAGCTCCAAATCCCTTTGTGCTACTATTGCTAGCAACACTCTGATCGAAGTGTGTCTGACCACTGGTGAGAATATCTCATTATAGTCCACCCCTTCTCTCTGTGTGAAACCCCTTGCAACAACGCGAGCTTTATACTTGATCCCTTCTGCCGGTGACAACCCTTCCTTTTTCTTGAAGATCCACTTGCAAGTCACAATCTTTCTGCCTTCTGGCCTTTTGGTCAAATACCAAGTCTGATTCTTGTGAAGAGACTCCATCTCATCACCCATAGCCGCATACCACTGAGATGACTCTGAACATGTAACTGCTTCCTTGAAAGTAGAAGGTTCCGAAAGATCGGGCTCCACTCCCTCAGCAACCTGCAGTGCATAAGACACCATGTCTTCAAATCCATACCTCTCCGGAGGCTTCCCAAAATTAGCTCTTCTAGACCTTCCTTGTGCTAACCCATGTTCTTTGGGAACTGAACTTGAACTTTCTGGTGCTTCAGTCTCTGTTTCTGTCGGTGGATCCTGATCAACATCTGACTGTGGGACAACTAACTGTTCAGTATCTTGTTGCTCCACCTGTTTATCAACACCGCCAACACTCGAAACAATCGTAGATCTCATAATAGGGTTAATAATAGAATTTTCATCAAAAACGACGTTCCTACTGATAATTACCCTATTTTCTGATGGAGACCATATACGGTATCCCTTGACACCGTCCCCATACCCCATGAATACTCCCTTTCTAGCTCTAGGTTCTAACTTCCCATCATCTACATGATAATAAGCAGTACACCCAAAAGCTCTTAAAATAGAATAATCAACAGGTTTACCGGTCCATACCTCTTGGGGAACTCTGAGGCCAATACCGGCGTGAGGTCCACGATTAATCAAGTAACATGCTGTACTAACCGCTTCTGCCCAGAACCGCTTAGACAACCCTGCATTGGAGAGCATGCACCTCGCCCTCTCAAGCAATGTCTGATTCATCCGCTCTGCTACACCATTCTGCTGTGGCGTGCCTCTGATGGTGAGATGTCTAGAAATCCCCACCTCCCTGCCAAACGAATCGAACTCAGTGCTGCAGAACTCCAAACCATTATCTGTCCGGAGCTTCTTGATCTTCTTCCCTGTCTGGTTCTCCACTAATGTTTTCCAGTCCTTGAAATTTCTTAGAGCCTCATTCTTGTGCTTCATGATGATCACCCAAGTCCTCCTCGAATAGTCATCAACGATAGACAAGAAATACCTGTGCCCCCTTAGAGATTCCTGACGAGAAGGCCCCCAACAATATGCGTGGATGTAGTCCAGAACGCCTTTTGTGTTATGTATGCCCTTGGGAAAACTATTACGCTTCATCTTCCCTAGCACGCAATGCTCACAAAATTTAAGATCATCGATCTTATGGCCACATAGAAGATCCCTCTTGGCCAACTCTTGCATCCCTCGAATGCTCATGTGCCCGAGCCTGATGTGCCACAGCTTAGACATATCTCCCTCGTCCACTTCTGATGATGCTACCATAGCTGACCCTGTAAGCGTCCTTCCTTGGAGGAAATACAAGGAGCCCCGCTTAAGGCCTCTCAGAACCACTTCTGAACCATTACATACACTTACTGCTCTACCTTTACCTTTGAAGCTGAACCCTTTGCTGTCTAACTGACTAAGAGAAATCAGATTCTTTGTCATAAGTGGAACGTGTCGAACCTCGTTCAAAGTGACAAACCTACCATCATGAGTCTTGAGCTTGATCGAACCAATACCGACAACCTTGCAGACTGCACTGTTGGCCATGCTTATATCACCACCATCCACCTGCCTATAATCAGTAAACCATTCTCTCCTCGGACTGATATGGTAAGAAGCTCCTGAATCAAGAATCCACGCATCAGATGCGCGTGCTGATTCTGATGTGACTAGAGCATAATCCTCATCTGAACCGCTACCCTTGGCCACCATGGCCTCTGCTCTGACTGGTGCCTCGCCTCGCTTCTTTCTGGGAAAATCGAATTTCCAATGCCCCTTCTCTTTGCAGAAATTACAAATATCCCCAGGCTTCGGACCCTTCTTGTGTGAAGAATTACCTTTATTGTTCTTCTTCCCACTAGAACCCTTGTTACCACCACTACTTCTAGTAACCAAACCTGATGACTGGGTACCTGTCTCATTCCCACTCGCCTTTCGGCGCAATTCCCTCGTCTTGAGAGAAATTTTCACTTCCTCTAGAGAGATACCATCCTTACGATTTATGCACGAATCGACATAATGTTCATAAGACATAGGTAATGATACTAAAAGCTGCAAGGCTGCATCCTCATCATCCACAACAACTCCTATATTACGCAGTTTAAGTAATGCAGAAGTAAATCTATCAAGATGATCATTAATGGGCGTACCTTCTGTCATACGACAATCATACAGCTTCTTCTTTAGGTATAACTTGTTGGTCAATGAACGTGTCATGTACATATCTTCCAACTTTAACCAAAGATCGCTTCCGGATTCTGTTCCTGCAACATTGGTTAGGATCTCATCATCCAACTGTCTGATGATCTTGGCGTGAGCCTTCTGATCTAACTTCTTCAATGCTGCTGCCTCCTTCGCGGCTGTCTGCTTGTCCTTCTCTGACTCTTCTGTGGTGATCGCCTTACCCTTGGGATCCTTGCGATCCCTGATTGCAATCTCCAACGGTTCCCATAAATCTTTGTCTACCAACAAAGCCTTCATCTTGATCTGCCAGAGAGAAAAACTATTCTTCCCATTGAACTTGTCGATCGAATCTGCTCCTTGACCCATCTTCTCGTTCTCTGCAGCGGAATCCCTGAATCTCTAACCACGAACCAGGCTCTGGTGCCACTTGTTAGAGCAATTGAACAAGACTTGATGAGAAAATAAAGCAATCACAAGAACACGGATTTACGTGGTTCACCAACTTGGCTACGTCCACGGGGAGGGGAGAGAATATTATTATCACTGGAGAAACAATTACACAAGATCACACTAATCTACTTTGCACGAATTTTGATCACAAAATTCCTGACTGTGCAAACCCTAGATCTAGAATTATTGATCTCTCTATTCTGTGTAAAAACTGAGCAAACTGAGTTACTTCCTTAAATTAGGACTGAAGGGAGTATATATACATGCATGATATACACGGCCTAAAGTACCTAATTAAAGTATAACTAGGATTCCTTTCCTGGTTGACTTGACCAACTCTTAAGGAACCTCAATTCCATGCGTACATAGGCTGACGGAAAAAAAACATGGCCCATGCGCCTAAACCTTCTGTTTTTATGGCTAATGTGCAAGGCCTTAGCCTAAAATCTGCTTGCTCAAATTAATATGGCCGGCACTAACTGTTTTTATGGCCGAGGCTTCAAGCCTTAGCCAAAAAACCTTTTACTCCTTCTGTCCTGGAATTATGAACTTGTTAATTTAACCCACTAAATTAGGCGTCCCCAATTTCAAAGGCATTAAACTTAACAGCCCCCTTTTAAACTAATGTCAATTTCAAACTAACCATTTGGTTATGCATGTTCTCAACACATAACTTAACTTTAAGTGGATTTGCTAATATTCTCATAAAAAATCTTCAATCGCTAACAATTGTCAATTTCAAACTTTTATTTACTACTTTTAAAACGTTGGACCATTTAGTATGAATGACCTCCAAACTTAAAGCATATCTTTACTTTACCCTATATAGATATTGTTGGACGCAGGCGGAAGCGTCATCACACAATTTTAAGTTATACATCAAACACCATTAATTTGGACTACCATATAACATAACAAAAACGAAAAAATTAACACAATATTTAAAGTGTTGGAACCTACGTTACGCAACGAGCAGATTATACAAATAATCAAAGGGGCAATCATGTAATCAAAAGTATAACGGTAGTAAACCAACAAATAACGGTACAAGTAAATCAAACATACTTGAATAACAAGAAAATCAAGAGAAAGTAAGAACACTTATCGGGTAGATCGAGTCGCCTGAATAAGACTCTCCTAAGAGAAACTATTGCCTCCTACTCGTGCGATTTCAGATACAGGCATATTCCTCCGAGGATAAAAGGATCTCAAGATTAGTACCCCAAAACCTGCGCACACGGGTACAAATCCACTTGCGGCTGCTATCCCACTTCGCCAGAGTCTCTCGTGATTTCACCATGGATTAAAGAATTTGAAAGCCATTGATAAAGGTATCAACCACACAAGAAAGAAAACAAGAATCGGGAAAGAATTACAATACAACGGAACTGACAACCATGCCGCAGCATTACACACGCTGAACTGCTGCGTATGACCGACCCTCTGTTCCGTTTCTACTCCCCCCTATTCAATACTTCAATCTTGGTATTAATACAAGTTAGGAAACTCACTTTTCAGTCATTTAACTTGATTTGAGTTCTTAAACTTGTCAAATACGTGGAGCCTTACCCTTTCCAATTTATTTCACTACAATGTTGGTCAACTTATGTAAATGACCGATCATAATCAACTTTAATAATTAACGATCAGTTAACTAGTTAAGTTAGAATCAAATGTAGTCATTGCTTTGGGTTTGACTTCTTATACTTAATGGAGTAGATAAAAGAATCCAATTTGACTACTTAAATTAACCCAAGTAAATTTAGGATTAATTACTTAAGTCAAATTAAGTATAATTATAAATTACTTAAAATTTTAATACAAACATATAAATTATTCTACAATAAAGATGTCACGAAAATACTCTACTTTAATTATATTGGACTACAACAAATCCAAAATAATAAAACCAAGTAAAAAGTACTTTCGATATCTTTAACCAGGAATGATTTAAATGTAAGTATTTGAACTATGGATTTACCATAAATGGAAATATCCCAATTTACAATTATAGCTTTGAAATCCACATCAAGTATACAAATATTGACTTCGGTCAACTACTTTGAGAACCATAAAATGGACTCACTCAAAGAGTACCTTCAAAAGACCTGAGCACATGCAACCCAGGACATGTCAACAGCTAAGACAACAGTCAAATCATCACAAGATCTGCTTATCATCTATACATCAAACAAACTGAAGAACCATCATTTCCATACACTTATACATTCAAATGAATTATCAAGATGAAAATTACAAACAAGCTTCAACAGACAATGCCTTAAAGGCCTAACAGTTAAGACACTCTGCTTCAACAGCTAAGACCAGTCTTGACCAACAGCTGACTCCACCCCATTAGATCTTTGAAGAATGATTATTCCAATGATAGAACATTCTTCCAATCATTGGAATAACTCATATTGAAGCTTGATCAAGCCTGCCTAGCCTTCTCCTCAAATGACAACTTGCATCCAATGGAGTAATGAACTTGTCAGTCAACTTGACTAACTCTAGTCAAGTTGAACCATTACTCCTCTGTACCTTTGGCCCCCAACGGCTACATCTGCACTTTTGTTCCCCAACGGCTATATGCCATCCCTTATATAAAGGAGCATACCGGCATGTTGTCTAGTACCCTTTTTACAAAAAAAAAAAAAAAAAAAAAAAACCCTTTTGTAACCCTTTTGCATTCACACACACTCTCTCTGCAGTCTTGACCATTTGCATAAAATCCCCGCAAATATTGTGTCATCTAGCACCCAGTTACAACCCACACCCAGCCAGCTAACAACCAAGCTATTTTCTATGTAAACACACTTGTGATTTTTCTTTTTCTTTTCTTATTTAGCTTTGGAAGAAGCAACCTTAATTGAAGTGTCAATTAAGTATATGGGGTTCTGGGAACTTGCCTTTATCAATTCTTGTAACTCTTTTCGAAGAGAATATTACAGTGAATTGATCTCACTGTTGTCAACAATGGGGGTTGATGTAAGAGAAGGTTTTTGCCTCTGATCCACTTGAAAATACTGTGTATACTCTTGTCCATACACTTACTCACACACTACACATTGTTTCTTTCCTTATTTATTTATTTATTTTATTCTGCTGCACATTTATTTCTTTTATTATTTCTCAACAGCTAACCCAAGTATTAGCTGTCCAAGTTTTAATCTATCTGTTCATTAAGTTAACATGCCTTTCACATTTCCCACCAGCTGAATAATATTTGTATGTTTTTTAGAAAAGCTAAATGTTTTAAAAAGCTTAATGCTTAAAATGCTAAATTTTTTAAATGCTTAATACTTGCAGTGCTTAAGTGGTTTTTTTTTTTAGTCTTTATATAAAAAAATTGCATATGGCCCCCTTTTAAACTAATGTCAATTTCAAACTAACCATTTGGTTATGCATGTTCTCAACACATAACTTAACATTAAGTGGATTTGCTAATATTCTCATAAAAAATCTTCAATCGCTAACAATTGTCAATTTCAAACTTTTATTTACTACTTTTAAAACGTTGGACCATTTAGTATGAATGACCTCCAAACTTAAAGCATATCTTTACTTTACCCTATATAGATATTGTTGGACGCAGGCGGAAGCGTCATCACACAATTTTAAGTTATACATCAAACACCATTAATTTGGACTACCATATAACATAACAAAAACGAAAAAATTAACACAATATTTAAAGTGGTTTACCCCAACAACAATGGGCTATGTACACATACCGATCAACGACTTCCACTATATCATCATAGAATTACAAAAACGCAAGTTTTAATCAAGGCCACAGTCACAGACTTTGCAAAGCCTTTAGAACCATGAATGCTGTTTGTTAAACAAAAAGTCCAATATTTATCCATGAGCACACAAGGAAGCTATGGTTGTAAATCGCATGCATATGAGCAGTAACTTGTTTTAGTCATATTATCATCAGATATACTAAGTTCCTTGTCAAAAATAGGATTGATTAACTGATAGAAGTAAAAATGAAAAGAATGAAACAGAAAAAGGCTTATTAAGATTTTATTCTTAAGGAAAGGAAAGGTGGCGCCGAACAACTTGGAGGAAGTTACAAGTTGGAAGTTCAATCTTGTAAGCTTTTTTGATGCTCTAGCTTGTAAACACTTGCCTTATACTTTATGCTTAATTATTAATTCTATCTCGAATTTTCTCATGCAACTTCCTTATATATACTTTGCACTCCATTCCATCTCCGCTGAAATACGATGGATGACTGGTTGGTAGTGCGAGGGGGGGTTCCGAGCATACATAACTTCGAATGGATCAACATTTATTGTTTGACTTAACTACCAGTTTTAAACAAATTCAGCTTGCGCTAAGAACTTGATCCCATTGGCAAGCTTGCTCCTTACTGAGCTCAAGAGCTAATTTCATTTTTTTTCTTGACATTCATTACTTAAGGACAGGGAGTACTCCATATTTGCCAAACTCATGCCCTAAACCGTAATTAACAACCCCCGTTTGTCCACCATTAAGCTAATTAAATTGAGTTCAACGTACGTTGGATCCATCTATGTAGATGGACTGGGTTATTATAATGATACTGACAAATGATTGCCATTTAGAACCACCATTTTCAGTTGCCAGCTGAGAACACTCATTTTCTTCATTGATATTGTTTTTTCCCTAACCTTCCATACACATATAAACAATCAATGAAGAAATGAATAACTGAGGGCACTTTGGTCATGTCAAATCTTCGTTCAATGATCATACACACAAAGTTTTCTTGTTAAGTTTAATGCCTTTGAAATTGGGGACGCCTAATTTAATGGGTTAAATTAACAAGTTCATAATTCTGGGACAGAAGGAGTAAAAGGTTTTTTTGCTAAGGCTTGAAGCCTAGGCCATAAAAACAAACAGAAACTTATGCAATTAACGCAAAGAAAAAAAAAAAAAAAGGATCAGCTTGGTGGTTGTTTTTTGAGTGTGCACGTTGGGGCCAGAGAGAGTCCTAATTTGGTCATTGATTGGCAGCAAGAGTCCAAGTTGGAATATGACACTAACTAGTACTTATTACAGTAGTGTCCGAATTATTTTAGGTGAGGTATTTGGGTATACGAATTATATACTCCCTCCGTCCTAAATTAATTAAGTAGCTCAGTTTGCTCAGTTTACACAGAATAGAGAAATCAATAATTCTAGATCTAGGGTTTGCACAGTCAGGAATTTTGTGATCAAAATTCGTGCAAAGTAGATTAGTGTGATCTTGTGTAATTGTTTCTCCAGTGATAATAATATTCTCTCTCCTCCCCGTGGACGTAGCTAAGTTGGTGAACCACGTAAATCCTTGTTCTTGTGATTGCTTTAATTTCTCATCAACTTTCGTTCAATAACTCTAACAAGTGGTATCAGCTTTGGTTCGTGGTTAGAGATTCAGGGATTCCGCTGCAGAGCAGGTCGCCTTCAACCTTATGCATCTCGAGGCAGACTATCAGGACTTTCTGACTCGCCTCATGCCCCGATTGATCATAGAGGGTGGCCAGGCTCAGGCGCAGGAGGTTGTTCACGTCCCTTTTCATCCGCAACTCGGACCGGCGTCATTCTCCTACAACATGGCTGAGGGGATAGACAGCATCGAAAGTCTTCCCGCTGAGTATGATATGCTAGAGGGACTCATACCTGTTGCTTATGCGACCATGGTATGACTCGTGACTTTCTTTTATCATTTTATGATAAATGAATGTGAAAACAGCATTCCTTAACGAGTAAACTGCTTTTCTGCCCCTCGTACTATGACCCCAACATCAATTTGACACTCGTACTATTGAAACAACAAATTTATGATGCGTACTATTGTTTTATTAGCAAAATTAACCAATTTACTATTCAGTCGTTAATTTTTTCTAACACACGTTATTTTTTCTAACGGGCATTAATTTATTTTAACGGATGTTAATAATTTAACACAATTTTAATTTACCTAAATGACAGAACTACCCCTAAGACCCAAACAAAACCCACCCTCCCCTCCCCTCCCCCGACACACAACGCACACGCACTTTCTCTCTTTACCTTCCCCACTTCCGGCAACCACTCCCCACCTCCGGCGACACCCCCACTTCCGGCAACCCCTCCCCACCTCCGGCGACACCACCACTCCCCTAACCCCGGCGACCTTGCAGATCTCCTCCAGTCGCTGACTGTTGTCCAGATCCGGCGATCGTACCCGTCCTTGCACTGTCGTCATCCAAACCATCACCTCCGGCATCTTCTCCATCTCCGGCATCTTCTCCATCTCCGGCACTCTCTCCGACCATAGCCACATCGCACACACAACTCCGATCTACTTTTTCTCTAGATCGACCGTCGTTTTCATTTTTCTCCGGCGAACGGCCAGATCTCTCTCTTTTTCGGCTAGATCTCTATTTTCTCCGACTGTTCAGATCGCCATCATCTCTGTTCTCCGAGATTTTTCTCTCTGCACTCGAAATACTTCAGATCCGGTCGCCTACTGCCTCAGATCTGACCGATTTTTCTACCTGTCTCATTTTGAAGGTATTGCATAAAAGCTGGTTAATTGCTACTAGTAAATTCTCTAGTAAAATGCATATGATTGTTGTGTTGGGTGAATGGCGAATTGAAAATGGTGGAGTTGGTTAGGTGGAGTGGTGACTGGTTGCGATGGTTTGTGGCGGTGGTGATGGGGGGCGGTGGTGGCGGTGTTGGGCTGGGAAAGGGTGGGGTGGATGTTGGGTTTGGGAAGATGATGGAGATAACAAAAGTTAGTTTTGTTAAGATGAGTTTTCAATTTTTCCCTCAAAAATTTCCGTTAAGTTATTAATTTTTGTTAAAATAAATTAATGCCCATTAAAAAACTAATGTTCGTTAAAAAAATTTAACAACCGAATAGTAAATAGGTTAATTTTGCTAATAAAACAATAGTACGCATCATACATTTGTTTTTTCAATAGTACGAGTGTCAAATTGATGTTGGGGCCATAATACGAGGGGCAGAAAAGCAGTTTACTTATTCCTTAACAGGAACATACTTTAGGATGTGTTTGATACAACCTAAAAGTTTTGATGCATAAAATTCTAATAAAATATGCAAGTTGTAGAAATCCATGAGATGGATTGAAGCAAACTACTTGGAGTGAAATTTTATTTTGATGTAGTATTCAAAGGGTTTGAATACATCAAAGATGAGACTTGTGATTACAATAAATTTAGTGGGAGCGTAACATTATTCCTAGTATGATATATGTGGTTGACATATAATTCATTTTGAAAGAGTTTCTGAATGAAAGACTTGGATAAAGCCGCTTATATTCTTGGACTGATTTATGGAGATAAATCTAAAAGGTTGATTGGTTAAAGTCAAAGTACTAATATAGACAAGATAGTGAAAGGTTCACTATGCAAGACTCTTGGAGAGGTTACTTGCAAATGTCTAATGGCATTACTCTTGACAAGATGTAGTCTTATTGGAAGACTAATGAGCAAGAATACATGATTATGATTTCATATGCTTCGGCAATTGGATCTATCATGTAAGCCATGTTAATGTACTAAGATCGGATGTCTCATATACTTAGAGTATGATGAGATGATACCAATCGGGCTCTAGTGAAAGTCACTATTTGAGAAGCATCCTTATGTACTTGAAAAAGGAACTAAATGATGCATTCTTGATCTTTGATGGAATGAAAGATGATCTTGTAATAGTTACATAGATGCATTCTTACAAACCAACAAAGATAAATATTGCAGTATAAATACATGTCTATGTTCAATAATGGTGTTAGAAGAGTTCTAAATGTACCATTACTAATCTACAAAAGGTTGAGTATCTAGTAGCATGAGATGCAACTAGAAAATTGTTTGGATTAAGATACTAATTAGTAAACTAGAAATCGTTTCTAGTGTCACTAATTTAATGGACCTTCACTGTGCTAATAACTGTTATTACACAATCCAAGGCGCCAATGTCTTATCTAAACATATACTCTGACGGTTCTATCTTATTCGAGAAATCGTCAAAGATGGGAGATGTCTAAATATGCAAAATACCATATGATGATAACAAGGATAATCATCTTACATAAGCTCGCTTGCAATTATGATGGAGATCATAACTAAGCTCAATGGGTATTGGATACACGTTGATTGGGCCTAGTGCAAGTGGGAGATTGTTGGATATTATGCCCTAGGCCCTTGAGAAAAGCCTATTCGTTATATCATAGCTTCATAGTTATAGAGATAACAAACCCGATTATTATATCTTTTGCATGTTTATTATAATAATCATTGTCCCTAGCACTTATGAAGAGCTAGCATGAGTTTAATGGATAATCATGTGATGATTATGGTGCATAGGATGCGGATTAAACTTGTGGGTACTTGTTGGAGAACAAGGTACTGGATAGACCCGTTATGAGATTTATGTCATGGTCAAATGTCATAATTAAATCTCATAATAGTCATACCATTTGAATCCTTAGACCTGAGATTATCATAGTCTTCCACAGGATGAACATTATGTTTGACGTACTCAAACACCACCTTTAACCGGGTGGTTATAAAGGCTACGATTGGCATAATCGGATTCCTGTAGGGAAGAATGATAAGTCAAGATGGGATTTGTCTCTCTCTCAAGAGAGATATCTGCTTGGCCTCTCGATGAGTGAGATTGATAATAGTGTACGGCCGTACCCAAATGAATTGATGTGTTCAATGTCATTTGCTCATATCAATCTACTCGGGATCGAGAAAGCATTGGACAACATAAGTTGACTTGGACCATGACTTATGTCCAATATGATATCGCGTGACAAAGGGATTGTGATATGTTCTATAAGGTTACTTTGGGCTTTCAAAGTTATACTAATTGGGTAGTCATAAAGGCTTGCTAGAGTCCGCTTATGACTTACGGGTTCTGACTCGTTCGGACTCGTTGCCAACATAGTATAATCCTATTGGGTCACACACAATAGAATGGATTGGAAAAAGGTGAATAATCTGGGAGAAATTAACGGCCACCGTACGGCTGAGATTATGGCGTACGGCTCCTGTTGAGCCGTACGGAAGCCTCACCGTAACTGGCCAGTTTATTCAGTTTTCTTTTTAGAAAAGGAATCCCGACCCCAAAAGGAATTAGGTCAAACCCTCATATAAGATATACAGCCGGGTTTGACAGCCTCTAATGGTGATTTGATAAATCACAAAACTTTGTTTTAGAAACAATAAATTATAGAGAGGTAGGATTATTTATTTTGTGATTCTTGATCATCAATATAGAATAATCAAAGAGCAAAATAATTCCGACGAAGAAATCGTTTCTTCATCAAGCCTTGGATCTAGCAATCAACCAAGAAGGTGTTCTTGAGTCCGTTCGACGTGTGGATACCGATAGAGGGTGTTTCCTTTAGCACCTCAAAGTCCGTGTTCATGGATTCGATCTTCAAGGGTATGTTTTCTTTCATCTTGTATTTAATCTAATCAACATGCACGGATCCGGGATCTTAGGTGTTTGATTTATATGTTTAATTCCGCTGCGCATGATGCATCAAAACCCAACATACGCATGGATGACTTGCTCAAGGAGATAAAGAAGGCCACTCCTACTTTCCGTTACAAGGCCGCCTCTAGTTCAAACAAAGAGTCTTCTGTCAATGCCGTTACTACCGAAAAGGAGAATTACAAAAGGGTTCCTCCACCACAAGGCAAGCGGTTCCAAAACGACCGCGTCTACACTTCTCTCAATGGCATGACCAACACCGAGGCCTATGAAGCTCTTAAGGCCAAGGGACAAATCACTCCTCTCCAAGGGTACAAGCAACCACAACCGCTCCGTCCCAACCATGCCCACCACAAGTGGTGTGACTACCATCAATGCACCGGCCATCTCACCGAGGAATGCTTCTCCATCCGCAACACCATCCAAGACCTTATAGACAAGAAGGAATTCATAATCCCTAATGAGGGTGGTGTAAATGTAATAGAGGTAGGAGAATTTAGGGAGACCACTCATTCGATTCCAATTGTGAATGAGGGCTCCGATGATATGAATGAATTTGACAATTCTTGTTACGTTGTGACTTATAATGAGATTATGAGGGAAGTCTTAGAGAATAGGAAGAAGAAGCTCCATGGGTCCGTAAATGTGCTCACCCGCAGTGGCTGGGTAATAGCGAGCGCCTTGGTTCCCATGAATATAGCAACCAATACCTCTTCTCCAAGATCACAAGCACGCGACATACCCAAAGATCCTTTGTTAATCCAACTCAAGAAGACTCAAGCCAACATATCCATCTGGGACCTTATTGCATCATCAAAGAAGCACCGAGACCTCATCATCAAGAACTTGGATGACAACTCAGTCTCTCCCGACACAACTCCCGAAGACCTCACAGCAATGATAGGTCACATTCACTTTGGTAATGTCATCACTTTTGCCGACATGGATCTACCGCCATTTGGGTCCGATCACAATGAAGCCATCTACCTCAAAGTAAAGGCAAGGGGGAGACCCATTTCAAGAGTCTTAGTGGACGGTGTTTCCACACTCAACTTAATTCCTAGCCGAGTCATGGGCATATTGGGGCTCAAAAACTCTGATTTACAACCTTCTACCTAAGTCATTAGAGGGTACGACAGCACTGCCCGTACAGTCATGGGAATGCTATAAGTTGATATCGAATTTGGAAGCATGATTATGTCTGTTCCATTTCAAGTACTTGATGTCCCGTCTTCGTTCAACTTACTCTTGGGCCGACCTTGGATCCACAGTTCCAATGCTGTCCCTTCCAGTCTCCATCAGTGTATCAAGATCAGAAATGGGGATGAGATAGTCACTGTCATGGCCGAGAATGTCACCATCCACAGAAATGGGGGGCAACCCGTCCACCAAGTCCAACACAGGATAGAAGACTCCACTCTCTCCGGCGTCAACGCCATCGACAAAGAAGGGGGAAACGGACAATGGACCCTAGACAATCCTAAGATCCTCCGCATGATGAGGAACATGAATTACTTTCCCGGTCTAGGCCTAGGGAAGCATCAACAAGGAACATTGTACCCCGTAGAGGTTCCTTTTGTCAGAAACAAATTTGGTTTGGGATACGAGCCTACTGAAGATGACTTAAAATACGAGCAAGCGGTCAAGAATCAAAAGACCCGAGCTCGCAAAGAAGGTCGATAATATGAAATCCCCAACTTGAGGCCTTACCGCAACACATTGAACGGTTATTTTGTCCGCCAAGGGGAAGATGTTCCGTACATGATCTTTCCCAAGCCATGGGTTAATGACAAGGGCGTCAAAAAGCCCGACCTCGAGATCTTCATTGATTGTGAAGCTCCGACATAAGAAAGGGAGCCTATTCCAATGTCACCCCGAGAGTGGTGGGGTAAGAAAGTGACTATAGAGTTCGAGACAGAGATCACCGTAGGGGAAGGACTGTCCGATCTAGCCTCCATGTTCGAAGAGCTTGCCATCATGGACGATTATCAAGTCAACGCCATCTCCGACGACACAGAAATGGAGAGTCCGTCTGTCAACGAGATTCAACCAAGCTCCGAGCCGCTTAACAACTGGTACTCAACAAAGGGACCCATGGTATCCAAATAGTTCCTAGTTCAGAAAATGGGTTGCATTCCCCGCCAAGCAACAAAGGAAGAGCTACTCACACTTATCTTCGAGTCCGAGAGTGTTTCTGATACCCTCACCCAAAAGGATATGGAGGCCATAGCCGAGCGTGTGTTTCCTTTCTTTGCTAATGAAAAATTCGATATTTCTGAGTACCCCGAGATTGCAAACATCATAAATGATGAATTAACTAATAAAGAACTTAATGAACAAGTTAATAACGATTCAAATAATGATGAATTAGACCACGAAAACATAAAATACCTAAATGAACTAGCTCAACAGGTTCGTTGTCGTGGTGAAAATGGTCCAGGGGCTGATGAGGAATTGCATGTTGTTAATCTGGGTACCGACGAAGAGCCGAAGGAAACGAAGATAGGCAGATTCTTCAAGGGGGAAGATAAAGATAGATTGACTGCACTGCTCAAAGAATTTGTGGATGTATTCGCATGGTCGTACAAAGACATGCCGGGTTTGGACAGAAAGGTCGTAGAACAGAATTCCGATCAGAGAGGAAGCCAAGCCAGTAAAGCAGAAGCTCAGAAAGATCAAACCAGAATGGTCTCTATAAGTCAAAGAAGAGATTGAAAAGCTCCTCAGTGTGGGTTTCATCAAAGTCATTGAGTATCCGACTTGGCTAGCCAACATTGTGACAGTCAGAAAGGCAAACGGCAAGGTTCGAGTTTGTGTGGACTTCCGGGATTTGAACAAAGCTTCACCGAAGGATGATTTTCCACTACCAAACATCGATATGCTCGTCGATTCAACTGCCAACTATGAAGTCCGCTCATTTGTGGACGGTTTTGCTGGTTACAACCAGATCCTCATGTCCAAGGAGGACCAACACAAGACAGCTTTCACAACACCATGGGGCACTTTCTGCTAACACAGTCATACCGTTCTGGTTGAGGAACACTGGGGCTACCTACCAAAGGGCTCTTACGGATCTATTCCATGACATGATTCATAAAGAGATCGAGGTCTATGTGGACGACATGATCATCCATTCAAAGGAAACCAACGGTCAACATTTGATCGATCTTCGCAAGTTCTTTGAACAACTCCGACAACACAACATGAGACTCAATCCCGAAAAGTGCACTTTTGGGGTCATCAGAGGAAAGGTTGTCGGTTACATGGTCACTGAGAGGGGAATTGAAGCCGATCCCTCTAAGATCAAGGCAATCATTGACATGCCTCCTCTAAAGACGCAGAAAGAAATCAAAGGTTTCATAGGCAGACTTCAATACATCAGTCGGTTTGTGCACCAACTCACTTCCATGTGCGAGCCGATATTCAAGCTACTCAAGAAGAATATGGCTCTAGAATGGACCGATGTTTGCCAAGAAGCCTTCAACCAAGTGAAGCATTACTTGACATGCCCTCTAGTTTTGGTTCCACCGCACAAAGAAAAACCTCTCTTGCTCTACCTCACAGTGAATGACGAAGCCCTAGGGGCTATGCTAGCACAAGAGCAGCGAGACTCCACAAAGGAAAATGCCATTTATTTTGTCAGTCGCCGATTTCAAGGAGGCGAAAAGAACTACTCTGTCTTAGAGAAGTCATGTGCAGCATTGGTTTGGGTCACTCAAAAGCTCAAACACTACATGGAAGCCTTTCCAATCAAGCTAGTAGCAAAAGTGGACCCGCTCCGCTACATTTTCGAGAAGCCTTTCATGTCAACAAGAATAGCCAAATGGTATTTCATGCTCGCCGGCTACGATATCACTTACGTCACACTCAAATCCATTAGGGGGAAAGTATTCAGTGATCAGCTTGCTGAATTTCCGTGTGACGAAGTGAAGGGGGAAGATGTATAGTTCCCCGATGAGCATCTAATCTGCGCTACAACAGAGGAAAATAAGTGGAAACGTTTTTTCGATGGCGCGGCCAATAAGCATGGATATGGCATATGGATGTTACTTGTCGATCCAAAAGACATCTATACTCCAATTGCTATCCGCCTCGAATTTGAGGCCACCAACAACATCGCCGAGTACGAAGCATGCATAGCAGACCTCGAAGCGGCCCTCGAGAGAAATGTCACGATCTTAGAGGTATTTGGTGATTCCTTACTCATCATCAATCAGACATCTGGAAAATGGAAGATTCAAGACTCAACTCTACAACGGTATGGTCAACATCTCGAAGAGTTGGTTGAACAGTTTCAAGAAATCACCTTCAACTACCTGCCAAGGGACACGAACCGTTTCGCTGAAGCACTAGCCACCATCGCTTCACTGGTCGAAATGCCCGAGGGAAAAATGGTGAAGCCCTTTAAAATTTCCCGAAGGAACAGTCTGTCATACTGCATGAGTATCGAGATCAACGAGGTCCAGGCAAATTCCCCGTGGTATTCTGATATCATGAATTTTCTCAAGAGCGGCACTTATCCTGAGAATAGAAATAAGAAGGCTCAGATGGCGTTACAAAGGCTAGCCTCTCGATATGTACTAATTGGAAACCGAGTCTACAAAAGGCACCACGAAGGGATCAATCTCCTATGCGCCAACGAGACTGAAGCTCAAGAGATAATGTGTGAAGTACATGAAGGTGAGTGTGGACCCCACATGAATGGGTTTATGCTAGCCAAGAAGATACTCCGCATCGGTTACTATTAGAGCACTATGGAACGAGACTGCATCGAGAAAGTCAAAAGGTGCGCCAATTCCATGCCAACTTACAGCACGCTCCACCCTCACAACTTTACAACATGACCACGCCATGGCCTTTCTCTTGTTAGGGCATAGACATCATCGGCAAGGTTCATCCTACCGGAAGCAATGGGCAGTCATTCGTCCTAGTGGCCGTCGATTACTTCACAAAATGGGTCGAAGCACAGGCTTATCGGATTCTCAACGCCAAAAAAGTGGCTGAATTCGTAAAGATTCATATCATGTGCCGATACGGCGTGCCTCATGAGATCATCTCTGACAACGGCTCTCACTTCGAAAAAGAAATGGATGCACTTTTGGTAGAGTACAAGATCACCAAGCACAAGTCATCTCCTTACCGTCCCCAAGCAAACGGTGCGGTCGAAGCAGCAAACAAAACAATTGAGACTATAGTCAAGAAAATGGCTTCAACAGGAAGGGATTGGCCCGAGAAGCTACCATTAGCATTATGGGGCTACAGCACATCAATACGGTCGACAACAGGAGAAACCCCTTACATATTGGTCTACGGCTCTGAAGCCGTTCTCCCAATAGAACTTGAAGTACCATCCCTACGAGTCCTCCTTGAGAACCAAGTCAATGAGATCGACTGGATGCAGAGTCGATATGAATAGCTAGCCTTACTCAACGAGAAAAGGCTAAGGGCACTCGAACGCACAAGGGCGTATCAGCAGAGAATGGCAAAGGCTTTCAATAAGAAAGTGAAGCCTCGAAACATCAAAGTAGGAGACTTGGTCCTACGACAGCATCCTCTTAATGCAATGAATCCCCTCGGAAATTTGGGACCCCGATGGATTGGTCCGTACGTGGTCAAGAAGATAGCAAGCGGCGGTGCAGTCCGACTAGCAGATTTGGATGGGGATCAGCTGCCGAAGGAAGTCAACCTCGATAAGATGAAGAGATTCTACGCCTAACAAATCATGACCAATAAAAATAATAATAAAAAAATCGCTCGCTAGATTGAAAACCCGCAAGGGCGGCCTAGGCAAAAATTAGAGCACGTGCAAAAAAGAAGCCCGCTAGATTGAAAATCCGAAAGGGCGGTCTAGGCAAAAAACAGGGTGCACAAAAAAAAAATGGTCTTCGTTTGTTCGAACAACGGAGACCTGAGCCTCTACACTGGAGGAACGTAGGCAACCTTCGGGTACGGTCTAAAACATAAACAAATACCCCAAATCATTTCAAATTAACAAGATGCAATTTTTATTCATTCACTGAATTATTTTATTCATTACAATGGAAATGTTGAGCTATTAAAAGACATAAAACATTAAATCCTAACAAGTGGTCTACTTAATTGCAATCTTGGGGTACTAGGAAAAATCTAATTTTCTCTTAGCCTTCGAAGGGCCACCCGAACGACTCTCAATCCTACTCTTCTTGGGAGGCCTAGGAACACTGATACGGACCTAAACCTTTTGCGCAGCAGAGTGCCTTCGAGCATAGAAGTTATCCAAGGGAGCACCAAAGGGATCAGTCAGAATGTTGTTCGAATCAGCAGCAGCCTCCTTGTATCTCAAAGCACTGCTAGGCTCAAAGTCTTTCCCTAACAATTCAGCCCGAAGAGCATCTACCCAAGTAATTCCGCAGTAAACGGTACCAAACAAGTGATCCAAGTAACTCTCGGGAAGAAAGATACTGCCCCGATGCGGAGGGGCGGAAGCCCACCGGTTGCGATCATCTCCCCAAGCCGACTGAAGTTCACTCGAGAAGCCCAGACCCATGTAAGAAACTAGACGAAATATCCCATTCCTCGGAAAAGGAATTATCTGCTGACGACCGAACTACCTCAGGACTCGCTTCGGTTGGTAGAAAGAAGAATCTCTGAGTCCAGGGAGTGCCACATGCTCAAATCCCAAAGTCCACTCCACAAAGGGACGAAGACCCCAAGAAGGGGGACACCACTCAATGTCATCCGAGACACGGGAAGCAAAGAACATCTTCCAACCCTCTTCAGTTAGATCTCGAATCAGCAGCCGTCTCCTGTGAACAGCAAAAGGAGAAAGGTCACCGTCTTACGTATAAAGCCTGAAATGCTCCCGAAGCCATATGGTCAGAAGCAGAGGACTTCCTCGTCGCATTTCACCCGTGCGATGCAACTCATCCAGACCGTGCAAGGTCTCTCCTACAATGAGCGGAATGATACTGAATTGTTGTCCCTTCGCCTGCAACACAATTTCAGCCAACTGCGCATCCGCAGTACCCGAGGAAGTGACAAACAGAATCTCACTAAAATGACAGACAGCCATGGCATTTCTCTTGAAAGATTGAACCGCAGCATCTTCTGAATGTAGGCTGAAAAACATCGGAATCTCAGTTATGTCGACTATGGTCCCGTGCAACATATTATTCACTTCTCCGACAGGGAGATTCAAAAGGCCAGCCCAAGAGTCAACGGCGCCTCGGTGATATTTAGGGACGGCAATCCGACCGGCCAAAGGCATGCCAAGGATGGCCCCGAAGTCATCAACAGTCGGCACCATTTCATTGGTCGAAAAGATGAAGGTGTGGCTATCACAATCCCAGAAAGCTGCTGCAGCCTTCAATAAATCCCAATCCGGCTTTAACGTCCGCAAAGTGAAAAGAATTCGGAACCCGAAATCTTTAATGAAAGCCTTGTTGGGATGAGTCTTGAAAGAATACACGAATGTCGAAAAATCCTTCTCGTAACTCTTAACAACCTCGGCATCAAGACTGAAAAGGTTAGAGGCCATGAGAAAGAAGATTACAAGCAAAATTGGGCAATAAAATGGTGTTCAAAAATGGCAGAAAAGAGCTATTGGAATCAAATTTTCGAACAGAAGCTGATATTATAGCTGTTGGGGGATCTTTTAGCCAGCAAAAGTCAAGCCCGGAATTCCGCCCCCCCAGACGCGCGCGCCACCCGTCACCTGTGCGTAAAGCGCGCACGTTCCACGACTATAAAGGGAGGCGCGCACTTCCCTATCCAGGATCATTTCAGAAAAGCCTTGTCAGGAAAACTATGCAAGAAATTTCTGCCCAAATCAAGATGCAGCTCCAATCCTTGAGCATACTTTGGGTGTTAATTTGGTCCGCCCTTAAGGCATGTCTAAAATTGAAAGTAGGACAGGAATTCTCACTTAGAGTGTCCTTCTTTAATTCTCAAAGGTCAGTCTTGGCAATTCATCCCCAGCAGAAAGCATTCCGCAGTCAACTGTGCCCACACCCCACCAAAAGTCAAAGTCAAACAGTCAACATCAAAGTGTGACTCATGGCAACAACTTGGTCCTGGGTGAGCCACAAAATCACCACCTCCTCATCAACCAAGATCTATATCCTTTCCAGCAGACGGTCCTCTGGATCCCGCATTCAAGCAAACGGTCCTCGGGTCCCGCATTCAAGCAGACGGTCCCTCTGGGTCCTGCATTCAAGAAGACGGTCCTCTGGGTCCCGCATTCAAGCAGACGGTCCTCTGGATCCCACATTCAAGCAGAAGGTCCCTCTAGGTCCCGCATTCAAGCAGACGGTCCCTTGGGTCCCGCATTCAAGTAGACGGTCCTCTGGGTCCCGCATTCAAGCAGACGGTCCTCTAGGTCCCGCATTCAAGCAGATGGTCCTCGGGTCCCGCATTCAAGCAGACGGTCCCCCTGGGTCCCGCATTCAAGCAGACGTTCCCCTGGGTCCCGCATTCAAGCAGTCGGTCCTCTGGGTCCCGCATTCAAGCAGTCGGTCCTCTGGGTCCCGCATTCAAGCAGACAGTCCCCTGGGTCCCGCATTCAAGCAGACGGTCCCTCGGGTCCTGCATTGAAGCAGACGGTCCCTCGGTACCCGCTATTCAAGCAGACGTTCCCTCGGTACCCGCTATTCCAGCAAACGGATCTCGCTACCGGCAAACAGGTCCTGTTTCCAAAAACGGATCTCACTACCAGCCAACAGATCCCGCTTCTAGCAAACGGATCTCGCTATTAGCAGACAGGTCCCGCTCCCAGCAAACGGACCCCCAGGTCCCGCTGTCGGCGACGGTGGGCCGCTTCATGCCACCGAACCTTTTATTATCAACCAAGCCGCTCACACAGGGAGCGCACCTCTATCCTTCGCAATTTTAAATTCTTGCTTTTATCGAGTCTTTTTTTACTTTCCTTTGTGATGTCCAAGGCGGATGTCTTTCTTTCGTCGGCCCGTTTGCTTCGCAATTCACGCCGCTGAGGGGCTCTATAGACACCCCACCTTGGACCGCTCACCCCGATTGCACACTTGATTTTGTGTTTCTCCCTCTTTTAAGTGTTTTCTGTTAGTTTCTGTTACTTTGGTTAAGTTCTAAGCGGGCTCCGTTAAGTCCAGGGACCAAACTGAATAACAGTTCTAACTTTCTGGTCTATTCTGTCAAAAACCGCTTTTCAGAGTCGCGCGCCTCCCCCCCTTGAGGCCAGACGTGCGCGCCTTCCGCCGCCTAGGTGGGAAGCGCGCGCTTTTGGAGTGTGTCAGTTACAGCTTCTATCCAAGAATCTCTCCCTTGCTCATTATACATGGTTTTGCCCAAGAAAGATTTCTTTGGGAGGGAGGTATCAACCTTGAAAACTCTTCTCTAAACAAAACTCTAGGCAATTTACAAAAGGGATTCTCTTCAAGTATTCAACCTCTTCTTCAAGACTTTTCAAGAGGTTCTCTTTGAAGGATATTATAGGTAAAATGTCTTAACTTCAATCTTTACTTCTTCTTCTTCTTCTAATTCTTCTTCTTTTTCAATCAAATGTGCAATCACCCCAAAACCATTTGGGACATGATACCAATGGCCCTTTCATTACATTGAATTGGCCTAGGAGTTATCTCCCTACATTCTAAACTATAAAACCCCTTTTTTATCATTATTAAAATAGGAAGAACACATTTATCTTTAAAGTGAATTATGGACAAACAAGACCGACATTGCTCGGGCGAAATGGGTATTTAAGTACTTCCCATTTCGTAACCTAACCCCCAAACCCCTCATCCCAAAGAATCTCTGTTTTTCGTAAATCAAACTTAGGCTATATTAGGTTTTTCTTATGTTCCTCTAAAACATAGGTGGCGACTCTAAAATCAATTAGACATCCTAGGATAATTCACTGCTCTAGCCAAGCGGGGTTTCCCTGGGGTATCTACAACAGCCCCTTGCATTTCGTTGACATCATCGAGGAGGACAGACAGCCCCGGTGCATCGTCATGGGAACGAACAACTTCTATGATTGTGCGGACGTTTCTTCGATGGTGAGCAGCTTTGCAGTCACCGTCTTTTTCGTGGGAAGATGGAAGTGTATATGGAGGAGTATTTAGGAGGGTGCACATAGTGGGTGTACACGAGGAGTATATGATAGGTGCATACAGTGAGTGTACACAAGGAGTATATGATAGGTGCACACAGTGGGTGTACACAAGAAGTATATGATAGGTGCACACTGTGGGTGTACACAAGAAGTATATGATAAGTGCACACAGTGGGTGTACACAAGAAGCGTCCACACTGTGGGTGTACACAAGGAGTATATGATAGGTGCACACAGTGGGTGTACACATATAGAATCAAGAAAAATGATTCGATTGATCAAAGCGTTTGTTATTTTGAGATTACTTGCTTGTTAAATTATGTATAATGATTTGTGGGTCCATTTACCTTTTAATGAGTCTTCATTAATGAATACATTTTCGATTAATTCATCATATAAAGATATAGCAATCAATTGCCAATTAAGATTAATACAATTTTCATGGAGTTGATGTATATACAAGATTATGTCTCAAGTCTAGAGAGAAGAGAAATAAATACACTTTTGTTGAAGACTCAAATTGACTAGTCCGAGGTGGACTTTGACAGTCTAACTAATGTCCGGAGTGGACTTTTGCTAGTAAAAATAAAAGACTAATGTCCGAGGTGGACCTTGACTAAAAGACTCTCTAGAACCTACGAAGACTGAAAGACTTTTTTTTTTTTTTTGAATTTTTTTAATTTTTTAGAAGGAGGTAGCCCCGGTGTAACTTCTTCTTCTACGCCCATTTTCTCCCTTGGCGGGTGATGGCTCCGCTATCGATGAGGCTTTGGATCTCTCTCTTCAGATGGTGGCAGTTCTCGGTGTCATGTCCAACATATTGGTGATACTTGCAATATTTGGAGGGATCCAAGTTTTGTCTTGCAAAGTTTGGTTTGAAGTCGAGGAGAGGAGATAACTTTTCGGCTTGAACTAGACTTTTGAAACATTTGGCTAGTGGCATACCCAGATCATCGAGCGTCCTTCTTGTCACGGATCATCTTGGAGGGTGGCTTAGGCACCGGTATCCTTTGTTGATGAGTAGTCATAGGAGGCTTCCCAATGGGGAAAGTCTGTGGTGGCCCATACATTTGAGGAGCGTACGGGTGTTGAAAATGGGCATGAGGGAGAGTGCGGTTGAGATACTCGTAGATGTCATAAATGTCAGACTGGAGATGTTTCTCGGTGTCCTTTAGAGCTATGTACATCACTTTCTGGAAGCGGTCTATTTGCTTAAGGAGGATAGCCTCAAAGCAGGCTTCTTGTTCATCGAGAGCGGTTCTGGAGAGGGTTCCTTGCTCATTGAGGATAGTCTCATAGTGGCCCGCTTGCTTGTCGAGGATAGTCTCATAGAAGGTTTCTTGCTTGTTGAGAGCGGTGTTAAGATGGACCATTTGCTCGTTGAGAATGGCATTGAAGTGGGCCATTTGCTCATTGAGAGTCGAGTTGGGGTGGAGAATTGTCTCAACATCTTGGGCGGTAGCTTCGGTTGTGACTGCGTTGATCCCTTCGGTAGACATGATGCAGGATTCTGTAGTGATGGTGGAGAAGTTAAGTCTTTGAATTAAATTAGACTCATAATTAATGACAAGGCATCGTTTATAAAATCATTTTTTATGAAAAGACTCGATCTCCGTTCTTTGAATGAAAAGACCAAAAGTTTGACCGGGCTGGTAGCTGCCTACGTTCCCCTTACCATGCGGGAGAGGTCTGCCACGATGAGAGGCTCAGGTCACCGTAGTTCGAGTTAAGTAAAATAAGTGAGATAGTGACCGAAGAGGTCAGTGATATTTTGAAAATAGTAAGTATTAGAAGATGACCGTAGAGGTCTGTGACTTTTGAAAACCGTAAGTTTTTAGAAGATGACCGTAGAGGTCTGTGACTTTTGAAAATCGTAAGTTTTTAGAAGATGACTGTAGAGGTCGAAAACAAAGAGAGATGACTCGGTCCTTGGTTAGGACAACAGGTTGACCTAGGCGGGTTGAAGGTTGACTAGAGTTGACCTAGGGTAGACACACACAACATGATGAATGATTTTAGTTAAGGTTACTTTTTTTATAAGTGTTCTTAACTCGATCAAGGTGCATGGTTTAGAAACGAACAAGGATTAACCTCGACCGCTTCACAAATGAAAATGACGAGTTAGATAGCCCGGGTGCCACGAAGATAGAGGCGACAGGATCACCAAAATCTGTGCACTCATCGGAGTATCCAGTAGGTTGTGCAGTGTGACACGGACTAGTGGTAGTGTGCCATTTGATTATGTATTTTTAGGAATGATATGCAATGCACGAGAGAAGTCTACTAGAATAACAATTCATAGTAATATCAGAGTTTAAACATGAAATAAACATAAGCAGAGTAGATCTACGACATTTAAACATGCTATAAACACATAAACCTGTAGGAAATCGTTAGAAAGAGATTTGCAGAAAAGGGGTGCGCGGGGCAGTTAGAACACACACAAAATCACGAAGTTTTATGAAAGCTAGACCCTCTTAAGTTTTGAAAAAGGTTTTTTCGAAAAAAAGTCCCCAGCAGAGTCGCCATTGTGAATACGTGAGTTTGAAATCGAGAGTCGCCACGTTGTTTTATTTGTTTGTTAAAACATTGAGAAAACCATTTATGAGAAATAATAGGGTTCGGGGGTCAAATTACAATAAGAGAATAATATTCATGTTATCACTCCTATTGTCCGACGAATCGGTCTTTCTATCATGATCAATGTGTGTGTGTGTGTGTTAGTGATTGAGACCGGATCCGAAGGTTGCCTACATTCTTCTCATCATGAGAAGCTCAGGTCAGTGTAGTTCATTGATGAATTAGAATGAGAAGAGATGAAGCGGGATCATGCATAAAGAGGGGGAAGATTAGGGTTAGAAGTAGTTCCTAGATCGTATTAGGGTTTGATGAAACCCTAGGATCATCATAGGCTATGGCATGTGCACATAAATAAGGATTACAATCCTAGATCTAGCATATTATGAATGGATAAGTCCTAGATCTAGCATAATAATAAGAACATCATGAATACATATGAATGAACACGTAAACATGAAGATCGCTACCCTATTTATAGCATATATTATGAGTTCTAGACTAAGAACATGAAGAACGCATGAAGAACATATGAATATGGATGCATAAACATAATGAAAACATGCATAATGTAAGTAATATGTGACCTATATCTAATGCGGGTTTCGTGGAAACCCTAGATCATAATCGGTCAAGAACACGAACGATGAACCAAACCCTAGATCTAACAATATATGAATGAATATAATAGATCTAAACAGTTAAGTAGTAAGAACGCGTTACCAAACCGATTAAAGAGGTTTCGAAGGTTGAATCTTCACTCCTTTGGTTGAACGGCGGTATTGGATCTCTTTGATGATCAAAGCAAGATCAAAAAGAGGGTTTGAGAGGGTTTTGAGAGAGGGAGAGAGAGACTGGAAATCCTTTTGTGAGGATTTTCCCGTGGGTTTTAGGTGTGTTCAAATAGGCTGATGGAGGGGCCTATTTATAGGAAAATCCGACCTCGGAGAAATGGCCGCCCGGCCGACAGAAGTGGCCGCCCGGCCGGTCCGAGTGGATTGACTCGATTCCTGAGGCTCTGATCAATCTGGACTCTGGAGAAGGATTAGATAGTGTCTATCTTTGCAGCTTCATCCGATCAGTCGTTGATATCTTCTTATCTGGGCTTTTTGAGAAGTTCCGGATAAGTCCTGCGCAGCTCGTAAATACCTGGGAGGTCCCTGTGAGTTCTAGAATGCCTAATAACTCATTTTCAGGTTGGGTAATAACAGTACTATCCCACCAGCGCTCTCGAATGCCCTGAAGGATATGGACATTCCTCCTCTCTCCCACCAGACCATCAAAGAAAGGTCTGAGACCCATATTCTCAATCTCATCCTTAATCTCACCATTGAGAGTGGCCCACATGTCGGTAACCTTGCCCACGCTTCTACATTTATTGATGGTCCTGAATGACTGCAAAAGACAAAGACGAAAGAGGCGAATGTCAGAAAATCGGTAAAATCCCCACTTAAGCATTTTATCCGAAAAAATCACAGAATTGCCTAGAACAACAGTCAGAATCGTGTATTGCTACACTACAACGGTTAATGACATCAACAAGGGTGAAATCCTATCAGAAAATCAGCAATGCCTAATAAACCTTAGCAGCAGCGGTTTTAGGCAAAAAAAATGACAATGGTCGACAAAATCCAATTGCGAAAGCGTAGAATTGGGGCCTGCAACGATAACATCTACATGAGAACTCAGTCAAAGGAAGATATCCTTACCCTCCTAGTCCGTATGGCATGAGAAACGTGGTCCTCGGGATACGGGCACAAGTCATCCACCGCCCATATTTTCCCCTTCATATGACGACCAAAAAGATGTTCCCTGTATGAACGATCCGCACCGGCCATTAGAAACGGTTGGGAAGCACTAGAAATTGGCAAAGAGGAAGATTTTTGAAAGAAAAAATCGCCTAGGGTCGAAACTCCCGAAAACAGAATGTGAAAAGTGATTTCAAATTCACTTTCAGCGCCTGATCTTGCCTCTGGTCTGCGTAAAAACGAGGATAACCCGTACGAGGTATCCCTCCCTCGTACGAGGAATCCCCAAAAAATCTAGCAGAAAACCATGTTTTCTAGGAAAATTCCAGAAAAGCCATGCTTTTAACAGAAATGTCAGAAAAGCCTTGCTTGTAATCAAAAGGTCAGAAAAGCCCTGCTTCATTGAAATTTAAATAAACTAAAAATAAACTAAAATCTAAACTATGTGTCTGCAATGACTGTGGTTAGATACTCGGAGTCACTTTACTCGGAGTCACTCCTCCTTATCATCCTCTTCTTCCTCTTCCTCTTCCTTCGACTTCTTGTCTCTGCGTCCGCGTCTAGCTCGTCTAGTAGGATCTTCAAATAAAGCCTTCTGAAACTAAGTCACCCCCCTTGGGCCTTCTCTCTTTCTTTTCTCCCTCACTTTTTCGTCGTGTGGCGCAAGTTGTACCAACTCGGCCTCCACCTCACGTTGTACATTCTCGTCCTCCCTCAAGCGTCTACTCGAGACATAAGGGATCACCACCCTGCGTCTTAGTCGTCTCAGAGTCTGGCCCATACCCCCGAAGGTCATCTGGTACCAGTCCAAGTATTCCCGAGACAGAAGTATGTCACGAGGTCGCTGTATACAAAGAGTGTTGGGCATAAGAGCATAACACCAACACCGTTCCAAAAGTACGGCAACTCCGGCATTCATAGGGAGTACCCTGGTATTAATCCTGATGCAAGTCTCATCCCATGAAGAAGGAATAATCTGAGGCATCCCATATTAGCGACACACCCGCACTGCATAGTAATAGGTGGTCTCATCAAAAGCGGGGACCCGAATCATGCAAAGACCGCTCTGAGCCCACCGTGCTCTAATAATCCCCCAATGAGGTACCATCCATTTGATCTGAGCCATACGTACCTGCGCCAGATATGTCACCCATGCAGACTGAATCATCCCCACAAAAGGCTGCTTCACTCGCCTACTCTGACAAACCCAAGGCGACACTGGTCCAACAGGGTCCTCTAGCACTCGCAATCTCTCCTGCTACCACAAAGTTAATAGTCGGGTACTCCCTCTAGTCATCTTACGAGCTCCCGAGGCTAACTCTCCGATATCATGCAAAGTCTCTCCAAGTAGGCAAGGGATAATGCTGCGATTGGCTCGAGCCTGGTCCACCATATCAAGACAACTCATGGTAGACACTCCCACATAAGGTGGAAATAATACCGAGGCAAACAAGCAAAGTGCTAGGCATTCCAAAGATGTGTCAGACTCCACTGTGCTACTAATGAATCTAATGGGGAGCCCACAAATGTCAACATCATCGTCTAGAAACAAACCCCTAGCTTCTTCAACAGAAATCCCTAGCAGTTGGGAAACTCGAAGTTTTGCAGGAACTTGATATTGCGGCATAGCCACCCTGTCTGTCACACTCCCACCACAAAGAGCCATAAAATCTTTATATGTTGGGGTGATATCATTGTAAGAAAAGTTGAAAACATGATTCTCCTCATCCCAGAACTTGGCAGCAGCACGAATCAGGTTCTCATCAGACTTAACCCTAAACAAGAACCAAAGACACTTGATCCCAAATCTCTCATCAAAAGACGCACGAGTAGCCTTGGAAAGCTTGCTAACCCAGATATTCAAATCCTTTATGAAGCAGATTTGCTTCTCTGCGGAAATCATGGGATGTCTATCCATAAGAAAGGTGTAAAAGGGTCAAAATCTAGAGCAAAAGAAAGAAAAACTGCTATCTACCTCGTCTGTTTACGCAAACTGTTGTTATATAGGTAAATGAGTTCAAGTCCTGATCTTACAAGGAAAAATCTGACGAAAAACGTGTCAGACTAGGGATTAGCCATGCGGACACTCTTTCCCTATGGCTGGCCACGCGGCCACATAAGCCAACTCAGACAGATCATGAGACAATCCTCGTCAAACGCCGGAATGGACCCATTTCAGACATATCGAAGGTCACGAACCACAAAAGAGGTCCGATGAACAAGGTGGAACTACCCGACCATGTGTATAATCTCCATTTTACCCCTAGGGCTCATGCATTGTACTGAATATAAAGACATGTAATTAAAATACTAATTAAATTACAAACCAAAAGCAAATAAATATTGTACATAAATATGTTTGTTTGTTCCTCTCCTCTCTCTAACAAAATGCAAAAATAAAGGACTACATCTAGTTCGAGTCAGAATCCTCGATGTCCACATCATCATCCTCTCCACCCTACTCCGTACGGCGGGACCCACCGGCTCCCAAACTCCTACTCCGGATAGACCTCGAACTCTCAGCCTCCGTAGGGGACCTCTCTCTACGCTGGGGCAGCACTACATCATCTCGGCGGTAGGTGCAAGCAGTGGCCAAGCTCCGGAATAGCCTCTCAAAAATATTGCCCCTACGGACAGATCGAATGTAAGCCTCCCGAGTCATCTAAGATAGATAAAAGCACAAAGCTGAGACAACAAGTCTAGAAGAGTGTTTGTACAAGGACAAAAATAAAAGCAAGGGTATCACACCGTAGCTCCAAGAGGAGGGAGCTGGGCCCCAGTGACCTCATCAGCCTCAATCGGTGTCAGATCAAGATCCACCTCAACACCGCCTCTCTGCATCCGGATCATGTCTGGGAACCTCGGCATGTCCATCCCATATCTGGCCCCTACTCGAATTAGCCGGATAGGCACCCGCCTGTCTCCTCGCCAAAACCTGTGGGCTCAACAACACATTCTCCGCAAACCACTGATAGTCAGCCCCACTCTGGTATAAATGAGCCAGAGTCCTCTCTCGGTAGTCCCCGCTCGCCCTCAGCCTGGCCGGATACAACACGTTCCTCGAAGGCTCAAGAGGGGCCCACACCACAGGCTCTCTGCCATGCTGCCTACAGACACGCTCTCCAAGGTACAGGGCATCCCCGGTCAGCCCCACCAAAAAGCAATGGGAAGTGGTAAACTCCTGAGCCCGGCCAACTCCTGCAAGCACCTCATCAGACCAAGGGAAGAACACAAAATCCGCATGCAGCTGACTCCTCAGTCTCGTAGCAAATAGCCCTAAATCAACAGTCTTCCTGGCCTTGCCGCGAGGGAACTCCCTATTGCTCTTAGCCCAGAATTGCAAGACCGGTACTCTCTTCTCCCCTCGTATACCAAAGGGAGCGATGTGGAACAACTCATATACCCAAACCTTTGAAGAAGCAGTATTTCAGTCTAAACAGTTCTAAAAGCAGAAAGGACAGATTTGGAGTAAAAAAAAAATCAGAGATATACCTCAAAAGCAAACTGGAAACAGTCAAAAGACGAGGTGCTAGTCCTCGAGCAGACATCCAAGGCCCGATACATCTCCGCCAGCCCGACTTCGCCCCAAGAAAACCGACTCGCTCGGTCCAAGTCAGCAAGGGCACCCAGCAAAGAGAAGCGATAAAAGGTCCCACCACTCGGGAATAAGGTTTGTGACAAGCTGTACCACAAGATGGCTCGCACCAGACAGTCTGTATAACTAATCCCCTCTACAAACTCTCCAATAGCCCCATCCACCAAGGTCCTCAAACGGCCCATCTCGAAGCCGTTACCCTTCACGCCCTTGCCAAGCTGCATCCCAATCAACTCCACCTGACGGTGTGGATCCGCAGAAAGTGACTCATCAAACGACAGCTCCTTATCAGTGAACATGAGTCCCGTGATAGCAGAAAAATCAGTCGGAGTGATAGTCACCTCTCCCCAACCAAAGTGGAATGTGTGGGTGGTGTCCCACCAGTAGTCCCTCAACGTCTCTACCAGACTCATCACTTTATGGGTCCCCTCCACAGCACGCACCGCATCGAAAAAGGGACCAAAGCCCAGAGCAATGATCCTGTCCTTCACCGCACCAGCCAGTGGCAATCTAGCCCAAATCTCTACCACAGCCCTCGTGGACCCGCGAGATTTCATCATCTGCAGGTAAGCACAGCAAAGGTACGTTACCCAACTAGCATTTAAATAAATAAATATGTGTTAGGTATTATATTTAAAGTGTTCATAAATGCTTTATTTATCTACTCGCGACATATTCACCGTCCCCAAAAATAATCAACAAACCCAGAATTAAAGTGAGCTACAAAGATTAAATTAATTCAAGCAGTCTTTAAAAATGCTGCAAGTATAATAAAAGACACTAAATTCCCAAAAAGCAAGTCGGTACCTCCGTCGTCTCCATCAATCGTCCTTCGGACCAATGCTTTTCGCGGCCCATGTACAAGTAAAAGTGCTCACCCATAGTGAAGTGCCACTCATCGGGACGGAAGTTTCGTGACGCCATCCTCCTCCTTTGACCTCCTTGTAAAGGGTGGCCTGCACCCGCTCCTTCTCCTTCTTCTTCTTGTTGATGTTGCTCCGGGCCAAAGATATACTCCTCCATAGCTCGAATCTAGCACGAATATGCAAAAATCACTCGAAATCTGGATCGAAATCTCTCTTCTCCCTCTCTTCTTCCCGAAAACAATGGAGTGTTTGTGGGTGAAAAGTGAGCAGCCGGCGGCTGTTGCTAGGGTATACCAGGCGATTGGTCCAGCCGCGCGGCCACTCTGTCCCTGGGAGATGTGGCTGCATCTCAGGCCTCCATCTCGCGCGCTCACCAGCGATCCTCATCAAAGGATTTCCAGCCAATCAGAAAGTGTGGCCACGCGGACACTTACTCCCTCAGGTGCCAAAATTTACAAATTAGCCCTTCAGCTTATTTTTTTATCCAAAATTAGCACCCTTAAATCAAATGGGTCCGGAAGACCTCAGGAAATCACCAAAACAAATCAAATGGGTCCGGAAGACCTCAGGAAATCACCAAGATAAATCAAATGGGTCCGGAAGACCTCAGGAAATCACCAAGATTAATCAAATGGGTCCGAAAGACCTCAGGAAATTACCAAAATTTAATAACTAAATCAATTTATAATTGACGGTCGAAAACGTCCATAATCCCTAAAAATTATAATTGAAGGTGGGATGAATCCATAAACCCTTCATGTTGAGAAAGTTATTTGGCGTAACCCGTGCGAGCTTGAGGCACCTGTGTCCCGATGTACCGTCTGTGTTCCCAGTTACCGGATTCTGCGAAGCTGAGGACTATGCCTAGGCACCGTAGTCTACCGAGAAAGCTATGTGATTCATGCGCGACGTAAGATGGCTTCTTCAAACCGTGTGTCTCATGTTTTGGCGTAACCCGTGCGAGATCGAGGCACCTGTGTCCCGATGTACCGTCTGTGTTCCCAGTTACCGGATTCTGCGATATTAAGGACTATACCTCTCAAGGTACCGTAGCTTACCGAGAAATTATGCGATTACGCGCGCTCTATAGGAAGTTAGAATTCATCCCTAATTTTGTTCTCGATTCTTAAAACTTCTTATTGTACCACGCATATGGCCTTTCCTCTTTCCTTAATAAAGTCCATCTGCAACGACTTTATTGCTCTACGAATGTTTGTCTATCCCCGGCGGTAGACTGATGTCTCGTTTCTTTTTCTTTTTCCCCAATAGGGTCCGCAGGACTTTATTGCTTTGCGAATGTCTGTCTATTCCCTCTGAAAGATGATGTCTCGTTTCTTTCTTCCCCGCAGTTCTCGAACTACGATTGGCTTGATTCCACTTGGATACGTAGGTAGCCTAACACAGGTTCAGCCGCTCGACCAACTTGGTCACCTTCTCACTTCTCTCTCGCGATTTGGAACTCATGTTTCAGATCGGTTCCTTTCTTAGTCGATGACCCTCCATGCCTTGCAAGAAGCGTCGCCGAGGGGCTACTGTTAGTACCCAACCTGAAAATGAGTTATTAGGCATTCTAGAACTCACAGGGACCTCCCAGGTATTTACGAGATACGCAGGACTATCCAGAACTTCCCAAAAAGCCCAGATAAGAAGATATTGATGACCTGATCGGATGAAGATACAAAGATAGACGTTATCTAATCTTTCCTCAGAATCCAGATTGATCAGAGCCTCGAAAACCGCGCTATGCGCCAAGAGCGGCCGGGCTGCCACTCTGGTCCGGCTGGGCGGCCACTGTTGCCGGGTCCAGTTCCCTATAAATAGGTGACCTCTGTTCATAATTTCAATACACAATTCTCTCCTCCGAGTTCCACAGCCAAAACTAACCGCAGAACTCTCTCTCTAAGCCTTTATAGCAATCCCGAAGGTATGGCGAATCCACGCTAAAGATTCGGCTTTGTTCTTGTCAAGATTGGTGAGAATTTGTCATGTTTTCTTAGTGTAGATCTGATTTATGCTAGTTTCATCATGTTTATACATCTATATTCATATGATTCATAACGTGTTCTTCATGTTCTTGCTAGATTTCATATTATGCTCTATAACTAGGGTAGCGATCTTCATGTTTATGTGTTCATTCATACATGCTCATGATATTCTTATTATTCTGCTAGATCTACGGCTTATCCCATGCATAACATGCTAGATCTAATGTTTTAATTCCTTATTTATATTGCATAGCCGATGATGATCCACGATATCTAGGAACTACTTCTAAACCCTAAACTTTAGGTAATTATTCCCATGATCAATAACTCTCCGAGGATGAATGTGATGACTACTCATTGATCTTTTCGATGGTATAATCATTATTCTAGGATGTGATCATCTTACATGATTCTTTCTCCTCTCCCTTCATTATGCATGATCCCGCTTCCTCTCTCTATTCCGATTATGTGCGAACTACGTTGACCTGAGCTTCTCAAACGAGAGGAACGTAGGCAATCTTCGGATCCGGTCTCAATCACTAACACACTACTAACACCTCAATCATGATAGAAAGTCCGATCAATCGGGGGATTGGAGTGATAACTTGATATTCTTCTCTTATCATAAGTTGACCCCCGAACCCTTATCTGTTAGCTTTTCTCAATGTTTTAGCTCGATAAAACATAGTGGCGACTCTTAATAGATTAAATGCCAACTTGAATATCCTAATCCCATAGATAAAGATAAAATAAGATAAATAAGAAAAGACTTCCCGTGCGTCGCCCGCATTTACGGAAAGGGGTATTCACAATCTACGATAATGGATGTTGGGTATGCCCACTTATATCTCAGTTTCAATGTAATAGGATTGATTAGATTTGATTGATCCATCACCTAAGTTTTATTTCATGGACTTTAGACCCACATGTAAGAAGTATTTATACTTCATTTTTTAGGTTGTCCATTGTAATAGAATAGGCTTAGGAATAGGGCAAGAATATCAAGATTCAAGAAAATCAAGAGTTTGAGCCAAGTCATACGCCATGCGCCCAAGCGCCTCACTCACGCGCTGCGCTGCGCTACGCGCCTCACAGTGCGCCTGCGCCTCTTATGCGCCCGCAAAGTGTAACGCGCCTCTCTTAGCTCACACGCCTTATAGTGATTTATTCACTCAGTGATTTAATGAAGACTCGAAGACTTGAAGAAGATTCAAACTACGCCAATAATCCAACTGTGGTTAAATAACACGTATGCACCCGCATCTAAGGACACCTGTCCATAACGGTCATATTTGGGTTATGTGTCTAACAGCTATAAAAGGACACGTGCTCCACTCAATGAGCGACAGCACATCCGTCCTTTCTCTGACTCACCAAAGATTTCCAACGGCTAGTTTTTGGGGCTCTACTATAAATACCCCATAACTTCAACCATTTGAAGTTGCTAAGAATTTCAAGAATTTCTCTCTCAAGCATTTGTTGAAGATTTGAAGATTGCCTTTGTTATTTCCAGAATTCTCAAGAACATCTTCATAACTTCATCCTTAGCCCAGATCCTCAAGCAAAAACACTTTAGTTTTCTTGTGCTCTCAATCTCAAAGATCTAAAGAGCCTTGAATCTAAAATCACACACGCACCTCTTTAAGTTTGATCACTTAGATCTTTTTTTAGAGATACACCGGTTATTGTCTAGGATTTGTTCTTTCATAGAAATAGATCTTGAGTTAGTGTATAAGCTCAAAACGATTGTAATCTGTAACACTCTCTCATTATATAAGATCACCATTAGAAATCCAAGACTAACAATCTTGGTAGAGGACGTAGATCATTTTCCCGATCGAACCTCTCCAAATAGCGCGTACTTATTATCTTGCTATTTCCTTTCAAGTCATATCATATCTAACTATTTGATTGTTTATTCATTGTAGATTGATTGATTGAACTGTGTTGTGTTTGTTATATCATTTGCCTTACTTTCTTATTTCACCCACTTTGAGCCAAAATACTTAGAGTGTGTGTGCGCCCCCTTTATCATACTTTGCACCTATTTACATTACTAAATTCCGTTGTGCATTTCACTCACTCACATAGGCGCATATCATAACGCTTATTTGATAAAGTGCGCATTTGCAATTGAGTTTATCAAGGGTACGAAAAGAATTTTAAAACAGCTATTCACCCCCCTCTAGCTATTTTTCATACCCTTGTTGCCCTTTGGGACCAACAATGGAGTTTGGAGAGAGCAACACAACATTCAATTTACCCTTCAAGGTACCTCCTACACCATCTCCCCTAGTGATGTTGCTGCTACATATGGCACACCTATGATTACAAAAATATGGAACTCAAATATAAATTACTCATCTCAAACTATTAAAATTGAGGGATGGCCTGCTTATAACTCTGAGAAACCTGTTTATAAGAAATTCTTTTCTCCCCAATTCTCAACATTGGCTGATGTAGTAATGAAAGGATTATGTGGAAAGACCTCATCTCACCATGTTATGAGCCCTAGTGAATGGAAGCAACTGTTGTGTCTTCTGCACACATTTCAAACGACCAATTGGAGCTTTGTTCTATTGTCTAATTTTGACTTAGGTCTGGCCATCATCCCCTCAAACCCAAGATCAAATCCTCAACAAATCCTAGATTGCTTAGGTTTATGAGTGGAATTTTACTTCAAATTGGGAGAACTATGAGAGTAAGAGTCCCCGCCCCTTATGATAGGCAAGCTACTCATCACAGATACAAGGTTTTTAGCATCCACACTTTCTCTTACAAACAAGTGGGTAGGGTACATGAACCTATTGATGATCAACCAGATCCTGAACAAACAGCTGATATCTCACATTCGCATGTCTCATCTGCCTCTGGTAGTGATATTGAAAGGGAAACCTTAGCTGAAATGGCGCGTAGGTATAAGGGAAAGGGTAGTAAAGATAGAGGACCCAAGATAGTAGACCTGAAAGATGACCCAACAGATCATGAACCTTTAGTCAAGATCATTCCTCCCTTACTTCTTGAAGCTCCTCCTCCCTCTACACCTGTTCCTAGTACAACTCACACCCCATCTCCCTCCTCAAAAATTACCTTTGTGTATAAAAGATCAAGTACCAAATCTAAACCTTCACCTTCACCAAAACCAAAATCACCTCTTCCAAAACCCTCCAGAAAATCCAAAAGGAGAATGAACCTTTTGAATTAGATAAGGTTCCACAAGTCTCAGTTATTCCTCTGAGTAAGAAAAGGAAAGTTATTATCCCTGAAGAAGAATCCCCTCCTCAATCCCCTTCTATTACTCCACCTGAACCCTTTAACTTTGACCCTGACCATCAAAGTTCATCAACTGAGACCCTCAGTTCAGGAGCCAAACAAGTTGTAGAAGCCCTTAAAACTCTTACTCAGCCTCATAGCCAAAAAGCTTCCTCTCCCCAAATTCACTCTCCAAAATCATCAGGTCCTCTATCTTCCTCATTTATGTCCACTCCTGGTCTTTTAACACAATTTGAGGATGTATCTGTTGAAACTGATAGGGGGAATGATATTCTTATTGAGATTGAGCCCTTGGTTTAAAGAGAAAGCGGGAATGACTTGGTTGAAATTGATCAGGAACAGATAACAGACTTTGGTAGGACTGAGTCTATGATAGCAGACCTCATCCAGACCATTCCCAGCTCTCCAAAATGTGCTCCTTCCTCTCAATTGATCATTCACAGACATGTTCAGCCATCTCCCTCCCTTCATATCCCATCTGGGAAAAGAAAAGCTATTTTAGTTGAAGAGAACCCAGTTGACAAAGAGGCCTATTCTGCCTTATCTGATAGCAGACCTCATCCAGACCATTCCATGAACTTGAACAAAAATTTGGTTTTGAGGTTACTTGGAAAAGACTTGGTTTGGACAAAACCCCCTACTGGTCAATCATCCTCCTCCACTCACTCTTCCAGTGTTGATGATCCTCACATTCATACCAATTCTTCTTTTGAAGTCATCATTCCTGGCCCTTATAACCCCTCCACAGATCCATTCTTTTTAACACATCTAATTCATCTATACTATACTCCTCCTCCTTGGTTCATCTCTCATCCAGTTGATTCCATCCATTCTCCCTCTTGGTCTTTCATTTGAACACCTTGAGTTTTCTTAAGAAATTCTTAACTCAGCTATCTCCAGTCAGTATTGGACCTACTCAAAATCCCAACTCAAAATGACTAATAGAGAGCTTGCTGGGAGAATCTTTTTTGTGCACAATGAGTGGAAAACCTCCAGACTCTCTTTGAATCAATTATATATTCATGAGACTAGTCTTGTTCCCTCAAGACTTAATAGAGGCAAAATGGTTCAATGGGAAAAGTTCTTCTCCCAGTGGTTGTCTCCCAATCTCCATGAAGCCCTCCATATGCAATCTGAAGTTGTTCTGACCAAATGCATTGAACTCATCAAGGTTATCTATTGGAAATTAATTTCTAAGAAAATATTTGGGTTCTATGCTATCAAGAGACTTTTTGGAGGAATTCGTCCCAGCTCCACTATCTTCCCAAATGAACCATCTTTGCAGGAGCCCTTCCATCAGTACTCATGTCCCCTTATTCCTGACCCCATTGATTCTGCATTTCCTTCTACTTTTCTAGTTGCCACTCATGAAGACATTAATGCAGTTGGCAACTATGTTAGATCTCAAATGAAGGGACTTAGACATGACTTGACTAAATTGGTTCAAGAAACACTTGCTGGAAGGATAGCTGACCAAACTGAAGCTATTTCATAACCAAGAAATTTCAGGGAATTCTCCCATTCTCAAGAAATCTTCTCTCAAGAGCAAGCACCTTCAAGAGGACTCTCTTCCACAAGACAACTCCTACTTGGACCTGCCCCTACAGTATCAAGAAATCTGGGAAAGAAGGAGAAATTGCTGAAGAAGAGCCAACTCATCAATTTTGGCATTCAGTATGATAATAGGATGAGCTTAACATGGAACAACAAGCAGTACTAGTTTAGGTTCAACAATAAACAACTCCAGCTGCTGAATCTTGAAAGGGAAAGACATTTGACTGCAGTAGAACTTGGAGAAGCACACCTGAACCAGATTACCAAAGTAAAGATAATATTGAAGCATTATTTCACTAAGTTTTTCTGCCTCAAACTTTGTTCTGTTATTTTTAAACATTTGATTTATGTTTTGTTGGGATGTAAACTTAATCTTTGCATCTCCCTCTTTGAACTAACTCTGTTTGTTTCAATTTTAGATTGATTTATCTTTTCAGACTGTTCACCTTTGCTCCTCTTAATTATCTCCCAAAAAAGGGGGAAATTGTTAGAACCCTAGTTTTATAACAAGTGTTTTGACAGATAATTAAGAACCTAACAAAGATTATGAACTAATAAACTCAGCTACTAGAAATCTTCAAGTCATCACAGGTCTACTATCTTCCTCAGTCGGGATAGCAGACCTTCAAAGATAGCAGACCTTGACATCCTTACCAACTCAGCCACTGGTCAAAGTCAAACCTGACTTAACACTGTTCACAAACTTTATTCCAGTCACAGATTAATGACTGACATGTGCATTTCCAAGATGTTCAAGACCGTTGGAACTCAAACGGATATATACTGAAGACCTATATAAAGAGCTCAGCATGACTGAAGAAAACACCACTTTCTCTTGCCATTAAACAACTTGATTAAAAGCTTTTAAGCAAACTCAATTGTAAAGCACTCTTGAAACTTATAAATCTGTGATATATAGAAAGGCTAAAATAGATCTCACATAGCTACATAATTAAGAGTCATATTAGAGATCACCAAAACCCTCACATTTGTGAACCTTTTTCTTTTTCTTTTTCTGTTCTTTGCAATAAGTACAAAGCTTAGTTAGTGAGGCTAATTAGGCTGGAAAATTATGAGGGAATTTTCTTGCAATTTATTGTAATTTCTTGATGAAGTATTATAGTGGATTGCTTCTTCACTGTTGAGGACAGTGAGGCGTGGATGTAGGAGAGTTGCAATACTCTGAACCACGTTACCTCATTGTGTTTGTCTTTTATTAACTCACACTTAAACACACACTTATCACCTTTTGTTTACTCATTTATTTCTTCTCTTTATTTATTCATTATTCCGCTGCATAACTCAACAATCACACACTGCACCTCAAGATAGTCGACATGTCATGCTAAGATAGTCGACCTCTTGTGAACTAACTGTTTACTTGTTTAAGTGCATAAGTGTAACAGGTTCTTTCAAACCCATTCGTCTAATATTGGGAAAAAAGTGGCAATGGATGAGAGGGTATGGACTTTGAGATCCACCACCATAACTAGAACTGGGACCGGGTGAGAGGGTATGGACTTGGCAGAAGTATAACTACTGATTCCCCATTCCTCTGGTGTTGGGAGAAATGGATAGATTGGTTTGACAGTGTGAGATGTTAGAAAATCATAATTTAATTTATTTATTGGAGTCGCCATTATGTTATTGCATGGAACATAAACAATTACAAGATTCAAGGAGGTCAGGGGTTAAGTTTTGGAATTAGAAGGTTAAGATGCACCAATTCCACCCAATCTAGGATTAGTCTTGCTTCTAAACATCATCATCATAATCATTTAATTTATATAAACAACAATATGTAACTAAACTAGTAAAATCAATAAATAATTACTTTTTTATTGGGAATGTCAGATTATGTGCTTCCAGACCATCTTCATGAGTTAAAAAGACTCTAGCCTAATCCTTTTGATGAGATTATACTACTCTAGTACTCTAAATGTAACAAAATTGATGTAGAAAGAAAATAAAAGTGTTGGAAAGTTTCCCTTGCAGAACGCGTAATTTCAATGGATAGTGTATGCAAAGGCTTAAATATCAAGAACACCAAGTGTATGGATGAATTTGAGACAAATTTATGAAGAGGAGGAGTTTTTGGAGAACATCCGTAGGAGGAAAGTTGTAGGCGAGTGAATAGGAAATAAAAGGAGGAGGAACCGTGTACTTACATGTTTAGAGAGACTTTTCCAACAAGAAAAGGATTCCCAAGTTTGGTAGGAAATAAAATGGTTATTTTGAGACATGAAAGAAAGAGTTAAAAAAAAGTAAAAAAAGTGTAGCAGACTCGAAATCTGGAGAGTATTCTCGTACGAGACAATCATCACAATTTAACTACTTTTCATCTCTAGAATCTGCGTTAGTCAGTTAAGTCCAAAACTAACGAGGTTAGTCATAAAACAAACGAAATATGACAAAACTAATGAGTCTTCATCAAAACACATATGCGAGACACGAGAGTAGTGTAGTCATAAATGTATGTTCAATATGGGGTGTCTAAAGAGTGAGATGAGGGGTGTAGAAGACCTATTTGCAAAAAGTGTAAATATACGTACCCCCAAAAGAGTAATGTGAATTGCACATGACTCTTTTTATGTTATAAAAAAAAATGGTTAACACTTCGTTAGTTTTATACCAATTTGCAACAAAATGTCATACATATCAGTCAGGTTGAAAAATATACACTCTTAGGAACCAAATTGCAATAGTAGTACAAACTCAGGTAATTGAATTGCAATTTGCCCATATGAAAACGGTAGTTATTTTTTCAAAAACATACAATCAATTCGCTAGCCGTTGGGTTTTTCAAAATGTAGCCGTTAGAAGGTAGCCATTGAATTTTTGAAAAGTAGCTGTTGTTTTGGTCTCTGTGACCGTTAGAGGTCATTAATTTATGAGTTGAGGTCTCAAGGAAGATACTATAAATGAGACATCGTGAACATAGAGGAAATAAGAAAAAGGAAAGATATGATAGAAAATAGGAACATATATCATCAGATCTCCTAATTAATTATAGCATTGTGGCACACGGAGAGATGGTTTTTGAAGCTTTTGGCTGCAACAATTTGAAGCTATTGCTCCCGTTGCCTGAACAATTGCTAATTGAGAAGGAGTTCCAGCACAAATTATGTATGCTTTCCAGTGATGTGGAACCATGTTCGTTGTTCTTGGCATTTCAAAAGAAACACATTTCAAAAGAAACACATTCCAACCGAAAGGGTAAGTTTGCTCGGTGTAGTTTATTTGCATCATTCTCTCTTTTTTTTCCAACTAATTAAGTTTTTCCCTAGCAACTGATTTTAGGTAGAAGCAGATAACTGTTGCAAATACCTAAAGGAGAACTCGTACCAGAACCCTGAAGCAAAAACAGAAGCCGGGGGAGAGGGAGCCCACCAGACGAAAAGGAAAGGCGAGGTGTCAGCAAAAAAGAGGCGGGTGGATGATTATAAGTGAGAGAGTTGCAGTCCTGGGAAAGGAATCGTAGAAGGAGACAGGGTAATTATTCCTTCAAGGAACAAGGCGAATAGTACAAGGGAAATATATGCGTCAGAAACTCAATTCACGTAAATGACAAAAGCCAACAATGAAATTCGCAAGAAGCGGGAAGAATGGGATTTGGCTTCCAAGGAACAGGTAAGGCAGGTTGACAAGGATAATGCTGATGTGCCTACTGTTGATGTGAAGATGTTAATGACTTTGATCGGGACACGACAAAGAAGTCGTTTGGTGAAAATGAAGTTTGGGCTACCTATGATGATGATGACGGGATGCCTCACTTTTACTCGATTCTTAGGTGGTGTTTGTTTTTTTAAGTGTTAAGTCCTAAAATCTGATTTCACATCTGAAATTGGCTGAATGAATAAGAGGCAGCGTCTGAAGTCTGATTACTGAACTATTCAAACTGTTTGATTTTTCATCTGAATTCATTTTTTGAATTGTGTTTGTTTACCATTTTAACCTTTTACTGTTTGGAGATTATATAATTGATATATAGTATAATTCCTTCCGTCTCATAATAAATATTCATTTTTATTCAAATTATTCTTGTTCAAAAATACTCCCCCTGTCTCAGAAAGATAGTCTTATTTTGACTTTTAATGGTCAACAAAAATAAACTTTGACCAAACATTAGTGTCAATTTAACGATCACAGTAAAATTCAAAAATTTGTAAATGATAAAAACCCTAATTCCAATTCCCACAAACCGCATGTTTAAAGAATACAGGTAATCCTTCAATTTCGCTTTTTTCGTTATCAATGGCTGTCAATTCTCTGAATTCATTTTCAAAATTCAATTATGTTTCCAAGGTCATTCTGATTTTTCTCGTTAATTTGTTTTCACCCATTCATTTTCTGATTTCCCTTTGTTGGATCTTTTCTTCTCTGTTATTCTTCCCCTTTCTCTAATAAGTTTTTAATATTTTCATTTTACTAGGTTTTCCGTCAAAATTCGATTCTCGTTGTTGCCATTCGATTTTGGTTTAATCCCTCTTCAGCTAGGCACGCGAGATCGAATTTTGTTGGAAAACTAGACCCCCTCTGATTCCCTTTTTTACTATTCGTGTTTCATTTGCGCTTACTTGTGTTAATTTCTTCTTCCTCGAAATCAATCGGTTTCTTCGTCGATGGACCCTAACAGCCACCGGCGTCCTAGCCTCCGCCGGGCTCTCTATAGCTCGACAGCCCAAACGTCGGTCAACACCCCATCTGCGGCCCTTGTTTCTACAAACCGATCTAATAGCTCACCGTTCAAACAAAATACGTGATGTCTGTGTCGATCAACACAAAAATAGGGGCGATCGTTGCCGGAGGACTGCAAGATGGAGGCGAGAACGACGGTGGAGGTGACGGCAATGGATAAGGAAGAAGAAACGATGCGTGATAGAGAGAACCCAGAGAAACCAATGAAAGGGGAAAAAATGAGAGGGGTAGGTTGGGAATTAACAAAATATGGTATGGGTACTTTTGTCCAAAATTGAATCAGAGACAAATCAGACTTGTTTTTACCAGTGTTCTAAAAAACCCCGTCTAGGCCACCTAGGCCCCGCCTAGGCGCTAGGCGTTCATGAAACGCCTAGGTCCCGTCTAGGATATTATAGTTATTTCGGAATTCTCGGCCCCGCCTAGGCGCTAGGCGCCCCTGCGGCGCCTAGTGACCGCCTAGCGTTTTTTAGAACCTTGGTTTTTACATCTTAATCATTCAGTGGACATTCAGAAGCTTTCAGATCTGAACAAAAAAAAAAAAAAAAAACAAACGCCCGGAATGTGCCATTGTCTGATTCGGTCAGACATGGGCCTTAGTTCAGATCTGAATTTGAAAAACAAACACCACCTTAATCGTGTGATATCCAGAAGGCTGTGCAGAGTGAAAATCATTTGTCTGAATTCCAAAAGCAATGCTGAACGGGGAACCATAAATTGGGATGGCTCTGAATTTCGCAAGACAAGTGGCAAATTTTATATAGGGAAGCAATTGAAACTATTTATGTAAATGTGAAGTTAACTAGTTTTATAGAAAGCTCAATTCAATATTGGTTCGCTTCAATTTTTTGAGGGAAGAGTTAAGTTTCCATCTACTTTGCCTCTTTGAAAAATATTACTATTGTGCCACAAATTAAACCTGGACTAGGTTCTAAAAATATGTAGCTAGGGAAAAAAAAACTTCTGACTATCACTTTCAAAGGTTCTGGCTATCACTTTCAAAGGTTCTGGCTATCAATCTCATATCCAGAAGGCTTTATATTGATATCCAGAAGGCTTTATATTGATATCCAAGACCTTTCTAGCTATCACTTTCAAAGGTTCTGACTATCAATCTCATATTCAGAAGGTTTTACATTGATATCCAAAACTCTTCTGGCTATCATTTTCAAAGGTTCTGGCTATCAATATCATATTCAGAAGGTTTTAATATTATATCCAGAACCGTTGAAAAGTTTTGATTATTTACAAAAATGCCACCGCATTTTTTTAAACATGTTTTTCCTAAGCGTTTGGAAAAACACGTTTTCCCAAGATTTTGCGAAATAATTATAAGCAAAAACAATAATTGAGAAATACTTTAGATTTGATTCTGTCCCCACCTAATTATTTAATTATCATCGATATCTCTTTTCGCTTTTTACCCTATTCACTTGATCACGAGATGTATTTCAATCTCTGTTTCTTCTTTTAGAATAGTTACTAGCAGTGCCACACTCACTAGAAACCCTAATTAATAAATTAATGTAACTGGCACAGTCTAGATCGCAGAATTAATTGATGAACGATTTCAGAAACTAAGATCAAGAACGCTTTCTACAATTATTTCATATAGATAATCGTCTAATTTTACCCGCTTCACAATTTACCATGGCACATGCATAAACTATGAAGATGCTACTTATGAATTTCTACACTGGCACAGTCATAGAAAATTCTAGCAAAGATAAATTAACCGGAGCAATTAGATTGATCAAGTCTAAAAATCCTAGCAATAAATCTAGAATAAACACAAGTAAAATTATGAATAGGAATAAAATTGTGAAAAGAAAAATACCTCAAATTAAACAAAAAGGGGTTCAAGATTCAAATTCAAAGCTTGGATTTAGTTCCTCATCCAAAAAAAACTTTGAAATCTCCATGGATAAGAAAATAAAACCTAGATCTAAAATTATGTTGAAGTCTCGAATCCAAAATAATTAAAGAAAACCTAGTTTAAATACCTAGAATAGTCATAAACTAATAAGGAATTAAAAAGAAAACAAAAATATCAAAAATCCCATCAGCCACGCCGTCACACGCGCTGGCACGCGCCAGCCACTCTCGCTTTAGTCAGCTCATGCGCCAGCCTCGCCTGCACGCGCTAGACACGCCCAAAAAGCGCACCTAGAACATGCATTTTCTTCCATCCGTTCACGACTCGCGCGCCCGCGCACGACTCGTGCCACTCGTGCTCACGAGTTGCGCAGACGTGCTGTAAGCTCTGCCTTCCTTCCTTGGCGAATTGGGCCGTGGCCTTGTTGGGCCTCGCTGTATTGATGGGCCGCTGGTGAAGCTTGGTGGGCCTGGTGGATACTTCCTCATGCTGGCCTGATTTATTCCAATGACCCAAGTCCTCCTTGCTGAATCTAACCCAATTTCTTCATCATTCATCACCCAACCATTGATCCATTGTTCCATCTTCAATAATCGGGCAAATAGCACATTAGTGCCCCAAAGTTTCATGTGAGTTACAATTTAGGTCCTAATGATCCAATTTTGGCAATTTGGTGCCTAATATTCAACTTTTGTGGCGAATGGATCTTTTTTGGATGGTCATGGATGGAAGCTAACAAAATTAATGAAAAATTTAACGACCTTCTTTCAAAATTGGATTTCTTACCCAGAAAGGCAAGTTGGCATTGTGAGAGTAAGAGAAAGCATGGGAGAAGAAGAGATGTGAATGTGATATCCCCCATCCCACATCGGACATCCCACATCGGAAATATGTGGGAATTGAGTGTGATATATAGAAGGCCCATATACTCCTACTAAGCATCAAATCATCCATTGGACTTTTGGAGGCCTGTGATGGGCTGTGGTTGACCCAATCGAGGAGATGCTTGGTGGGCTAGTGTGTGGTACCTATGTGGCGGGTCGGGTCTGCGGGCTCGGGTCGTTACAAATGGTATCAGAGCAGAACCCCGGCCTTAAGGCTTGCGAGCTAGCCTGGGGGTACGATCTGGGTATTGATTGACCTTGCCAGGGACGGCAAGGGTTTGAGTGGGGGAGATTGTTATATCCCCCATCCCACATCGGACATCCCACATCGGAAATATGTGGGAATTGAGTGTGATATATAGAAGGCCCATGTACTCCTACTAAGCATCAAATCATCCATTGGACTTTTGGAGGCCTGTGATGGGCTGTGGTTGACCCAATCGAGGAGATGCTTGGTGGGCTAGTGTGTGGTACCTATGTGGCGGGTCGGGTCTGCGGGCTCGGGTCGTTACAGTGAAGGTGGCAGGTGGGTGGGGTGGGGGCAAGGAGACGAAGAAGGTAGAAGTTTAGGTTTGATTTTTTATTTTCCCTTTTCAAGCAAATACAGGTTAAAAGAAGTTTTTTTAAGGCTATTATCTATGGACTAATATCTAAATTTAGCCCTTTAATTTTTTTAAAAAACATAATTTTACCATTTACTTAAGGAATTAGAATTATAAATGACTTTAATGTAAGGAATTTTTATTTTTATAATTTTCACCACTATAAAAAAACTTATTATATTAAATTTGATTTTCTTATCCAATCTCTGGTGAATATTTGATTAGTCGACTTCATCTACCAAGAAGGCTTTTGTTTCTCTTCCATAATTAATTGTAACTCTATATATCACCCCTGACTAAAATATAAGTTATTCATAAACAAATTGATACACAATTGGAAAATGTGACATTCTTGAATCGTGATAATAAATTTATATGATTGTGAACCACAAGAAAGAACATCACATTGGTTGAGAGTTTATCGTCTGACATATACAGCATGGTGATCATGACTCCGTTCTCAATTGTCTCGTGCATAACAGAACAAAGATAAGGTAGATCGGCAATGTTTGATATAGCAAGAGGCGCTTTTACACACCCCCCCCCCGGGCCACATTGCATTCATTTTATAAGCATCGATATGTAATTAGGCTAGGGGTGGCAAAATGGGTGTTTCAGTTACTCAGTGGGTGTAATCTGTAAACCATTAAATATATATCATGCTTCAATATTTATAGGAAAGAATTCTTTTCCTAAAAGATCAATCCATTGGCGTTTCGGCCAGAGTGAAGGTAGGCGTGGAAAAGATAACTTTCGATTAACCTCAGAGAAGGAAGCCAGAGATGATAGACGGGAGTTGGCTGAAGATGTTTTGGGAGAAGTGTGAATCATCAACTGTGGTGACTGAGGAGAGAGGTCATTAAATGTTTCATTAATTTTGTTAGCTTCCATCCATGACCATCCAAAAAAGAACCACTCGCCACAAAAGGTGAATATTAGGCACCAAATTGCCAAAATTGGATCATTAGGACCTAAATTGCAACTCACATGAAACATTGGGGCACTAATGTGCTATTTGCCCGATTATTGAAGATGGAATAATGGATCAATGGTTGGGTGATGAATGATGAAGAAATTAGGTTAGATTCAGCAAGGAGGACTTGGGTCATTGGAATAAATCAGGCCAGCATGAGGAAGTATCCACCAGGCCCACCAAGCTTCACCAGCGGCCCATCAATACAGCGAGGCCCAACAAGGCCACGGCCCAATTCGCCAAGGAAGGAAGTATCCACCAGGCCCACCAAGAATTCTTTTCCTAAAAGATCAATCCATTGGCGTTTCGGCCAGAGTGAAGGTAGGCGTGGAAAAGATAACTTTCGATTAACCTCAGAGAAGGAAGCCAGAGATGATAGACAGGAGTTGGCTGAAGATGTTTTGGGAGAAGTGTGAATCATCAACTGTGGTGACTGAGGAGAGGTTCGGCTGGAAAAGGAAGGGTTGAGGGGTCTATTTGGTTGGCGTAGGTAGGATATTAACTCTGGTGGCCAGAGATGTGTGGGAAATCGGAGGTAGGAGTAGGAGGAAGAGAGAGAGAGAGAGAGTCGGAGAGAGAAGATGAGAGGGCGGGAGAAGACATCGTGGGCTTTGGTTTAATTATTGTCAGAGATATTTTCGGGTTTATAAATAATTATAGTATTTTTATTTTTGTGTAACTGTAATTGGAGCTAATGTATATGGTCACCAACTTCAGCTTTCAGCACTTCAGCCTTCAGCCTTCATAGAGTAATAGAGTGTGTTCCAAAACATAAATTTATCAAATGGTATTGTTTACGGTCCTTGGTGGGTTAAATTGTACTCCTCTCTAGAATTTGACTTCATTTCGTTAATTTTATCTTTTTTAACATTTTGTTAACTTTCCTAATATTTTGTTAATTTTTTTCACATATTGTAAACTTTTCTAACATCTTTCGATGAAATTTGAGTGTCTGGGAAATCGAACGCATATTCTAAGTAGAGTGGTTAAAACAGCTTATAATTAACAAGGATGGTCAAAACTGAAATTTCATCATAGTAGAGTGTTTAAAATATAGATTGGTCTTTTGTGAAAAGTAATAGTTAGAAGGATAAATAAAGTGTAAGTAATTGTTTTCAAGAGCTTACAATTAACTCGATCGCCAGCCGTTGGGCTTTTCAAAAAGTATCCTTTAGAAGGTAGCCGTTGAAATTTTATGAATAAAATGGTATCTGTGACTGTTAGAGGTCACTAATTTAACAGTTCGATTCTCGAGGAAAATACTATAAAAGAGACATCGTGCATATAGGAGAAATAAGACAAAAATGGAAAATACGAGTGCAAATATGAGTCTGTATCATCTCGTTTCCTAATTATACATTGTGGCAAATACAGATTGTTATTGAAGCTTCTCGCCACTACTATTTGAAGATAATGCTTCAGTACAATTTGTGTGTGTGTTCAATTGATGTGAAATCATGGTCGTTATTCTTGGAATATCGAAAGAAACACATATTTCTGCAAAAGATGTGACCACACTTGGTGGTCATCTCTTCAACTAGTGGGCCCATACAAACTGGACAGCCAAAAGTTGGCTCTGGTGGTGACGGCGACTGGCTGACGGTTGGTTGCGAGTCTTTTTAAGCACAGGAGTCCTTCTACGAGTTCTCCTATCTGCACCGGAGTAACTCTTCTCTGCTGTTACCGGTTGCTATCATCTGACTCTAAGTCGATGACCTGAGTCCTTCGGTGTGTTCTCCTTGCCTTGTTCTTAGGAGCTGCAAAAGGAATTTGGCATATCCTGACTTGATCAAATGCCTCCAATTTAAAGTTCCTCCCCCCTCCCCATTGAAGAAGGTCTATGGTTTATGAAATTTACCAGGCGAGGGGAAGAAGACAAGATTTGTTCGGTCAAGGAGGTTGAAAACCAGGGCACATCTCTAGTTGGGTCCGTTACACTCACACATACCAACTTATTAAAACTTTCTGCCATCTTTTTTGGGTTTTTCTACACCCACGGTGTTCGCACCTGTACCTGTTTTAACATTAGGGATTGTTGGGATTGGAGTCCTAAACATAAGGGGAAACCAAGGGGAAAAGGATTCTAAGTCAAAGGGGGTAGAAAAGTCGAAGAGGAGTTTGAAAAGGAGAAGGAAACAGTAGCCGGATGGGGTGGACGACCGCACAGGTGGAGCCGGGCGACCGCCCAAACCATCAGAGATGGATAGGCCTAAAAAAGGTGAAGTGGGCGGCCGCACACGTGGAAGTGGGCGACCGCACACTCCTTCTGGGTCAGATCTGGTTTCCTGATTTGTTTCTTATTTTGATTGTATCTCTTCCAAATAGAGTTAGGACTTCCTTGTACACATATATAAGCATAATTTCATCCAGAATATTGTGTACCCTAAAGGAGAGATAGGATATCAAGAGAGAGCAAAAAATAGTGTGTAGGAGGGGGCCGGGGGACTAGGAGAGCCATGGGGAGGGGGGTGATCCTACAACCCGGCCATAGTCATATTGTTTGTGTGTTCTTGGGGAGAGATAATAATATTTAGGAGAGGGTTGTTCATGGAGAGTTGCTATGCTAGATCTGAGTGAGTGCATATGTAAATTGTAACAATCAACATATTATTATAGTGATATCCTGTCTTGGGGCCTCCGGATGTAGCCTCGGGGGGTGGTGAACCGGGTTAACAAATCATGGTGTTCTTGTTCTTTCATATTATTATTCGTATGTTGAATTATTTTCTCTGTATTGATGACTGCTAGTATGGTCTAGTGGATGTGGAGATCCCCCTAATTCCCCAACAACTGGTATCAGAGCTTTGGTTTGAGATCTAGGGGAGATCCAAGGTGAAGAAAAGGGACAACTGATTTTCGTGCAGCTGTGAATACGTGAGTTTGAAATCGAGAGTAGCCTAGTTGTTTTATTTGTTGTTAAAACATTGAGAAAACCATTTATGAGAAATAATAGAGTTCGGGGGTCAAATTACAATAAGAGAAAAATATTCATGTTATCACTCCTATTGCCCGACGAATCGGTCTTTCTATCATGATCAATGTGTGTGTGTGTGTGTGTGTGTGTTAGTGATTGAGACCGGATCCGAAGATTGCCTACATTCTTCTCATCATGAGAAGCTCAGGTCGGTGTAGTTCATTGATGAATTAGAATGGGAAGAGATGAAGCGGGATCATGCATAAACAGGGGGAAGATTAGGGTTAGAAGTAGTTCCTAGATCGTATTAGGGTTTGATGAAACCCTAGGATCATCATAGGCTATGGCATATGCACATAAATAAGGATTACAATCCTAGATCTAGCATATTATGCATGGATAAGTCCTAGATCTAGCATAATAATAAGAACATCATGAATACATAAGAATGAACACGTAAACATGAAGATCGCTACCCTAGTTATAGCATAGATTATGAATCTAGACTAAGAACATGAAGAATGCATGAACAACATATGAATATGGATGCATAAACATAATAAAAACATGCATAAGATATGTAATGTGTGACCTAGATCTAACGCGGGTTTCGTGGAAACCCTAGATCATCATCGGTCAAGGACACGAATGATGAACAAAACCCTAGATCTAACAATATATGAATGAATATAATAGATCTAGGTAGTTAAGGAGTAAGAACGCGTTACCAAACCGATCAAAGAGGCTTCGAAGGTTGAATCTTCACTCCTTTGGTTGAATGGCGGTATTGGATCTCTTCGATGATCAAAGCAAGATTAAAGAGAGGGTTTGAGAGGGTTTTGAGAGGGAGAGAGAGAGAGGCTAAAAATCCTTTCTGTGAGGATTTTCCCGTGGGTTTGAGGTGTGATCAATAGGCTGAGAGGAGGGGCCTATTTATAGGGATCAGACTGAGATTTGGAGAAGTGGCCGCATGGCCTGGCGCGAGCCGTACGGTGGTGATGCGTCCGTATGGAGCCTTATCTTGAATTCTGGGATTAGATCGATCTCAACGAATCCTTATCAGTTCGTTCTCGGGATTTGTCCATTATCCTGATGGATTTCAACCTACGACTGATATCGTCTATCAGGGAGTCTGGGAATCTGTCGGATAAGTTCCTGTTAGGTTATAATTGCCTAACAGGTCCTCGGAGGTCTTCTAAAGGTCTAGGAAGTCCTAAATCTTCAGATCGGGTACTAACAGTAGCCCCTCGGCGATGCTTCTTGCAAGGCATGGAGGGTCGTCGATTAAGAAAGGAACCGATCTGAAACATGAGTTCCAAATCGGGGGAGGTGAATGTGAGAAGGTTACCAGGTTGGTCAAATGGCTGAACCTATGTCAGGCTACCTACGTATCCAAGTGGAATCAAGCCAGTCGTAGTTCAAAACCTGCGGGGGAAAAAAGAAACGAGACGCCGTCTTTCGCTGGGGATAATCAAGCATTCGTCAGACAATAAAGTCGCGTGGACCCTACTGGGGAGGAAAAGCAAAAAAGAAACGAGACAATGTCTTTCCGCATGAGATCAACAAACACTCGTGAATCAATAAAGTCGTTGCAGATGGACTTTATCGGGGAAGGAATGCCATACGCACGGTTCGACAAGAAGTTTAAAGAATCGGGAACATAATTGGATGAATTCTAACTTCCTATAGAGCGCACGTAATCGATTTTTTTGGAGGATTGGGGTTTACGGAGGCTCCGACCTTCAATTTATAATCTTTAGGGTTTAGGGAGGTTCCGACCTTTAATTATAGATTGATTTGGAAATTTTGTAGGGGATTTTCGAACCCAATTTAGAAATTTTATAGAGGTTTTCCGAACTCTATTTTAGATTGATTTAGAAATTTTATAGAAGATTTCTTAACCCAATTTTAAATTTGTTTAGAAATTTTATAGAGGATTTCTTAACCCAATTTTAAATTTGTTTAGAAATTTTATAGAGGATTTCTTAACCCAATTTTAAATTTGTTTAGAAATTTTATAGAGGATTTCTTAACCCAATTATAGATTGATTTAGAAATTTTATCGAGGATTTCTTAACCCAATTTTAGATTGATTTAGAAATTTTATAGAGGATTTCTTAACCCAAATGCATTGAACTCATCAAGGTTATCTATTGGAAATTAATTTCTGAGAAAATATTTGGGTTCTATGCTATCAAGAGACTTTTTGGAGGAATTCGTCCCAGCTCCACTATCTTCCCAAATGAACCATCTTTGCAGGAGACCTTCCATCAGTACTCATATCCCCTTATTCCTGACCCCATTGATTCTGCATATCCTTCTACTTTTCTAGCTGCCACTCATAAAGACATTAATGCAGTTGGCAACTATGTTAGATCTCAAATGAAGGGACTTAGACATGACTTGACTAAATTGGTTCAAGAAACACTTGCTGGAAGGATAGCTGACCAAACTGAAGCTATTTCACAACCAAGAAATTTCAGGGAATTCTCCCATTCTCAAGAAATCTTCTCTCAAGAGCAAGCACCTTCAAGAGGACTCTCTTCCACAAGACAACTCCTACTTGGACATGCCCCTACAGTACCAAGAAATCTGGGAAAGAAGGAGAAATTGCTGAAGAAGACCCAACTCATCAATTTTGGCATTCAGTATGATAATAGGATGAGCTTAACATGGAACAACAAGCAGTACTACTTTAGGTTCAACAATAAACAACTCCAGCTGCTGAATCTTGAAAGGGAAAGACATTTGACTGCAGTAGAACTTGGAGAAGCACAGCCTGAACCAGATTACCAAAGTAAAGATAGTATTGAATCATTATTTCACTAAGTTTTTCTGCCTCAAACTTTGTTCTGTTATTTTTAAACATTTGATTTATGTTTTGTTGGGATGTAAACTTAATCTTTACATCTCCCTCTTTGAACTAACTCTGTTTGTTTCAATTTTAGATTGATTTATCTTTTCAGACTGTTCACCTTTGCTCCTCTTAATTATCTCCCAAAAAGGGGGAAATTGTTAGAACCCTAGTTTCTATAACAAGTGTTTTGACAGATAATTAAGAACCTAACAAAGATTATGAAGTAATAAACTCAGCTACTAGAAATCTTCAAGTCATCACAGGTCTACTATCTTCCTCAGTTGGGAAAGCAGACCTTCAAAGATAGCAGACCTTGACATCCTTGCCAACTCAGCCACTGGTCAAAGTCAAACCTAACTTAACATTGTTCACAAACTTTATTCCAGTCACAGATTAATGACTGACATGTGCATTTCCAAGATGTTCAAGACCGTTGGAACTCAAACGGATATATATACTGAAGACCTATATAAAGAGCTCAGCATGACTGAAGAAAACACCACTTTCTCTTGCCATTAAACAACTTGATTAAAAGCTTTTAAGCAAACTCAATTGTAAAGCACTCTTGAAACTTATAAATCTGTGCTATATAGAAAGGCTAAAATAGATCTCACATAGCTACATAATTAAGAGTCATATTAGAGATCACCAAAACCCTCACATTTGTGAACCTTTTTCTTTTTCTGTGCTTTACAATAAGTACAAAGCTTAGTTAGTGAGGCTAATTAGGCTGGAAAATTCTGAGGGAATTTTCTTGCAATTTATTGTAATTTCTTGACGAAGTATTATAGTGGATTGCTTCTTCACTGTTGAGGACAGTGAGGCGTGGATGTAGGAGAGTTGCAATACTCTGAACCACGTTACCTCATTGTGTTTGTCTTTTATTAACTCACACTTAAACACACACTTATCACCTTTTGTTTACTCATTTATTTCTTCTCTTTATTTATTCATTATTCCGCTGCATAACTCAACAATCACACACTGCACCTCAAGATAGTCGACATGTCATGCTAAGATAGTCGACCTCTTGTGAACTAACTGTTTACTTGTTTAAGTGCATAAGTGTAACAGGTTCTTTCAAACCCATTCGTCTAATATTGGGAAAAAAGTGGCAATGGATAAGAGGGTATGGACTTTGAGATCCACCACCAGAACCAGAACTGGGACCGGGTGAGAGGGTATGGACTTGGCAGAAGTATAACTACTGATTCCCCATTCCTCTGGTGTTGGGAGAAATGGATAGATTGGTTTGACAGTGTGAGATGTTAGAAAATCATAATTTTATTTATTTATTGGAGTCGCCATTATGTTATTGCATGGAACATAAACAATTACAAGATTCAAGGAGGTCAGGGGTTAAGTTTTGGAATTAGAAGGTTAAGATGCACCAATTCCACCCAATCTAGGATTAGTCTTGCTTCTAAACATCATCATCATAATCATTTAATTTATATAAACAACAATATGTAACTAAACTAGTAAAATCAATAAATAATTACTTTTTTATTGGGAATGTCAGATTATGTGCTTCCAGACCATCTTCATGAGTTAAAAAGACTCTAGGCTAATCCTTTTGATGAGATTATGCTACTCTAGTACGCTAAATGCAACAAAATTGATGTAGAAAGAAAATAAAAGTGTTGGAAAGTTTCCCTTGCAGAACGCGTAATTTCAATGGATAGTGTATGCAAAGGCTTAAATATCAAGAACACCAAGTGTATGGATGAATTTGAGACAAATTTATGAAGAGGAGGAGTTTTTGGAGAACGTCCGTAGGAGGAAAGTTGTAGGCGAGTGAATAGGAAATAAAAGGAGGAGGAACCGTGTATTTACATGTTTAGAGAGACTTTTCCACCAAGAAAAGGATTCCCAAGTTTGGTAGGAAATAAAATGGTTATTTTGAGACATGAAAGAAAGAGTTAAAAAAAAAAAGTGTAGCAGACTCGAAATCTGGAGAGTATTCTCGTACGAGACAATCATCACAATTTAACTAATTTTCATCTCTAGAATCTGCGTTAGTCAGTTAAGTCCAAAACTAACGAGGTTAGTCATAAAACAAACGAAATATGACAAAACTAATGAGTCTTCATCAAAACACATATGCGAGACACGAGAGTAGTGTAGTCATAAATGTATGTTCAATATGGGGTAGGGGTGGAAATGGTTTGGCTCAAACCGTGGTTCGGAACCGAGACGAGCCAAACCGTGCGGTTTAGCTCAGTTTTTAAACTTATGCGGTTCAGCTCGGTTTGAAAAATTGATAAACCACACGGTTCGGTTTGGCTCATGGTCTGACCCTTCAAGCCGAACCGAGTCAAACCGTTTCGAGCTGAACCACATAAGTTTAAAAACCGAGCTAAACCGCTCGGTTTGGCTCGGCTCGGTTCCGAACCGCTGTTTGAGCCAAACCATTTCCACCCCTATCTGGCAGTACCTTGTTTTCACTGAAGCAAACCATATTGAACTAGCAATACCATGGACTAGAGTTATCAAGTTGCCTTTTGTTATTTTGGTTTGCCTATCCCGTTTCCCCACAAACAGGTAGCTCTCTCATCTTCCTTGCTCTCTCGTCTTCCTTGCATGACCATCTTCAAAGTAGACATTTTATATGAATAAAAGATTCAGATACGTGGACACTGGGTGTGGTGGGAGTGCAGCATGTGAACTGTCAAAACGCATGTATTTCGTTAATTTTTTTCTCAATGGATGTGTTTCGTCTTTGCTCAGTATTTTTTCAAGCAAACAAATGCACATTTCCAGTGTTGAAGTTATAAATATATTACTTGAGGTAATGCCTTTTCTCTTTCTGGTAGTGTGCTTCCAAAAAACAGTGTGACCACATTTCCCTTAGATGCTTATCACTTTTTTTTGTTATTCTTTGTACTATGGTTGGATTTGGATGGTAGTACTATATGTCAAACTATTGTAATTTGCAAGTTTTTAGTATGTTTAGACTTTATACTCATATGAACATGAACATCAGTGTTTAATTTCTAAGTATGGTGTAAGAGTTGTGGTTCAAACCACGGTTTAAACCGCGGTTTAAGCCATAGTTTAAACCGTAAAATCAGACTGTGGTTCAAACCGAACCGAGCCGAACCATGATGGTTTAGCTCGGCTTGGACTATTTTGTGGTTCAGCTCGGTTTGGGATTTCTCCAAACCGATGTATAGCGGTTTGGCTTCTAAATTACCCCAAACCGAGCTAAACCGAACCATTTCCACCCCTAATATGGGGTGTCTAAAGAGTGAGATGAGGGGTGTAGAAGACCTATTTGCAAAAAGTGTAAATATACGTACCCCCAAAAGAGTAATGTGAATTGCACATGACTCTTTTTATGTTATAAAAAAAATGGTTAACACTTCGTTAGTTTTATACCAATTTGCAACAAAATGTCATACATATCAGTCAGGTTGAAAAATATACACTCTTAGGAACCAAATTGCAATGGTAGTACAAACTCAGGTAATTGAATTGCAATTTGCCCATATGAAAACGGTAGTTATTTTTTCAAAAACATACAATCAATTCGCTAGCCGTTGGGTTTTTCAAAATGTATCCGTTAGAAGGTAGCCATTGAATTTTTGAAAAGTAGCTGTTGTTTTGGTCTCTGTGACCGTTAGAGGTCATTAATTTATGAGTTGAGGTCTCAAGGAAGATACTATAAATGAGACATCGTGAACATAGAGGAAATAAGAAAAAGAAAAGATATGATAGAAAATAGGAACATATAACATCAGATCTCCTAATTAATTATAGCATTGTGGCACACAGAGAGATGGTTTTTGAAGCTTTTGGCTGCAACAATTTGAAGCTATTGCTCCCGTTGCCTGAACAATTGCTAATTGAGAAGGAGTTCCAGCACAAATTATGTATGCTTTCCAGTGATGTGGAACCATGTTCGTTGTTCTTGGCATTTCAAAAGAAACACATTTCAAAAGAAACACATTCCAACCGAAAGGGTAAGTTTGCTCGGTGTAGTTTATTTGCATCATTATCTCTTTTTTTTCCAACTAATTAAGTTTTTCCCTAGCAACTGATTTTAGGTAGAAGCAGATAACTGTTGCAAATACCTAAAGAAGAACTCGTACCAGAACCCTGAAGCAAAAACAGAAGCCGGGGGGAGAGGGAGCCCACCAGACGAAAAGGAAAGGCGAGGTGTCAGCAAAAAAGAGGCGGTGGATGATTATAAGTGAGAGAGTTGCAGTCCTGGGAAAGGAATCGTAGAAGGAGACATGGTAATTATTCCTTCAAGGAACAAGGCGAATAGTACAAGGGAAATATATGCGTCAGAAACTCAATTCACGTAAATGACAAAAGCCAACAATGAAATTCGCAAGAAGCGGGAAGATTGGGATTTGGCTTCCAAGGAACAGGTAAGGCAGGTTGACAAGGATAATGCTGATGCGCCTACTGTTGATGTGAAGATGTTAATGACTTTGATCGGGACACGACAAAGAAGTCGTTTGGTGAAAATGAAGTTTGGGCTACCTATGATGATGATGACGGGATGCCTCACTTTTACTCGATTCTTAGGTGGTGTTTGTTTTTTTTAAGTGTTAAGTCCTGAAATCTGATTTCACATCTGAAATTGGCTGAATGAATAAGAGGCGGCGTCTGAAGTCTGATTACTGAACTATTCAAACTGTTTGATTTTTCATCTGAATTCATTTTCTGAATTGTGTTTGTTTACCATTTTAACCTTTTACTGTTTGGAGATTATATAATTGATATATAGTATAATTCCTTCCGTCTCATAATAAATATTCATTTTTATTCAAATTATTCTTGTTCAAAAATACTCCCCCTGTCTCAGAAACATAGTCTTATTTTGACTTTTTATGGTCAACAAAAATAAACTTTGACCAAACATTAGTGTCAATTTAACGATCACATCACAGTAAAATTCTAAAATTTGTAAATGATAAAAACCCTAATTCCAATTCCCACAAACCGCATGTTTAAAGAATACAGGTAATCCTTCAATTTCGCTTTTTTCTTTATCAATGGCTGTCAATTCTCTGAATTCATTTTCAAAATTCAATTATGTTTCCAAGGTCATTCTGATTTTTCTCGTTAATTTGTTTTCACCCATTCATTTTCTGATTTCCCTTTGTTGGATCTTTTCTTCTCTGTTATTCTTCCCCTTTCTCTAATAAGTTTTTAATATTTTCATTTTACTAGGTTTTCCGTCAAAATTCGATTCTCGTTGTTGCCATTCGATTTTGGTTTAATCCCTCTTCAGCTAGGCACGCGAGATCGAATTTTGTTGGAAAACTAGACCCCCTCTGATTCCCTTTTTTACTATTCGTGTTTCATTTGCGCTTACTTGTGTTAATTTCTTCTTCCTCGAAATCAATCGGTTTCTTCGTGGATGGACCCTAACAGCCACCGGCGTCCTAGCCTCCGCCGGTCTCTCTATAACTCGACAGCCCAAACGTCGGTCAACACCCCATCTGCGGCCCTTGTTTCTACAAACCGATCTAATATCTCACCGTTCAAACAAAATACGTGATGTCTTCTCTGTGTCGAGCAACACAAAAATAGGGGCGATCGTTGCCGGAGGACTGCAAGATGGAGGCGAGAACGACGGTGGAGGTGACGGCAATGGATAAGGAAGAAGAAACGATGCGTGATAGAGAGAACCCAGAGAAACCAATGAAAGGGGAAAAAATGAGAGGGGTAGGTTGGGAATTAACAAAATATGGTATGGGTACTTTTGTCCAAAATTGAATCAGAGACAAATCAGACTTGTTTTTACCAGTGTTCTAAAAGACCCCGTCTAGGCCACCTAGGCCCCGCCTAGGCGCTAGGCGTTCATGAAACGCCTAGGTCCCGTCTAGGATATTATAGTTATTTCGGAATTCTCGGCCCCGCCTAGGCGCTAGGCGCCCCTGCGGCGCCTAGTAACCGCCTAGCGTTTTTTAGAACCTTGGTTTTTACATCTTAATCATTCAGTGGACATTCAGAAGCTTTCAGATCTGAACAAAAACAAAAAAAAAAAAAAAAAAAAAAAAAAACAAACGCCCGGAATGTGCCATTGTCTGATTCAGTCAGACATGGGCCTTAATTCAGATCTGAATTTGAAAAACAAACACCACCTTAATCGTGTGATGTCCAGAAGGCTGTGCAGAGTGAAAACCATTTGTCTGAATTCCAAAAGCTATGCTGAACGGGGAACCATAAATTGGGATGGCTCTGGATTTCGTAAGACAAGTGGCAAATTTTATATAGGGAAGCAATTGAAACTATTTATGTAAATGTGAAGTTAACTAGTTTTATAGAAAGCTCAATTCAATATTGGTTCGCTTCAATTTTTGAGGGAAGAGTTAAGTTTCCATCTACTTTGCCTCTTTGAAAAATATTACTATTGTGCCACAAATTAAACCTGGACTAGGTTCTAAAAATATTTAGCTAGGGAAAAAAAAACTTCTGACTATCACTTTCAAAAGTTCTGGCTATCACTTTCAAAGGTTCTGGCTATCAATCTCATATCCAGAAGGCTTTATATTGATATCCAGAAGGCTTTATATTGATATCCAAGACCTTTCTAGCTATCACTTTCAAAGGTTTTGACTATCAATCTCATATTCAGAAGGCTTTATATTGATATCCAAAACCCTTCTAGCTATCACTTTCAAATGTTCTGGCTATCAATATCATATTCAGAAGGTTTTAAAATTATATCCAGAACCGTTGAGAAGTTTTGATTATTTACAAAAATGTCACCGCATTTTTTTAAACATGTTTTTCCTAAGCGTTTGGAAAAACACGTTTTTTCCCAAGATTTTGCGAAATAATTATAAGCAAAAACAATAATTGAGAAATACTTTAGATTTGATTCCATCCCCACCTAATTATTTAATTATCATCGATATCTCTTTTCGCTTTTTACCCTATTCACTTGATCACGAGATCTATTTCAATCTCTGTTTCTTCTTTCAGAATAGGTACTAGCAGTGCCACACTCACTAGAAACCCTAATTAATAAATTAATCTAACTGGCACAGTCTAGATCGCAGAACTAATTGATGAACGATTTCAGAAACTAAGATCAAGAACGCTTTCTACAATTATTTCATATAGATAATCGTCTAATTTTACCCGCTTCACAATTTACCATGGCACATGCATAAACTATGAAGATGCTACTTATGAATTTCTACACTGGCACAGTCATAGAAAATTCTAGCAAAGATAAATTAACCGGGGCAATTAGATTGATCAAGTCTAAAAATCCTAGCAATAAATCTAGAATAAACACAAGTAAAATTATGAATAAGAATAAAATTTTGAAAAGAAAAATACCTCAAATTAAACAAAAAGGGGTTCAAGATTCAAATCCAAAGGTTGGATTTAGTTCCTCATCCAAAAAAGTTTTGAAATCTCCATGGATAAAGAAAATAAAACATAAATCTAAAATTATGTTGAAGTCTCGAATCCAAAATAATTAAAGAAAACCTAGTTTAAATACCTAGAATAGTCATAAACTAATAAGGAATGAAAAAGAATTAAAAAGAAAACAAAAATATCAAAAATCACATCAGCCAGGCGTCACACGCGCTAGCACGCGCCAGCCACTCTCGCTTTAGTCCGCTCATGCGCCAGCCTCGCCTGCACGCGCCAGACACGCCGAAAAGCGCACCTAGAACATGCGTTTTCTTCCGTCCGTTCACGACTCGCGCGCCCGTGCACGACTCGTGCCACTCGTGCTCACGAGTTGCGCAGACGTGCTGTAAGCTCTGCCTTCCTTCCTTGGCGAATTGGGCCGTGGCCTTGTTGGGCCTCGCTGTATTGATGGGCCGCTGGTGAAGCTTGGTGGGCCTGGTGGATACTTCCTCATGCTGGCCTGATTTATTCCAATGACCCAAGTCCTCCTTGCTGAATCTAACCCAATTTCTTCATCATTCATCACCCAACCATTGATCCATTGTTCCATCTTCAATAATCGGGCAAATAGAACATTAGTGCCCCAAAGTTTCAAGTGAGTTGTAATTTAAGTCCTAATGATCCAATTTTGGCAATTTGGTGCCTATTCACCTTTTGTGGCGAATGGGTCTTTTTTGGATGGTCATGGATGGAAGCTAACAAAATTAATGAAAAAATTAACGACCTTCTTTAAAAATTGGATTTCTTACCCAGAAAGGCAAGTTGGCATTGTGAGAGTAAGAGAAAGCATGGGAGAAGAAGAGATGTGAAGGTGGCAGGTGGGTGGGTGGGTGGGGTGGGGGCAAGGGGACGAAGAAGGTAGAAGTTTAGGTTTGATTTTTTATTTTCCCTTTTCAAGCAAATACAGGTTAAAAGAAGTTTTTTTAAGGCTATTATCTATGGACTAATATCTAAATTTAGCCCTTTACTTTTTTAAAAAAACTTGATTTTACCATTTACCAAGAAGGTTTTTGTTTCTTTTCCATAATTAATTGTAACTCTATATATCACCCCTGACTAAAATATAAGTTATTCATAAACAAATTGATACACAATTAGAAAATGTGACATTCTTGAATCGTGATAATAAATTTATATGATTGTGAACCACAAGAAAGAACATCACATTGGTTGAGAGTTGATCGTCTGACATGTACAGCATGGTGATCATGACTCCGTTCTCAATTGTCTCGTACATAACAGAACAAAGATAAGGTAGATCGGCAATGTTTGATATAGCAAGAGGCGCTTTTACCCCCCGCCCACATTGCATTCTTTTTAGGGCAAACGACCAATTTATGCAACGTAGTGTCCGATTTATATCAATTAATGCAACGTAGTAGCGAATTCTTACATTGTGAAACGTACTTGAAGTAGTTGTATCAAATAATGCAAAATTCGAACAATTTGACAAACGTACTTGAAGTACGTTGTATCAATTAATGCAACGTAGTAGAGGCTAAAAAGTTATTACGTTGCATTATTTGATACACAATAAGCAAGTACGTTGTCTATTTTCAAAAGTAAGCACTACGTTGCATTAATTGACTTTTAACACCCGATACGTTGCATATTTTAGTGATTTTTTTTAGGGGAAACGACCAATTTATGCAACGTAGTGTCCGATTTATATCAATTAATGCAACGTAGTAGTGAATTCTTACATTGTAATTAGGCTAGGGGTGGCAAAATGGGTGTTTCAGTTACTCAGTGGGTGTAATCTGTAAACCATTAAATATATATCATGCTTCAATATTTATAGGAAAGAATTCTTTTCCTAAAAGATCAATCCATTGGCGTTTCGGCCAGAGTGAAGGTAGGCGTGGAAAAGATAACTTTCGATTAACCTCAGATAAGGAAGCCAGAGATGATAGACGGGAGTTGGCTGAAGATGTTTTGGGAGAAGTGTGAATCATCAATTGTGGTGACTGGGGAGAGAGGTCATTAAATTTTTCATTAATTTTGTTAGCTTCCATCCATGACCATCCAAAAAAGAACCACTCGCCATAAAAGGTGAATATTAAGCACCAATTTGCCAAAACTGGATCATTAGGACCTAAATTGCAACTCACATGAAACATTGGGGCACTAATGTGCTATTTGCCCGATTATTGAATATGGAACAATGGATCAATGGTTGGGTGATGAATGATGAATAAATTGGGTTAGATTCAGCAAGGAGGACTTGGGTCATTGGAATAAATCAGGCCCGCATGAGGAAGTATCCACAGGCCCACCAAGCTTCACCAGCGGCCCATCAATACAGCGAGGCCGAACAAGGCCACGGCCCAATTCGCCAAGGAAGGAAGTATCCACCAGGCCCACCAAGAATTCTTTTCCTAAAAGATCAATCCATTGGCGTTTCGGCCAGAGTGAAGGTAGACGTGGAAAAGATAACTTTCGATTAACCTCAGAAAAGGAAGCCAGAGATGATAGACGGGAGTTGGCTGAAGATGTTTTGGGAGAAGTGTGAATCATCAACTGTGGTGACTGAGGAGAGGTTCGGCTGGAAAAGGAAGGGTTGAGGGGTCTATTTGGTTGGCGTAGGTAGGATATTAACTCTGGTGGCCAGAGATGTGTGGGAAATCAGAGGTAGGAGTAGGAGGAAGAGAGAGAGAGAGTTGGAGAGAGAAGATGAGAGGACGGGAGAAGACATCGTGGGCTTTGGTTTAATTATTGTCAGAGATATTTTCGGGTTTATAAATAATTATAGTATTTTTATTTTTGTGTAATTGTAATTGGAGCTAATGTATATGGTCACCAACTTCAGCTTTCAGCACTTCAGCCTTCATAGAGTAATAGAGTGTGTTCCAAAACATAAATTTGTCAAATGGTATTGTTTACGGTCCTTGGTGGGTTAAATTGTACTCCTCTCTAGAATTTGACTTCATTTCGTTAATTTTATCTTTTTTAACATTTTGTTAACTTTCCTAATATTTTGTTAATTTTTTTCACATATTTTTAACTTTTCTAACATCTTTGGATGAAATTTGAGTGTCTGGGAAATCGAACGCATATTCTAAGTAGAGTGGTTAAAACAACTTATAATTAACAAGGATGGTTAAAACCGAAATTGCATCATAGTAGAGTGTTTAAAATATAGATTGGTCTTTTGTGAAAAGTAATAGTTAGAAGGATAAATAAAGTGTAAGTAATTGTTTTCAAGAGCTTAAAATTAACTCGATCGCCAGCCGTTGGGCTTTTCAAAAAGTAGCCGTTAGAAGGTAGCCGTTGAAATTTTATGAAGAAGATGGTATCTGCGACCGTTAGAGGTCACTAATTTAACAGTTCGGTTCTTGAGGAAAATACTATAAAAGAGACATCGTGCATAAAGGAGAAATAAGACAAAAATGGAAAATATGAGTGCAAATATGAGTCTGTATCATCTCGTTTCCTAATTATACATTGTGGCAAATACAGATTGTTATTGAAGCTTCTCGCCACTACTTTTTGAAGATAATGCTTCAGTACAATTTGTGTGTGTGTTCAATTGATGTGAAATCATGGTCGTTATTCTTGGAATATCGAAAGAAACACATATTTCTGCAAAAGATGTGACCACACTTGGTGGTCATCTCTTCAACTAGTGGGCCCATACAAACTGGACAGCCAAAAGTTGGCTCTGGTGGTGACGGCGACTGACTGACGGTTGGTTGCGAGTCTTTTTAAGCACAGGAGTCCTTCTACGAGTTTTCCTATCTGCACCGGAGTAACTCTTCTCTGCTGTTACCGGTTGCTATCATCCAGTGGCGAGGCTAGGCACATGAGAAGGGGGTCGGTTGACCCCCATGTTTTAAAAAAAATAAAAAATTACTAGTGGTGAGTTTGTAAATAATTTTTGAATCTAGGGTAAATTTGTAAATTTCATAAAATCTGACCCCCTTCTTGCAAAATATTTTTTTCAATATATTTCTAATTTGACCCCCTTCTTTAAGTAGAATTGGGGTTATTTGAAAGTTTAGAATTGTTGGTGTCAATCTAGAAAATAAAAATTGAAAGGGTAAAATCTAAATCTAAAATACACACCAGACGCAGTTACGAATAGACGTGTCCAAAATCTAACCGGAACCGGCTAACCGGAGATTTTTTAACCGGTCAAAACCGGTCAAACCCGGCTAACCGGTTAACCGTGAACCGTCTCAACCGTCAACCGTATTTTCAAGGTTCGGTTAAGGTTAGTCCATTTTGATAACCTTCAACCGGCGGTTATAACCGGGAAGCTAACCGCCGGTTCAACCGTCTATACTAACCGTCAGTTTCTTACCATTTTCGAGTTAGTTTTAAGAATTACAGTCAGTTTTTTTAACAATTTCAGTCAGTTTTTTAACAATTTCAGTTAGTTTTCTAACAAAATTCGTGTTTTTATTTCATTTTCAGTTAGTTTCTTAATGATTTTTAGTCAGTTTTCTAACAAAATCATAAAAAAACTGTTTCTTTTTAAAATAAAAAAAATAAATAATTGAAAAAGTCTCATAACCGGGTTAACCGGCAAAACCGTCTTAACCGGTTTAACCGTTAACCGGATAACCGTAACCGGATGTGGCGGTTAGAAGGTTACTCCACGGTTAGGGATTACCGGTAAAATTAACCGGCGGTTATAACCGGTTAACCGGCGGTTAACCGGCATGGACACGTCTAGTTACGAACCTTGAAGAGAAGAAGGCGGAGCAAGGGATACAGCCATGGTTTGCAAGTGAGATGATTCAATTTTGAAATTCCATTTGTATGGAGTATATAATAGCAAATGGTTACATATTTGTGTGTTTTGAGTGAATTAGGGTTCGAGATTTCCATGATGGGATCTACTTTTCCAAGTTTAAACTTTGCACTTAATTGTGATTGTGAGTCGCGATCAAGTGATTTTTTTTAAAAAAAAAAAACGTATGCTAATAACTTAAATTAATATTTTTATAGTTGTTACTAATACATTGACCATTTTTTTTCTCAAAATTTAATTAATTTATAGTTTTAGGTCTCAATTAAAACTACACAATTCGAAAGTGTAGTTTTAATTGAGACGAAAAAAATAATAATGTATTTCTTCCGTCCCAATTCATTTTGCCATTTACTATGTAATTCAGATTAGAATCATAAATAAACATTATTTTACAACTTTAAGTACAACAAATGAATCTTGGCCAACAATTGTGATCATTGTTTCCAATTCTAAAGAGCCATTTACCAAGCAAGATGAGGATATACAGAACCGGAAACGCTCCACCAAATTAGCTCCACCCTCCACCCAACGGTTCCGATCAAGGCCACATAGGCGAGCTCATCATCTGTGCGGCTAAAATGATTTCAATTTTTTGTGGGTCCTACCGAGCTCGGACACATCTCATCCGTCGAACGAAAAAAATGAGGTGGCTCTAATCTCCTCCATTGGGTGGACCGGGGTGGAGATAACCGCTCGGTGGAGCGGTTCGAAATCCAGGATGTACGAGGTTGTGCAAACAGAATTTGTCTCATATATAATGTATTGCATCCTACTTCATTTTTTACCTTATAATGAAGTTTACATTAGTGAAATTCAGTTTGTATTATCACGTGGAAAATTTTTTTAGGTAAATTTTCGACCCCCTTTCTCCCGAATCCTGGCTTCGCCACTGCTATCATCTGACTCTAAGTCGATGACCTGAGTCCTTCGACGTATTCTCCTTGCCTTGTTCTTAGGAGCTGCAAAAGGAATTTGGCACATCCTGACTTGATCAAATGCCTCCAATTTAAAGATCCTCCCCTCCTCCCCATTGAAGAAGGTCTATGGTTTGTGAAATTTACCAGGCGAGGGGAAGAAGACAAGATTTGTTCGGTCGAGGAGGTTGAAAACCAGGGCACGTCTCTAGTTGGGTCCGTTACACTCACACATACCAACTTCTTAAAACTTTCTGCCATCTTTTTGGGTTTTTCTACACCCACGGTGTTCGCACCTGTACCTGTTTCAACATTAGGGATTGTTAGGATTGGAGTCCTAAACATAAGGGGAAACCAAGGTGAAAAGGAGTCTAAGTCAAAGGGGGTAGAAGAGTCGAAGAAGAGTTTGAAAAGGAGAAGGAAACAGTAGCCGGAGGGGGTGGACGACCGCACAGGTGGAGCCGGGCGACCGCCCAAACCAAAAAGGTGAAGTGGGCGGCCGCACACGTGGAAGTGGGCGACCGCACACTCCTTCTGGGTCTGATCTGGTTTCCTGATTTGTTTCTTATTTTGATTGTATCTCTTCCAAATAGAGTTAGGACTTCCTTGTATACCTATATAAGCATAATTTCATCCAGAATATTGTGTACCCAAAAGGAGAGAGATAGGATATCAAGACAGAGCAAAAAATAGTGTGTAGGAGGGGGCTAGGGGACTATGAGAGCCATGGGGGGGGCGATCCTACAACCCGGCCATAGTCATGTTGTTTGTGTGTTCTTGGGGAGAGATAATAATATGTAGGAGAGGGTTATTCATGGAGAGTTTCAATGCTAGATCTGAGTAAGTGCATATGTAAATTGTAACAATCAACATATTATCATAGTGATATCCTGGCTTGGGGCCTCCGGATGTAGCCACGGGGGATGGTGAACAGGGTTAACAAATCATGGTGTTCTTGTTCTTTCATATTATTATTCGTATGTTGAATTATTTTCTCCGTGTTGATGACTGCTAGTATGGGCTAGTGGATACGGAGATCCCCCCAATTCCCCAACAACTGGTATCAGAGCTTTGGTTTGAGATCTAGGGGAGATCCAAGGTGAAGAAAAGGGACAAATGATTTTCGTGCAGCTGTGAATACGTGAGTTTGAAATCGAGAGTCGCCACGTTGTTTTATTTGTTGTTAAAACATTGAGAAAACCATTTATGAGAAATAATAGGGTTCGGGGGTCAAATTACAATAAGAGAAGAATATTCATGTTATCACTCCTATTGCCCGACGAATCGGTCTGTCTATCATGATCAATGTGTGTGTGTGTGTGTGTGTGTGTTTGTGTTAGTGATTGAGATCGGATCCGAAGATTGCCTACATTCTTCTCATCATGAGAAGCTCAGGTCGGTGTAGTTCATTGATGAATTAGAATGAGAAGATATGAAGCGGGATCATGCATAAACAGGGGGAAGATTAGGGTTAGAAGTAGTTCCTAGATCGCATTAGGGTTTGATGAAACCCTAGGATCATCATAGGCTATGGCATATGCACATAAATAAATCATCTGACTCTAAGTCGATGACCTGAGTCCTTCGGCGTGTTCTCCTTGCCTTGTTCTTAGGAGATGCAAAAGGAACTTGGCACATCCTGACTTGATCAAATGCCTCCAATTTAAGTTCCTCCCCCCCCCTCCCCATTGAAGAAGGTCTAGGGTTTGTGAAATTTACCAGGAGAGGGGAAGAAGACAAGATTTGTTCCATCGAGGAGGTTGAAAACCAGGGCACGTCTCTAGTTGGGTCCGTTACACTCGCACATACCAACTTCTTAAAACTTTCTGCCTTCTCTTTTGGGTTTTTCTGCACCCACGGTGTTCACACCTGTACCTGTTTCAACATTAGGGATCACCATTCTTTTTCTTTTAGAGGAGATTTTGGGGGAACCGGCAGGCACTTTGTCTCGATTCTGTTACTTACTCTGGTGATGCCTCATTGATGAGTGACAATCTCATTCAATGATTCATGTTAGTCGACTCCAAATTATTTTGGGACCGAGGCTTTGTTGTTGTATTTTAGACTAATGTAATAATATTATTAGTATATTCGCTAGATTATGTACATATAAATTTACTTTGCGTATTTTCACGGTAACTATCAGAGCCATTTGTTTCATTCCAGTTTCGCAACTTGGCTCGAATAACACGGATAAACTACTTCCTGGAATATATTTTGGCGGCATAAATTCATGTAGGTTTCCAGTTCGGATTTATTCTATTATCAAATGCGTAAAACACTAGGGATGTTATCGGATTTATGAAGAAGAAGAAGAAGAAGAAGAAGAAGAATACGACTTGGGTGGTGGTGCAGAGGTGGAGACATGGTGGTGGAACGGTGGTGTTGGTTGGAGAAATGGTGGTGGTGGCGGCAGGATATAGGCTGTAATGGTGGCCGGATTTGGGTGGTGGTGGTGGTTGTTGACTGATGAGGATGGTGGGGTTAGGTGGAGAAGTAATTGCCACCCTGGACCTTTATACCCTTCTATTTTCAAGAAAACTGATAAAAAGAACCCTCACATGACATGTACATGACTATTTCTCGTTAACTTTCTAACGTCGTTAGGGGTCATAGGGGGTCATAGGTCAAACTGGGACAAATGGAAAATTAGAGGGTCACTTTGAGACAAAATTGGGTTTGGGGTGCAAAGTGGGAATGAGTGGATACTTTGGAGGGCTAAACATATTTTGGCCTAAAGATATTGAGTATACCCGTAATGACAAACACACCCCAAACAAGTACACCCACCAAAACACATAACTGTCACTCTTCCCTTTTTAACCTTTGAGCCATAAAATACATAATTTCCGGCCACCTTCATAATGTCCAGCCATATCCATAATATCCGGCCACCTATCTCCATAATTCCCGGCCACCCATCTCCATTTTTTACGCCACTCATCTCCATTATTTTTGCTCAACTTCATATTCTTCCCCAAATTTCTCCTTCTCCATACCTTTTGGCCACTCATCATCTTCCCCATAACTTCCGTCCACCCACCGTCTTCACAAATTCAAATCTGTGATAATTCAAAAAATATCCACCAACATAAAGCCAGATAAACCCACACACAACATACCACCAAAAACATGGCTCACACAATTTTAGCCATTATCACTACCAAGCTATGCAAACTAAAAATTATGGAAACCCTAAGTTGGTGAGCTCGTCAAGATTAAAATCCCTAGGTCAACATTTTGCTCATAATTTAAGAAGATGGAAGACAAAAGAATTAACAAAAACAATCATATCAAGTTGAAACATAAAAACAAGCATGCTTGTCCATGTAGAGAGACGGAGTGAGAGAGAGAGAGATTGACGGCGAGGAGAAGAGGCCAAACAAACTTGTAACGGCCGATGAAGGACTTCTTTAGCCAATTTTTTGTGCACACAAAAAATAAATCGGGTTTGCCAGAGAAGGATATGCGAAAAGTAAGGCGTTTCTGCAGCAAAGAATGGATAGTTTAGGTAAGGGTTAATTTGGACATTCTCTTAGATGGCATTTTTGAAAGAAGTTAGACTACGGGTTTACTCAATAATTTTACGTGCGAGTATAACAACACCCAATAACATAAGATGGATTAGTTTTCTTTTGGACGGATGGATCATGCATTAGCAATTTTTATGCTCATTTACCTTAGGAATGTCCCTTGTGATGCGAAAGCATTACTAAGCTTTTACTTTTGCTCCATGCAGAAAATAATTTGATTATCAAGTATTGTTGATCGTGCATAAATTGCAATCAGTTGAGCCGGATCCGCGGAGTGATATCTGGATGCCTGTTAGCCTGAAAGGGATGAACAAACGTTAACTCAGCCGGGGCTTCACCGGCGAAGGCCCTCCGGCGTGAGAATGAGTTAGTCTGCTTAGGTGTGAAATCTGGAGAGAAAGAGTAAGGTTAGAGAGCTTAACCTCCCTCCAGCTGAATGAGGGTGCTATATATACCCCAGAATCCATGCCTTGTCACCTAGATTCCTTCCTTGAACGTAGGGATTTGTACTTATCCACATCTATGACTCATCATGTTTGTATTAGGGCAACGCTTCTAGAAGTCGTAAATGGGCCTAACCGGCGAATTGGGCCTGGCCTCCTATTCAGTATGTGATGGTCGGGGCGTGTTAGGCCGGACTTCCTTGAGAGTAACGAAAGTGGGAATCATAGATCCAGGAAGGCGATCCATGTGGTTTGCTCGTTAAAGCTTATAAAAAGGAGTAGCTGAAGGGACAGGTGGCATCAGGAGCGATTGGGGGTACAGCTGTAACGCATCATGGACGTGGTGGTGTGATGGGACGGTTCCAGTCTTCTATGCCAGGCGCCGTCGTCATCCTACCTAGCCTAGGGGTGCAGGCACGCGTCTAGGGAAGGTACAGGGCATTAAATTCGGCCCGTTTGAGTTGATGGGTACCGGATCGGTTCGGGTCGACCCGCGAACTTTTTGTAAAGAAGGGGGTTATAAAAACCCTTATCCGTCCCTATTTCCTCCTTCACGCCTCCAGTAACTTCCAGAGAATTTCTTAAGTTCCGACGACGCCGACGACGACCTTGTGATTCTTTCTGGCCGCCTTGTTCAAAACTTCTAGTACAGGTATACTCTTGTCTTCAACTTTTGTGATATTGGTATATTCTTTCCTTTTCGTGCTTTTTGGTTGGAAATTTTGAATTTTCCGGCAAGAACTTGAGTTTTCCGGTGAAAGTTTTAAATTTTCCGGCGAGAACTTGAATTTTCTGGCGAGAACTTTAAATTTCCCGGCGATAGCTTTAAATTTTCCGGCGATAGCTTTAAATTTTCCGGAGGTAGCTTTAAATTTTCCGGCGGTAGTGGTTATACATTGAGCGCTCATCATGACTTCTCCAGAAATGACGCCGGAGTTCATGAAAGTGGTTGGAGGTTCCTCGTTTTGCTTTCATGATCGTACGGACTTGATATACCGTAGTATCGTCGGTGGTTGGAGGAAGTTAGATTTGGGAGAGATCAGGGAGATTTTGAACGCATATGGGCTCGATGGCAGTTTGAGGTGGCCCTATGTTGGCAGTGAAGATTGGATGCGCCCCGAGCACCCCAGTGTCATTCTCTTCGAGTATTATAACGAGTTAATCAACCACATAATCAACTATTACGTTGTCGGGAAGAAACCCCCTCTCACTTGCATAGAGCCCGGGTCTCGAATAGGCGAGGGGTCTGACCGTCCATCGAGCTCCACCTTGGTTTCTAATTTGGGGTCTGGCCCCCATGTTCTTCTTGCAGATATGGCTTGCAGCGATGAGGCTTCCGACTCTCAGAACGATCATCTATCTGGAGATGAGTTGGGGCTTGAAGTTGAACTAGAAATAAGTGATCCTGGGTCCGAGGAGGACATTGTATATGACGTAGAACCTGTATCAGTTCGGTATACCGAGGACGCGACATCTTCCAGACCGGCTCTTCTCCTAGAAGACACTTTGGATTCTCGAGAGAGCGGGGGGACTGAACTCGTTGGAGAGGATGATGACGCTTATAATTTCCAGTATATAGAGAGGGAACTGCTTCGCGTCGCTCATCCCACTAGTGCCCGGACACTAGGTTTTGAGAGCTCGTTAGAGGGCCAAGGCTTGGTTCTTCCACCCCCCACTGTTGTACAAGCACAACTCGTAGATAACATGTATGATAAGTATAATATAAGTAGGGATGACTATCATATTTCCTACGTTCCTCAGGGCAGTGTCCCAGTGGTCGACCTAATGCAGAATAAAGAAAAGGTGGCTTTCTTCGTTGGCCAATTCGAACTCGGCCTCCGTCTTCCCCTGGATCCTTTTATTAATGATTTTTTGACGGACACTTGTTGTGTCCCTCTTCAATTGGTGGCCAATACGGTGAGGACGGTGAATAGTTTTTTGGTCGTTTGCCGTCATCTCGGTTACGAGCCCACTGTTCATGTATTTAAGAATTTTTTTAGGATCTCACGAACTAAGAACCGGTTTGGTAAGCCACCGTACCATACCCTCAGTGTAGGTGCTAACCCCAACGCTCCTCATCTTCTTCGTTCTTTCCCTAGCAAAATAAATACTTTCGCCAATCATATCGTGCTTATCGAGAGCAGGAAAGGATGGGAATTCCTATGCTCCCAAGGTGAACTTTCTCGTTTATCCGGGCTATGGGAGCCTGAGTGGTCGGCTAATTTAGAGAGAGCATTGAAGAAGCTCGTGGCCCCAAAAAGGGATCGAGAATGGGTGATAAACTGGGACAAGTTAGAGAAAAGCCCCCGGTATTTTACTCGCGCCGGCCTTCATGGCTTTGCTTCAGAGGGAGTTGAGCCCTTGGTGACCATTGTTCCTGGTCGATGTTATCCAGATTGGGTGGTTCATGAGGAATGCTCGTTTGAAACAGATTGCTTCGCTTGCTTGAGCTCGGTCGAACATTGTCGCTCCTTTGAGCATTTTGGGGGTGATTACCTGTTGTTTTTTGTTGTTGTTTCCTTATTGTGCTCGTGTTCTTAACGTCGCTTGTTCTTGTTGCAGCGATGAGTTCACACGGAGAGCAGTACCTGGCTGCGGCCGCGAGCAAGAAGAAGGTTCCCTCTTTCCGTCAATTGAAGAGTCTGAACAAGTCGACCTCTTCCTCGGTCGCCAAAGCACAGACGGGGGTTCGGCAGTCTGAACTTTCAAAGAAAGCTCCTTCATCCGTCCCTCTAATTTCTACCGATGGTGAGAAAGAGAGGAATGCTGGGGGTCCCAAAGCTTCTACCGAGAAGAGACCCGGTGCTTCCAACACCATACCCTCCCCTACAACGGAAAAAGAGGCCCCAGCTCGGCATACTACTGATGTTTCCAAGAAGAGGGGGCGTACAGAGGAAGTTGCTGACCATGTTCCTCTTTCCAAGAGGTCGGCCCCCCGAGCTCAAATTACTCGTGCGGATTTGGAAGGTGTGAAGAGTAGTGAGGAGGTTGACGAGCTGGCTGATCGGCTCGGCAACGTAACTTTGTTCAGAGGTTTGAACCTTTATGCCCGGAAAGGGTATAAAGTCAGGTTTGGTCGCGCCGTGCTTCGCCGAGCAGCCGATTTTGATCATCTTGAGGATCTTGCGAAGGAGAAGTCGTCTTCTTCTTTGTGCGGCAGTCGCCTTGGCTTGCTTATTAGTGAGGTACAGATTTTTGGCTTGGTTTATTGTGCTCTACTTGTATCAGATTTGTCTAAGGAAACTTATTATTATTTTTCAGATGGCCACGCTTGGTCTCCACCTTACTCGGAGTGGCGAGGAACTTGAATCCCGAGCCAGGGAGAAGGCAGAGGCGTTAGTGGCCAAGGAAAAAGAGCTTGCTCTTCATGTTGATGAGGTTATTTCGTTGAAAACGAGGGTGGCTGAGCTAGAGAGGATCCTATCCGTCAAGGATAAAGAGATAGAGACGGCTCAGGCAGAGGTGGTGTCTGGTCGTTCTCGTATCTATGACCTTGAAGATCAGGTCAAGATGGCGGCAGGGCGCAATACGGAGGTACTTGAGCGCCTCCGTTTGTCTGAAGAGGAAAACGAGCGGCTCAAAGCTGAAGCCGAGGTGATCCAACGCACTTCTCTAAACGAGCAAGCCATTATTGATCGGTATGAGCAGACCGAGGCTTTTGCTACGAAAGTGCTAGAAAAAGTCATGCCTTATTTTGAGACGGGTCACCGGCACGGCATTAGGGATGCTTACGGTCATGGCTACCTCCCCAAGGATCCTGAAATCATCGCCGATCTCATCGAGCTTCCCCAATTTAATCCAGAGGCTCGGGCTGCCCATGCTATGATTCCTTTCAACGAAGAAGAATTGGGTCAGCTCGATTGTGAAGATGAGGAGGATAGGTTGGAGGTCTGGATTAGACCTGATCTTTTGGATGTTAATGTGGATACGGTCTTAGCTCGCCGTGCCTTAGAGCGAGAACGTGCCGAGGCCGACAAGGTGGTAAGGGAAACTGGAGTTGAGGGGTCCGTGGCCGAGGGCGAGGTAGCTCAGGATGAATCTCCACCCTTGTAATAATTTTTTTTTTTTTTTTTTTTTTTTTTTTTTTTATGCCCCCCGAGGTCGGCTCTTGACCTCGTTATTAATATGAACCTTTGTTATTGTTCTTTCTTTTGGAATACCGTGTACCTTTTTCATTTTAGGCTGCTTGTTGAAGTCTCATTTGTTCAGGACGAGTTCAAGGTGTGCTTGTTCAACGTTCAGGATGAGTTCAAGTTTTGCTTGTTCAAGACAATGCTCAGCTCGTTCGGGACGAGTTCACGGTTTGCTTGTTCAAGACAAGGCTTAGCTCGTTCAGGACGAGTTTAAGTTTTGCTTGTTCAAGACAAGGCTTAGCTCGTTCAGGACGAGTTCAGGGTTTGCTTGTTCAAGACAAGGCTTAGATCGTTCAAGACGAGTTCAAGTTTTGCTTGTTCAAGACAAGGCTTAGCTCGTTCAGGACGAGTTCACGGTTTGCTTGTTCAAGACAAGGCTTAGCTCGTTCAGGACGATTTCAAGTTTTGCTTGTTCAAGACAAGGCTTAGATCGTTCAGGACGAGTTCAGGGTTTGCTTGTTCAAGACAAGGCTTAGCTCGTTCAGGACGAGTTCAAGTTTTGCTTGTTCAGGACAAGGCTTAACGTAAAAATTCATACATTGAAATAAACGAATTCCGGCATGATTTCAATATATAAACGATCTGATACAGGAATCAAGTGCCCGAAAAAGGCTATCCTTGGAAATCATACAAAACGGGGACATATTTAATGATAATATCGCCTTAAGCTATTGGAATGCCAGGGGTTTTTTAGGTCTTTTCCTTCAGGGGTTCTCAGCATATAAGTCCCGTCGCGGACGATCCGGGTTACGACGAAGGGACCTTCCCAGTTTGGGGAGAGCTTGTTTTGCTGAGTTTTTCGGCTCGTGTCCTCGATCTTTCTCAGCACCCAGTCCTCTACTTGGAAAAGTCGCTTTCTCACCCTTCTATCATGGTACCTCTTCGTTTTTTGCTTGTAATTCACGGATCTCAAGTGAGCTTCTAGCCTCTTTTCATCGATCAAGTCCAGATCGATCCTTCTTCTTTCTTCATTTTTAGTTTCATCAAAGAACGCGACCCGAGCTGTGGGTATTGCCAACTCGGCTGGAGCCATGGCCTCTGAACCGTAAGTCAGCGCGAATGGGGATTCACCTGTGGGGCCTCTGGTGGTTGTCCGAACGGCCCATAGAGCTAGAGGGAGCTCATCGACCCATCTTCCTGCTCTCCCTGTGAGATTTCTGTGCAACGCGTGCATCACAAGTTTATTGGCTGCCTCAGCCTGGCCGTTACCTTGAGGATGAGAGACAGACGACTTGGTGTGTTTAACCCCTAGCCGGGCACACTCAGTAGTGAAAGCATCTGAGAATTGGAGTCCTCTATCCGAAACGATATGTTTGGGTACCCCGAATCGGCACCAAATCTGATCATGGACAAAATTCAGTACATTTTCCTCGGTTATTTCGGCAAGCGGTTTGGCCTCTATCCACTTTGTAAAGTAATCAACAGCTACTACCGCAAATTTGAGCCTCCCGTGGGCCAGTGGGAAAGGTCCGACCAAATCTATTCCCCACATGTGAAATGGCCAGCATGCCACGACTGGGGTTTGCTCGGTAGCAGGCAGCCTGGGAAGGTCGGCATATCTTTGGCACTTGTCACACCTTTTGACATATTCTACTGCCTCCCTTCTCAAATTTGGCCAGTAATAGCCCAAGGTGATGACTTTTTCTGCCAAGGTTCTGGCTCCGGGGTGGCCGCCACAAATTCCCTCGTGTACCTCTTCTAGCAAACTTTGGGTTTGTGCTGGAGGTACGCACCTCAAAAGGGGCTTGACGAACGACCTCCTGTACAGGTTCCCTTCCAGAATTATGAAGCGTGGGGCTTTCTTTTTTATCGTCTTTGCTTTCTCGGTGTCTAACGGCAATTCCTCCTTCTCGATATAATTTTTCATGTCATCGATCCAATTGGAAAGTGCCGTATCGGAGAAAGCCTCGTTTAGTTCCATGATCTGAGCTCTTTCAATTGCGGGCCGTTCCAAAAACTCGACCCATTTTAACTGATCAGCTTCCCCCATTTCCATAGTAGCCAATTTTGACAGCATATCAGCTCGTGCGTTATCCTTCCTACCGATCTGCTCAATCTGCCAAGACTCGAATCCTTCCACCAGCTTTGCAACGAGATCTCTATATCAGGACAATACCGGGTTGATGGTCTCGTATTCTCCTTTCAACTGATTAACAACGAGTTGAGAATCGGTGTGAGCCTTCAGATTCTTTACTCCCATCGATTTGGCCAAGTCAATACCGGCTATGAGAGCTTCATATTCAGCTTGGTTATTAGAGGCTGAAAACTTGAATCGCAAGGCCTTTTCAACAGTGAGGCCGTTTCCCAGTTCGATCAACAATACCCCAGCCCCGCTATGGCTTTTTGACGCCGATCCGTCCGTGAACATATGCCAGCCCTTGAGATCCTCGATCCGGTGGTCGTTGGTGGATGAAGCTTCTTGCTCGCTGCTAAACGTAGTTTCAACCATAAAATCTGCTAATGGTTGTGCCTGGAGTGTTTTTCTCGGTTGATAGGAGATATCGAACTCGGTAAGTTCGATCGACCAATTCAAGAGCCTTCCCGAGCTGTCTGGTTTGTGCAGAATTTTCCTAAGGGGTGCGTTGGTGTACACCACTATAGGATGGGCTGAGAAATAAGCCCTCAATTTGCGAGCGGGCACTACCAGAGCATACGCCAGCTTTTCGGCGTTGAAGTACCGTGACTCTACATCGTTGAGAGCCTTACTTGTATAGAAAACCGGCTTGATTCCATTGTCATTCCTGGTTAGCACAGCAGCAACCGCCCTATCTGTGGCAGCGAGATACACGTACAAGGTTTCTCCCGAAGAAGGGATGCTGAGCAATGGGGGACGGCTCAGATATTCTTTCAATTGCTTGAAAGCTGAGGAACACTCCTCAGTCCACTGAAATTCTTTTCCTCCTCGCAAAACCTTGAAAAACGGTAACGATTTTTCCACCGACTTGGCTATGAAACGACCCAACGCTGCCACCCGTCCGTTTAGCCTCTGAACTTCCTTGACTGAGACCGGCTCTTTCATAGTGAGTAACGCAGTTATCTTTTCGGGGTTTGCTTCAATGCCCCTTTGAGATACCATGAAGCCGAGGAATTTTCCTGCTGTGACACCAAAAACGCATTTGCTCGGATTGAGCTTCATCTCATTGGCTCTCAAATTGCCAAAAGTTTCCCGCAGGTCTGTGCAGTGGTCTCCATCCCTTGTCTTGATGACCATGTCATCTATATACGCCTCCATGTTCCGCCCGAGCTGGTTTTTGAAGACTTGATTCACCATTCTCTGGTAGGTGGCCCCTGCGTTTTTGAGGCCGAACGGCATCTTTTTGAAGCAATAGGTCCCTTCGCTTGTTTGGAAATCCGTGTTCTCGATGTCCTGCTCGGCCATCTTAATCTGATGATATCCCGAGTAAGCGTCCAAGAAACTGAGTGTTTTGTGACCGGCTATGGAATCGACGAGTTTATCTATTCTGGGGAGCGGGAAGCAATCTTTAGGGCAAGCTTTGTTGAGGTCGGTAAAATCAACGCACATTCTCCACTTGCCGTTGGCTTTCTTGACCATCACAACGTTAGCTAGCCAAGATGGGTAGTAAGCCTCCTTAATTATCCCGGCTCGTAGTAACTTGCTCACCTCTTCCCTGATGGCTACTTGTTTGTCAAGTGAAAAGATCCTGCGCTTCTGTTTAATTGGCCTCACGCTTGGGTCGAGGCAGAGCTCATGTACGGCTATCTCCTCCTTAACCCCCCTCATGTCCTCAACTTTCCAGGCGAATACATCTAAGCTCGCCTCCAAAAGGGTGATCAAGTTAGCCCGTTCGTCTTGGGACAGCTGCTTCCCAATCTTGACTACCTGTTCTGGGAACTCGGGGTTGATCGGAATCTCCTCGAGCTCGTCGATCGGCTTGAGCTCGGGCCCTTCTCTGAATTGGAGGGTGTCTACAATTATGTCTGTGATTCTTTCCACGTCTTCACCGGCCAAAGTGGGGGCCTCGCTCTTTATGAGACCGATCATGCTGCTCTTCACGATCCTCAGCTCCTTTTCAATCTCTTCATCCGCTTTGATCTCGCTTACTGCCCCGACCAGCATTGTCTCCGACGCTCTTTTTGCTTTGACCTCGACTCCAACGGAGTCTTGCTCGAGCTTTCTCTTCATTTTCCTAGTTTCCATCAGATACTCCAGAAATTCCTGTGCTCGGCTCCGTAAACAACCTACTCCGGCCGGAGTTGGAAACTTGACTCGCTGGTGAGGTAAAGAAACAACCATCCCAAGCTTTACTTGGCTCGGGATCCCTAAGATAGCATGGTAATCACTCGCCACATCAATGACCATGAAGGTGATCGTTTCCTGGACCTTATAAGGTGAAGTACCTATCTCAACGAGGAGGCTCACGGTCCCTTTGACATCCACCTTATGATTTGTAAACCCTTCCAACCGACCTGCATAGGGGGTCAACATGCTATCAGACAGGTCCATTTCTTTGAAACATTTATAATACAAGATATCTCGGGCAGCTCCGGTGTCCACCAGAAGTCGGCTCGTTTCACAATTGTCAATTCTTCCCTCCAGAATGATGGATTGTTCTCTTGCTATTTTACTGGCCGCGAGCTCGTTTGGGGAGAAGGAGATGGTTTCCTCCCTTTTATTGTTCCAGGCTGGCACAAAGGGTACCTTTTTAAGACTGTAGATTTGATTCTTCAAGGCAGTGATCGACAGTGCTTCATCGTGGATCACCCCAATCCTTTTCCTGGGTGGTCTCTCCTGCCGTTGTCGGTCTTCGTAATTCTCCTTGGTATCATGGCCTCTGGCGTTGCGGCCTTGCTTACCATCTCTTTTGATGAAACGATCCAATTCTCCTTGATCCACTCTCTGCTGAATGGCTCTCTTTAATGACAGGCAGTTCTCCGTCTCGTGCCCAAAATCCTTGTGGAAGGCACACCATTTTCCCGAAGCTCTTCTCCCTTCCTCGTTTCCCACCATGGGACGAGGGGGGAACATCTCTATCAAATTCATGATTTCCTTGTGGGATCTGTTCAGCGGAGTGAAAGCCTCCTCATTGATCTCCTTCCTTTCAGTACTCCTGGTTCGGTTCTTGCCCCTTCTTGACTCAATTTCTTTTGATTCCTTGGATTCGCGTCCGCTGCCTCTTCCTGATTCTTCTTTTTCCTTGGCCTTTACTTCCTTCGAGGTTCGCTTATCCGCTAGCTCGGCCTGAGCTACGCGATAAGCTCGCTCATACAAGTCTCCCTTTGTTTCCGGAGGCCTTATTTCAAACTCAAACTTCAATTGAGAGGCTCTCATGCCTGCAGTGAAGCATACCATAACCATATCATCCGTCAATCCTTCAATTTGCTCGGCCAGATCTCTAAATCTTTGGTAAAAACTCATAGACGACTCCGTTTCGCCCTGCTTCACATTCGCTAGATCAGTTGGTCGTTTCTTGTGTTCGCCCGCTGTTGAAAAGTTTTCAATGAATTTACTTCTCAAATTTTCCCAACTGTCAATGCTACCAGGAGGGAGAGCTCTGAACCAAGCTAAGGCCGGACCATTTAAGGTGTTGACCATCGCTTTACATAGAACGTCATCGTCATGGGAGACCAAAGCCATAATCGCCTCAAAAGTGTGCACATGGTCCCGGGCGTCTTCTGACCCAGTGTACTTGGTCAACGAAGGGAGCTTAAGATAAGGCTGAGGAGGGCTTTCCAAGATCCACCGAGAAAACGGGGCCATCGTGTTCGCAATTTTCTTGGTACTTTTCCTGCTAGACTCCATCTCATGCATTCTCCTCTGTAGATCCATGATCAGAGGATCGAGGGTCTCTCTATTTCCCGATCTGGAAATTTCTTCCTCGTTTCTCCTGTGTGTCAAATGAGAAGTATGGGGAAATTGAGGTGGTTGATCTCCATGCCGTTCTTTGTAATGCTCTCTTTCTTCCATGAGGCTCGGCCCTCGGGGCGCCGCATTCCTTGCTCCTGAGGTTTCTTCCTGCTCGTTTGGATTGTGCGCGCCTACAGTGGTCGGTGGGTTCTGATTCATTCTTTGCAAACTGCCGCTGGGAACGGGAATGACAGGTGGATATTCCCGCGCCATAGGTACAACGGGAATCGCCGGGAGGTTGGCAGCATGTTCCGGACCTAAGGTTGCCAGCTCATCATAAATTTCTTGGATTTGTAAGAGCAATGTCAATCTCCGATTCAACATTGCCGCATGTTCAGCCACCGCTCCAATATTGACACCGCTTGTTCTGGCTCCATTATGCGGGATTTCGACCGTCCTTTGTGCATAAGTTATCGAAGGGGGTCTCCGATCTATCTGGCCGCCGACGCGAATTTGGCGACTCTCCGTGAAGGGAACCTCTTCAATCGGGTTTAAGACGTTCACCGGGGCGGCGGTGATTGCGGTAGTGATTCCGGCAACTCCTGGGTTTTGTTGCACCAGCAAGGCGGATTGAGAGCGAGTCGTACGGCGGTTCTCTGGATTTGGGCAAGGAGCAGGCCGAAAAGGTTCTGAGTCTCCGGGAGCAATGAAGACTCCGAGAACGGTTTCTGGGTTTTCCAAGACCATGATGGGAATATCCTCCAGAACGAAAAAAGATCAAGCTACAAGACTACGTTCCCGGCAATGGAACCAAACTGATCGTGCATAAATTGCAATCAGTTGAGCCGGATTCGCGGAGTGATATCTGGATGCCTGTTAGCCTGAAAGGGATGAACAAACGTTAACTCAGCCGGGGCTTCACCGGCGAAGGCCCTCCGGCGTGGGAGAATGAGTTAGTCTGCTTAGGTGTGAAATCTGGAGAGAAAGAGTAAGGTTAGAGAGCTTAACCTCCCTCCAGCTGAATGAGGGTGCTATATATACCCCAGAATCCATGCCTTGTCACCTAGATTCCTTCCTTGAACGTAGGGATTTGTACTTATCCACATCTATGACTCATCATGTTTGTATTAGGGCAACGCTTCTAGAAGTCGTAAATGGGCCTAACCGACGAATTGGGCCTGGCCTCCTATTCAGTATGTGATGGTCGGGGCGTGTTAGGCCGGACTTCCTACCCGTTTCCTCAAGTCGGGTCGTTCCTTTCAATTGTCTTTTTTTAATTTTGTCTATGTGTCTGCATAAGGAGTCGCCTTTAGTCTCCATTATCATGTTCATCCATTAGCTAGTGATCTCGAGTGATCCACAGTAGAGTCACTTAAAATGTGTTTAATTTGAAGTCTTTCTCAAAAATGGATTTGTGTTTCCTCCTCTGAATCCCATTTGAGTGTGTGTGTGTGTGTATGTGAGAGTGTGTTTCTTTTTTACTGCAGATTTGTTTCGTTTGGAAGACTATTTACAAAAGTCTAAGGTTTCATCTCCCACCAAGTGTGAGCATGGGTTGGACAAAACAGATAATGGACTATATTTGAGGTTATATCTCAAAACCAAGCGTGACCCTGTGCTTGGACTACTGGAATGCTAATGGACTATATTTGAGGTTCTTTCTCAAAACCAATTGACTATAAAAAGAGTTGCCTGGATCTTTGTATATGAAATACATAGCTTATTAATTCCCGATAAGGATTAATTGCTTTAACATGCCTAGGAGTAGCCCTAGATCTTTATATATAGAAGTTTTTTCTTGTTAATTCCCGATGTGAGATACTTGTTTTGACACACTCCTCACACGTAACCGAACTTTGGGCTTACGCATAGACATAGTGACGCGGCCCGAGTTCTGGGGTCCTCTATGGAATCACAAACCAGGTGCGTAAACCCTGCTATAAAACGGACATGACGCTTCCTAATACTATCATCATCCATAAACCTGTATAATACACGAGCTACACTTGCTCGACAACAGAATACTAAAAACGACCACAAGCTAACCGCCTTAACTATTGAACAACCAAACTAGAGTTATACTGAACTCCAAGTACGCCTGGCAACACGTGCCGGCACCAAAGAATAACAAACACTTATCACAGGCACAAAACACATCTACCCAAAATTACAGAGTTTAAATAACTCAGTAAAACCATCGTCCTCACAAAATAAACATATATAAGCTCTGTAGAGCAACTACCTAAAAGAGAACAACCTGCTCTGAAAATCCCTGCTAAGTCGGACTTCACTGCGCACGGCCACTTGCCTTCCTGTGATCTAAGGAAAACAAATAAACAAGGAAACGGGGTGAGTCGAAACTCAATAAGTTACTAAACACGACTACATGACATGCTATCATGTAAATAATGATAGCAATAAAACATTCTCAATAAGTAATTCTATAGTCATTACACACATAGCATATAATATGAGAGGCTATGCCAACTCATCATACAACACATAATAGCTGAAGTAAACACATAATAAAGGATACTGTTAGGTCCTAGCTTATTGTTTTGATGAAGATTGATCATTTAACTAATGGAACAAAGTTAAATGGTCTAAGTTGTCAAGAGAAGAAAGTTGCAAAAGTTACCCAAGACCTCCTTCAAGTTTCCTATGTTTTTCAACAATGATTTACACCACCTATCAAGTCCGGAAAATACTTGATATTAGACTCATTTGAATGAGGAGTTAATGAAGATCAAGAATATGCAATTGGATTTTACAAGCTCACGTTGAAAAGATATGTGCAAATTATTTAAATGAGACATAAATAGAGAAGGTGGTCAAGTGCAAAAAGACCAAAGCTTGACATTTGAATCCAAGTGAATGCCAAGTGAACAATGTCTACGTTGAATTGAAGAGAAAGGAACTCATTTTCAAGAATTGAAGAATGTTTCCACAAAACAGGGAATTGATGTTAAAGACAAACTATTGACTCAAAGCTCCTATTTGGATTAAATTTCCAACGGTTACCTCCCACATCCCTTATAAATTGATCCCTAAACCTCTCATTTCCAGTGTGAATCCCACACCACACTTTCCCTCCCTCAGTAGCCCTTCACCTAATGTGTGCAATAAACACCAATTGCACACACTAAGGTTTACATCCCAAGAACCCAACCCTTTATCCCTTCACCATTTATCTACTATTTTGTTTCCACCACCATATCCCTCCATCCCCAAGTGAGTAATATACACCTATTTATCTTAGGAACTCATTTTATGGGACAGAGTTATTTTATTACACCTTATATAACTTCATTGAGTATTTTACTTATTTTGGATAATAATTATTGTTTATAGGACCGCTACTCCACCGTCTCAAAATTACTATTACTAGTACCCGTTCTAATTATTTGGGCAATTTAACTAACTAAAATGTATATAAAGTCACATATTACAAAAAATAATAAACAACACCATTACTACTCATAAGTCAATATTTGACAGTAAAAGCATCATATATAACATGTATGAACAATACTATAATTAAAAGGGGAATAGTAACTTACCTACTACCGCAATAATATATATATATATATATAAAAATGAACTTCTAATCGGGAAGAAATGATCTTCTCAAGTCCAAGCATGGTGCGCTGAAATCTAATCACTGAAAGAAGTTTTATAACGACGAGGGTAATGAAATTTGTGGGTGAGAAACCCACCGCTTCACAGGAACGGAGGAAAGACAGAGAGAATATTGTTTGTATGACTTCCAACTGAAGAGTCTGGAGATAAATTTCCATTTATATTTTAGTGATTTAATATTTACAAAACACCCCTCTAAGAATAATCTATTAACAAATAAACCTTCAAAGATTGTTATTGACACTTAAACTCCTTCACCCACTCTATGATATGTACCCCACGCATGAATTGAAATGGGAGAAAGGTGATCATTTACTTTTGTTTCTCAATCCATGTGATTTAAACCAAAGTGACCAATAGGAGACATTAAAATTAGTCAACTTTTCTTATTATTTGGTTAGTCACTAACTTACTATTCAATTAGTTTAGGCTCAATAAACATTAATAATCTAACTTAAACTCAAATAAGCTGGTAAAATTACATAACTATATTATAAACATTTATATTAACTAATTAATCACATACGTATCTTATAAGTTTAAAATTTAGGTTACCTTCAACAGCTCATTTTCACATTATTATTTATAACATTTTCTATATAAATGTTAAAATGACAATGAACACAATGACACATAATTATTTCCAAAAATTATACTATGGAACAAGCAAGCAAATACTATACATTTAGTGCATCTCAATCATATTAAAATCAAGCACGTTAATGATATGCATATGAAATGCTTGCAAATACTTTGGGTGTTACACATAGACTTGGGTGACGTGGAGCTAATCGTTGGCCAAACGTTGGACTCGAACGTGTAATGGGCTAACTCTAATACCATAATAAAGTTTGAGGTTCCATCTAAAAATCAATTGGTTATGAGATGAGTAGTCGTGGATCTTTAAATATGGAAGGCCTGGCTTGTTACCCGATGTGGGATAATTACTTCCACATGCCCCCTCATGCCTAGCCTAATTTTGAGCTGAAGCATGTACATAGACTTGGGTGGCACTGAGCTAATCGTGGCCAGCTTTGTTACCATGATAAATTCTGAGGTTCCATTTCAAACCAATTGGCATGAGATTAGTAGTCTTGGATCTTTATTTATAAAAGGTTTGGCTCAATCATGTTTCTTCGATTTGGATCTCGACCTGTACCTCCTTGTTTCGTGCTCTCGGTTGATAAGGAATCATGCTTCACCAAGAATGACGTTCTCCCTGTTTGTTACTCGAAAAAATCATTGGCGGCAACTATATCAGCTTTTCTTGGGCCTTATATGGGGATCACTAGGGAACCTCAGCGTCATTTCTTCCCTCAAGGTGAACTCGGGTCAACCGGTGGATCTAAGGTCGGCATTCTTGAGACTCACATACAAATCTTGATGAGAATTGTTAGTCGGAATACTAAAGGTAGTATGGGGCACTACAACATTTTGGGGGTCAAAGAATTAAGAAAAAACCATAAATGTTACTTCCTCCCTAGACCCCGGTTTAAGCTTCACCATTTTGGACCACTCCTCTCCAGTATGCTTTGCCGCATCCGTCTGGCTCCAACATTGGACACTGTCTTGATCCTTCCGCGGACTCTTCTACTACTCCTATTCGTACACGCACGGTTAGCAACCTTCTCCGTGCTACATCTCCTTACTCTTTACCTTCAAGTTTCCTGGTTGTTCAAAAAGACTCACTTACTTTTGAGCTGCGCACTTTCAAGCAAGCTTCCATATTCCCTCAGTGGCAAGCTGCTATGAAAGAGGAGATATTTGATCTTCATAAGAATAAAACGTGGTCTTTGGTTCCCTCTCATCCGTCTATGAATGTGGTGGGGTGACATTGGATCTACAACGTCAAACGTAAAGCCGATGGTTCGTTTGAACGTTATAAGACCCGTCTTGTGGCCCAGGGTTTCACCCAACAGGCTGGGCTTGACTATGATGAAATGTTTAGTCCAGTGGTCAAACCATCTACTATTCGTACTGTGCTAGTTGTTGCTCATTCCAGACATATGGCTATCAAACAATTAGACGTACGCAATGCTTTTCTTAATGGGTTTATTCATGAAGACGTCTATATGAAACAGCCTCCAGGTTTTGTTGATTCTCAGTCTCCGTCTCGTGTCTGCAAGCTTCAGAAGGCATTGTACGGACTTAAACAATCTCCCCGGGCTTGGTTTCAACGACTATACATGTTTCTTCTTTAACATGGTTTTGTCAATAGCATGTCTGATTCTTCTCTTTTTATCTGACACTCACATGGCTCCACTCTCGTCATTCTCGTCTACGTTGACGACATCATCATCACAGGTTTATCTCCCGAGGACATTACTTTAATCATCGACAATATTTGTTCTTCATTTGACATTCGCATCTTGGGTGATCTCAGCTTCTTTCTCGGTATTGAAGCAACTCATCTCCTACCACAATGCATCTTCGTCAAACTCGGTATGCTCTTGACCTTCCCGATAGGTTCAACATGTCAGATTGTAAGCCTATGACCACTCCTACTATTCCTCATTCTCGCCTTTCGAGTCATGATGGGACACTTCTTCCTGATCCTACCGAATTATGTAGCCTAGTAGGTAGCCTACAGTATCTCACTCTTACTCGTCCTGATATCGCCTTCGCCGTCAATCAGGTTTGTCTGTACATGTATCAACCACGGTCCATGCATCTCATGGCAACTAAACGGATTCTTTGGTTTGTTAAAGGTACTGTTTAGTTGGGCCTCACTTTTCAGGCTTCCCCAGACCTCACATTGTGTGCCTATTTTGACTCCGATTAGGCTGGAGATCCTGATGATCGTCGTTCCACTACTGGTGCCTGCATCTTTATTGGTCCTAATCTAGTGTCTTGGACCGCCAAGAAACAAACTACAGTGTCACGTTCTAGTAGTGAAGCTAAATATCGTACCTTGGCTACAACTACTCCTGAAGTACGGTGGCATTCATATCTCTTTCGAGAACTTCATCTCCCATTGCCTCCGCCATCATTGTATTGTGACAATATTTCTGCCATTCATATCTTGATAAATAAGAAAACAATATTAGAATATCAACTAAACTAGGAATGTGATATGGTATATCTCAGAAATCCCAAGCATATCTCGGATATCCTAACCGAGATATGATGATATCCTACACTCCCCCTCAAATTCGCGAGTGAAGGATACAAATGCCCAACTTGAAACTTAAAAAAAAATCAACCGTTCCAACCAGAGACCTCTGTTCGCATGCGCCTTGTCTACAAGGTGTCTCATAATATGTGTCATCCCTTCACGTCTTCTTATGTCTTTCGGAAGTGGTTTCCCACAGTATAGCACATCTTACACAACACGTACACTTGGACTTCTCTGTCTGCAGAACTGATTGTACACTTGACTGATCAACTGACTGCCTAACTTATCAACTGGTCGCACAACTGGTTGACGACTGCATTCCGGTTGTACTGATTTGTTTCGTTCCTTGCTTCGTTTGGGTTATAGCACGCTTTAGCTTATATGCCATGTGCGAACTCTTACTCCCAACACGTTTTCAAGTCTCCTCAAATCTCTCTCGCCGTCTTTACAAGCTTGACAATATTTCCTTCTGTAGACACCCCACCTTGGATCGCTCACCCCGATTGCACATTTGATTTTGTGTTTCTTCCTATTTTATGTGTTTTTTGTTAGTTTCTGTTACTTTCGTTAAGTTCTTGACTGACTCTATTAAGTCTAGGGACTAAACTGAATAACAGTGCTAACTTTCTATTTCATTCTGTCAAAAAAGCCATTTTAAAGTAGCGCGCCTCCGTTTTTAGGGGTCAGAAGCGCGCGCATCTGGGCGTCAGTTACAGATTCTGTCCAAGAATCCCTCCCTTGCTCATTTTACATGATTTTGCCCGGGAAACTGATCTTTGTGACTCCGTTTTGGCACAAAAAACATCTTGTTTTCAACTATAAAACCCCCTCTTCTCCAACCTTTCAAGGGGGACTCCTTTTTAGACACTTTTTAGGGACTCCTCTTTAGACACTTTTCTGAGGAACTTTTTCAACATAAGAAAACTCTACCAAAAAGAGAACTTTTATACTTTAAGGCATTTTGAGTATTCTCCCCAAAGAAGAACTTGAAGCTTCTTGAAGTCTAGGTAATTATACTCTTTTCCCTCCTCTATTTCTACTTCATCTCCATTCTCCTTCTTTTATTTTATCAAAATGTGCAATCACCCAAAACATTTTGGGACATAACTCCAAAGATAACTTCACTACATTGAAGTTGGTTAAGGGGTCATATCCCCACATTCAAACCCCCTTTTTTAACCCCCTTTTATCATTACCAAAGAATAGGAAGAACACTTTTACTTATGTAGACTATGAACAAGCAAGACCGACATTAGTCGGGCGAGATGGGTGTTTAAGTACTTCCCATCTCGTAATCTAACCCCCGAACCTCATAACAAGAATCTCTGTTTTCGTATCAAAACATAGGCTAATTATTATGTTTTTCTTATGTTCCTCTAAAACATATGTGGCAACTCTAAACAAACATCATAAAACCAAAATAGACATCCTAGGAATCCATCCGCGCGCTCTAGCCAAGCCGTGGGCTCCTCCCGGGGTATCTACACCTTCTTCATGAAACCCTTCATCATCGGATTTTGCATCGTCTCCAAACCGATAGATCTGAAACTTCGGCTTTGGTCTCGTTGCTGCCGTCATGGATTTGGGAAGAAGGAATAAAAGACAAAAAAAAAAAAAAAAAAAAAAAGAAACCGAACAAAAAAAATACGAAAATTGAAAAAGGAAAAAAAACATGTGCGGAAGCGATTTGGATCAATCACAGCTCTGATGCCATGATGAATTTAGCGTATACAAGGATGAACAAGATGAGAAACTTCATATTTTATTTATGAAATAAACTTTTCTTGTTCTTGACTCAATTAAAACGATTACAAGAGACACCTATTTACACTAGGTATACTAAAGACTAAGTATGGTAGGACTCTACCATATCTTGATAAATAAGAAAACAATATTAGAATATCAACTAAACTAGGAATGTGATATGGTAAATCTCAGAAATCCCAAGCATATCTCGGATATCCTAACCGAGATATGATGATATCCTACAAGATTGACTATCACTTTATTCGCGAACTAGTTACTCGTGGGTTTCTTCAGCTCAAGTTTGTGACCTCCGATGACCAGCTCACTGATTTGTTCACAAAAGGTTTTTCTAGGCCTCGGTTTCTATCTCTGTGTACCAAGCTTCATCTTCCTTACGGACGTCTCGCTTGGGGGGGGGGGGTATTAGCCGAGTAATTCTAGGCTGTAAATAGGTCGTGCATATTATTGTGTATATCTTTGTTATTGATAGACTAGGTTTATATTTAGATAGCTTATCTTTAGTATCTATATCTTCCCTTATGTAGGACTCAATATCTTCCCTAATCTCTTCCCCCAAAACCGTGTACCTCTAGTATATAGTGCATGTAATCCTCGTTGATTCAATAACAAGGAAATTCTCCAACTCTTTTCCTCTTCCGCTGCATTGTCTATTATCTCATACAATGCTCTATGTTTCTTGAAAAACAACTTATGAACCTCTGAAACGCGGAATCTATATTTATAGGAGGGATTTCTTTTCCTAAAAGATCGATCTATTCGTGCTTCGGCCAGATCCAAGTGAAGGTGGGGGTGGAGAAAGATAAATTTCGATTAACCTTAGAGAAAGAAGCGAGAGATGATAGATGCGAGTTGGCTGAAGATCTTGTGGGAGAAGTGTGAATCGTCATCAGTGATGAATGAGGAGAGGTTCGGCCGGAAAAGGAAAGGTTAAGTTGGTTGGCGGAGATAGGAGATAAACTCTGGTGGCCGGAGATGTGGAGGAAACCGGAGGTAGGAGTGGGAGGAAGAGAGAGAGAGTAGGAGAGAGAAGATGAGGGGACGGGAGAAGACATCGTGGGCTTTGGTTTAATTATTGTCAGAGATAATTTCGGGTTTATAAATAATTATAAGGATATTATAGGTAATAGTAACTGGAGCTAATGTATAATGGTCACCAACACTTCAGCTTTGAGCACTTCACCCTTTATATAGTACTCCATCTGTCCCTAAATGAGTGTCCAAATTTTATTTTATGTGCAGGCCGCTCAATTCATCAATGTTGCAGCTCGTTTCTATGATTTGAGTGTGTGTGGACATTGTGAAATATATCTCTGTGTGGGAAGTGTCAAACCTTCACAAAAGTTTGTGAATTAGGGCCAAAGCGTTTAGCCACGTTCAGTAGAGGTGAACATAGCTAGTTAAGCTTGTGTACGGGACGAAGGAAACTTTTAGATCTTTGCGAGATTAATTCACTGTCAAACTCAGCTGAAGACAAAATATCACTTGAAATAAACATAAATCAATTATATTTTGTGAATACTGAGCTTATCTAAGCAGAGCCAAACTCAGTCACCTAAATCAAGGTTCCGTTTGAATGATACTGAACACGAGTCTCTGAAATCGAGCTGGCTCAGTTTATTTAATATCCTATTTCTTCAAATATTCCAAGACAAACCTTGAACATAGAAACAGGACCACTGCGGAAAATCTTCATCAGTCTAGTCTACTTTATCCACCTGTTTCATGGAGAAGGCATTGGAGTTAATTACATTGTTATAAAAACCAGTATTCATTTACTAAGCAGCAACAGTTTGAGTTAGAAAAATGCAGCTCTTTCAAGAGCAGAAAACACATGATTAGGATAGTATGATAAGCATATCTAAAAATAAGAGAGATATTATACACCCTCCGTCCCAAAATGATAGTCCCATCTCTCTTTTCTATTTGTCCTGAAAGTTAGTCTCATATCCATGGAGAGAATAACGAATTTTACGGAGAAATTAGAATAGAATCTCATGGAGAGAAAAGATGTATTGGGCTTACAAGAAATTTAGAAGTTTAAAACGCTTTTCGGCGCATAGAATAGGAGAGAATTTGATTTGCAAAAGTCGAGAGACAATTGTTTTTTGAAAATAATTGGGCTTACAAAGCATTGCCTTGGGTGAAATGAGAGAGATAACTGTAAAGAAACAAGAAATCACCATGAAGGTTAAACGGGAAATAACCATAAAGGTAAAGAGAAAGATGATCGTGTAGGAAGAGAGAGAAATGACTCTGTAGATCAAAATAAGACAGGATAGGTCTAAAAGGCTCGAAATAGGATTAGATTATGGGATGAGTGATGGGACCGAATAGGTTCAAGAGATAGAGAGCGGGACTGATCAAAAAGTCCGAAAGGTAAAATTTGAAACCGGAAGGCGAAGTGGAACTGGATGGTCAAAGTTTGTTTCTAATTTTACTTGCATAGTTAAAATGGTAGTCATATTCAGAAAGTTAGACTCACTAGACGTAGACCTTTTTTTGAAAATAATAGTTAGAAGGATAAATAAAATGTAAGCAATTATTTTTCAAAAACTTACAATCAACTCGCTAGCGGTTAAGTTTTTCAAAAAGTAGCCGTTAGAAGATAGCCGTTGTAATTTTATGAAAAGAAGCTAACACCGTGACCGTTAGAGGTCATTAATTTATCTGTTGAGTTCTCGAGGAAAATACTATAAAAGAGACATCGTGCATATAGTAGAAATAAGCAAATAAAAGGAAGATATGAGAGCAAATATGAGCTTGTATCATCTTGTTTCCTAATTATACATTGTGGCAGATATATATAGATGGTAATTTGAAGATATTGCTCCGATGCCAAACGAATCACTAACTGAGAAGGAGTTCCAGCACTCTGTATGTGTGCATTCAAGTGATGTGAAACCATGGTCGTTGTTCTTGGCATTTCAAAAGAAACACAATTTTGTCACACATGATGTGACCACATTTAGTAGTCACTTCTTCCACAAGTGGGCCCATGCAAACTGGACAGCTTAAAGTTGGCTCCGGTGGTGCAGGTGGTGGCGGCGGCGGCTGTGTGACGGTTGGTTGCTTGTCCTTTTCACCACAGGAGTCTCTCTGTGAGTTCTCATGGCGTTGTTCTTGGCCGCAGCAAATGCACTTGAGGAGGAGATATATCAATATCGAGATCACACTGACTGGCCACCTTGCATTCGCACGTACAAACTTCTTAAAACTTTCTGCCTTCGTTTTTGGGTTTTTCTGAGCGCCCACGGTGTTCACCCCGGAACCTTTTTCAACTTAGGGAAGGATGATGGGATAACCTTTTCATTTTCTTTTGGAAGAGCTTTTTAGGGAACCAGCAGGCACTTCGTCTCGCGATTCAGTTACCTACTCTGGTGATGTCTCATTGATGAATGATGATCTCATTCAATGATTCATGTTACGACTCGACTCCAAATTATTTTGGGACTAAGAATTTGTGTTGTAATTAAGAATAATGTAATAATATTATTAATATATTCGCTAGATTATGAATAATGTTACTTTACGCATATTCACAGAAATATTAGAGCTATATGTTTCATTCAAGTTTTGGCAACTTTGCTCGAATAACACCGATAAATTAGTTCCCGGAATATATGTTGTCGGCATAAACTCATGTAGTTTTCCATTTCGGATTTTTGACGTAATAGAATTTGTACTACATTTGGGATGTTATAGGATCTTTATAACAAAAGAAGAATTATTTTTCTTTTGGACTGATTGCTCAGCCCGTAGGTCTGCCGCCCGTGGATTCGTCGCCCGCGCAGGGAGTCTTCCTATGGACCGCCCAAAGCACAGACAGATCAGCCCTGAATCTGCAGGCCCAAGTCAGTGGCCAATCCCGCAGATCATCAGGTATCCGTTTCAGGTTTTTTTTTTTTTTATTTGGTATGTAATTTGTGCGAAATACCCTAAAAAAATGTACGTTAACAAATCCGTTAGAGGGGCATTTTCGTCCAAAATGCTTACAACAGCTCCAAAGTCAGATTAGCATTTTTTGGACATTTTTTTGCCCCACCGAACACCCATATTAAGGTGTAATTTTGGTCCAAAAAATATTTTGCTTACTATAAATAGGTGGTGATACAATCACCCAAACCAAACTCAAGATATCTAGCATTTCTTATCCAAAGGTGAGCAACGATATCATCACCATGTTTCTTGTGAGCTCTAGATAACCTTTGTCAACTTCGGAAGATGATCACTATAAACATGATCCATTCTGTTTATATTGATTTTTGGTTCAAATCAATACAATTGTTGATCGTCATTGCCATCATAGGCACATTGACTATCTTACCCTTTCCGTAGAAAGTGTGGACAGTTGAGCATTAAAAATCCTGTTTCTGACTTACTTTTGCTTATGAAAGCAAGCAAAGAAGATTATCACCAAAAACTCAAGTACATATATCCTGCGAGGTAAAAGGAGAGAATGTAGCGCTTACAAAGGAAAGGCGACTCCTTGGGCAGAGACATAGAAAGTGTAAAAATACACAACTTCATAAACAAAATCCAATTTGCCATACAAAATATTTCCTGCAAGGATCAAAAGTAAGAGCTTAGAAATGTTTTGTCCTCACAAGATAATAAAAGATCAGTAGGTAAATGAAAAGTAAAAAAATACTAATCTATGAGCTCTTAGTCCAACAGAAAACAGATCCTTCTTTCGTTAGTTATGCAGAATTCTAAAACATCCCTAATACTCCCTCCGTCCCAAAATGATCTTCGCGTTTGACTGTTCAAACTTTTTAAGAATGTGAACACTTGCTTCACTAGCCATGCTTTGTTTAAGCCTAAAATGTAGAAATGTGAAGACTTTTTTGGGACAATGAGAAATGGCAAAGGAAAAGATCATTTTAGGTCTGACGCAGCACGGAAGCGATAAGTTTCGTGATTTAGCGCACTAATCACAAGATCTCATCCAGCGATGAAACCTCAAACACAAAACCTTGGAATCCACCAAGAAAGAGAAATAAATCTCCAAGAAAAAAAGTTCAATTGATAGTAAAAGTTGTTCACCCCAAAACAATGAAATGAAAAGAGTATTTATACCCTAGCAACTAACAAACCCTAGTTTAACAAATACCCAAACTACGCTAACTAATAATAAAGAAACAAAGATAAAAGTATTAATGAATTGTTTTAATAAAACTAAAAATAAATCGGCAACTCTTCCAGTCGGCGGACCCGAGCGGGCGCCTGATTAGGACCACGCGGGCGCTCGATGATGGCAGAAACATTGCCCGGGCTGAAACTAATTCCAGGCGGGCGCCTGGTGAGTAGTAGGCGAGCGCCTGGTGGTCTCGCCAGAAATCTTCGCAGCAACAATCTTCTCTCCTACATCAGTCACTCCCTCTTCAAAAGAACTCGTCCCCGAGTTCATCTCCGAAGCTTGGAAAGTTCCGTCCCACTTGAATAAATATTTTGAATAGATCCGCTCCTTCAGAACAATTTGATGTAGAACGAAATTTTCAAAAACAATATTCAAACCTTCAATATTTGATTTTCGAATTGTCGCCTTTGAAACGGGATCTTCAACCAGAAACAGAAAATTATTACTAACCTTCTCTCCTTTGAAATCTTCATTAACTGTCTGTAGACCCTGATTCGCGGATTTAACTACAACGAAATCTTTTCCGTTTGAATCTGCACCCCCCCCTTCGAAATCTTCATTCCTTATTTGTAGATCTTGATCCGCGGACTTGATTGCAACCAAATCTTCGTCGTTTGGATCTGGATATCTCTCTTCAACTGGATCGATGCGGTGAAGACTTTCCCCGCAATGTTCTTCTTCATCACAAATTTTGGTATTCTGCAACAATACCTCGAACTGAACTCGACGTTCTTCTTCAGCACGTTCAAAAACAACAGATCTGCGCGCTTCCAGTTTCTGAATTTTTGCAGTATAATGATCGGCTTTGTCAGCAAAAATTTGGGCTTCCGTCCTATGTCGCTGCCTAAGCACTCGTTCTCTTGCTGCTCAATTCAGATCTCTGATTGATTTATATTTCTGCACGCGTCGATCATGTCTGTCCCCTTCATCGAGTTCTTCATCCTCTAATGCTAGGAAATATTTTTCCTTACATCGAGCACAATCCAACCGACGATTGATTTCGTGAATAACCTCGCCATCGGAACTGGATTCGTTTTCATCCCGATTCTCTGCCATGTGAGGGCGTCGAACCAGATCTCGAACTGGATCTATCCTGTCTCTCTCACCTCTACGGTTCTGATTAACATTATGACCCTGTTAAGTGGCAACCAACGCTGCAATCTTCGTTGTCAAGGCAGTGATAGCGGTAGTTATGCTAAGGATATCAGCCTTTATTGCCTGATCCCCCATTATACTTCAGTATGATGCAAATGACAGGATATGGCCTGCTTTGATGCCAACTGATGCAGCACGGAAGCAATAAGTTTCATGATTTAGCGCACTAATCACAAGATCTCATCCAGCGATAAAACCTCAAACACAAAACTTTGGAATCTACCAAGAAAGAGAAATAAATCTCCAAGAACAAAAGTTCAATTGATAGTAAAAGTTGTTCACCTCAAAACAATAAAAGGAAAAGAGTATTTATACCCTAGCAACTAACAAACCCTAGTTTAACAAATACCCAAACTACCCTAACTAATAATAAAGAAACAAAGATAAAAGTATTAATGAATTGTTTTAATAAAACTAAAAATAACTCGGCAACTCTTCCAGTCGGCAGACCCGAGCGGGCGCCTGATTAGGACCACGCGGGTGCTCGATGATGGCTGAAACATTGCCCGGGCTGAAACTAATTCCAGGCAGGTGCCTGGTGAGTAGTAGGCGGGCACCTGGTGGTCTCGCCAGAAATCTTCGGAGCAACAATCTTCTCTCCTACATCAAGGACGGAGCGAGTATTGTACAAATTCTATAATCATGTCATCCAAATTGGATAACTACATAAATATATGTGACAATATGCAAATAGTTTACCTTTATTATTTATAAATTGTCAGCCAACTGGAATGGAAAAAAATTGCTTTGATATTTCTTGAATAGAACATGCGCAAAGTAAAAATAATCATAATCTAGCGAAAATACTAACAGTATATTAGTCTTATATACACAAAGTAAATTTATCCATAATCCAAAAATAGGAAACGCGAGTGTAAATGAGACTGAGGGAGTAATAGAGAACCAAGTGCTGCCGCAGACAAAATCATGTGTGCTACTGCATAATCAACAATAGGCGTGAAGTGTCACAATAGTAACAACATTTTTCGAAGAGGCAAGAAGGAGTTGGAAACATAACTCTTGTCCCTCGAAAATTGATGCAACACCAAAATTGAAATGAGCTTCTCCAATGAGGCATCATCCAAGCAAGTAACATAATCGAAATTAAAAAGTGTCGTGAGTTTCACGAAGCAATATCCATTGCAAGATAAGGCAGCCTTCTTGTAACCACGAGATATGAAGTATTTCGGTTTGTGGCAAGTGAAGATGCGAGCAATCTTGGTGGGTAAAAATTGTGTCAAGGCTTTGCTTGGGAAGGCAAGAAAACCAGCAAGCTTGACGGATGAACAATTTGATGATATGGACGAGAAAGCTTTATCTCTCTTACACTTGAGTCTCAAAGATGAGGTATTGAGTGAGGTTGTGAGTGAGAAGACTGCAGCAGAGCTTTGGCTTAAGAGCTTTGGCTTAGGCTTGAGCAATTGTACATGACCAAGAGCATTAGTAACAGGTTGCTACTAATGAAGAAACTCGAGGAGTGCAAACTCAAAACAGGTGAGTCCTTGAAAAATCATCTTGATGAGTTTGATGGTTTGGTTATGGACTTGAAGAATGTCGATGTCTTGATTGAAGATAAGCAATTGGCGGTAAAATTGCTTTGTTCTCCACCTCCGGAATACATGCACTTTAGAGAGACAGTGTTGTATGGCAAGGATGAGATCTCTCTGGAAGAGATCAAGAACGCTCTACTACAACGGGAAGTCATTGAGACGCACTTGACCTCAACAAGTGCTGACTCTCAAGGTGATGGGTTAGTAGCTAGAAGCGGCAGAAAGTCAAGGAAGGGTCAATCCGGTTCAAGTGAATGGTTTAAGAATGTGATATGTCATGGTTGCAAGGAGAAGGGACACATTAGAAGGTTTTGTCCAAACCAAGAGGATACAACCGTGAAGACAAAGGGTGAAGCTGGAGTGGTGTTTGATAACACTAGTGATGACAGTGACTGTGATACACTTACTGCTTGTGATTCGGGTACCGAAATTCGTGATAGTTGGATTTTGAATTCGAGTTGTTCTTATCATATTAGTCCCAACCGGGCATGGTTTTGTTCATATAAGTCTGCCGGTGGAGTAGTCTTATTGGGGAATAATGTAGCATGCAAGGTTGTTGGTATTGGGGCTATTAAGGTTAAGATGTTTGATGGAGTAGTGCAGAAATTGCAGAATGTCAGGTACGTTCCTGAATTGAAGAAGAACTTGATTTCTCTAGGCACTTTGGATAGCCTTGGGTATAGTTTATCCATTGCGAATGGAGAATTATCGGCTATTAAAGGTGACTTGGTGGCATTGAAGGGAAAGAAGGTGAGGACATTGTACAAGCTTCTTAGGTCTACGGTTGTTGGTGATGTGTCTATTGCAACGGGGTCAATGGTTGAGGCGGAGGTTACTCAATCATGGGACATGACATTGGGTCACATTGGCTTGAATGGAATGACAGAAAAAGCTTGGTATTTGTTGTCACAAGCATTGTTAGGGACAGAATTTTGTGTGGAGGCGATTAAGATGACTGCTCACTTGGCTAATCGTACTCTAAATTCTCGCATTGGGATGAAGGCTATGTTGGAGATATGGTCAGGCTCTCTAGGAGAATACTCAATATTGTATATTTGTGGGTGTCCCGTGTATGCTTGTGTAAACAACAAATTGGAACCAAGGGCCAAAGGATGTTCCTTTGTTGGCAATATTACTGGAGTGAAAGGATTCCGGTCATGGGATCCGGTGGCATCTAAGTCCCTGACATGTAGAGATGTTGCTATACCTCTCCGTGAAAAAGGTTGTCCTGCAGGACGGATATATAAACAGGTGGAGTTATTCGGAGATGATAAAGAGTTGGTGGAACTTGACTTAGATGTTAATGATGTGTCTGATGAAGCGACTCCAATTGATGCTCCAGTTCAAGAGGAGGAGACCAACAAGCAGGTGAAGACTACCATTTTTTTTGGTAGAGTGCGATATGGTTTGGAGGAGATGGTGGCTTATGCATTGTCCGCTGCGGAAACAGTAAGTATGCATAAATTAATTTCTTTCAATGAAGATATATCGTGTGATAAATCTGCTATGTGGTCGGTCGTTGTGAAAGAAGAGATGGTATCTCTTATTGAAAGTCAGACATGGGAATTCGTTAGATCACCACCAAAGAAGGTGTTACTCAGTCACAAGTGGATCTACAAGTTTAAAGATGGTACTCCAAGGTTTAGGGTAGACTACAATGATATCGTTTCACCGATTGTTAGACACTTATCTATTCACAACTGTTAGTACCCGATCTGAAAATGAGTTTATTAGGGATTTCCCAAATACACAAGGACTTTATAGGAATTACAAACCTTGCAAAGACTTGTCCCGGATTCCCAAAATATACCTCATTGTTCTAGAATATCTTAAAGATGGCCAAAATAGGGTTTCCATAAAACATGCAAAACCCTAGCTTAATAATTAAGTCAGCCAGGAATGATGGCCACGCGGCCACATTCGCCCAAGCTCCAACCTTGGCCACGCGGCCAACATCGCCGCTGCCCTCCATCTTGGCCACGCGGCCACATCCGCCCCAGATGATCTGGACCGTCAGATCTCTCCATCAGTTTCCTATTTAAAGACCTCCCTTGCCTCATAATTAGGGGATCCGAATTTTAGAGCTTCCAAGTGACGATTTTGCTCCCAAATCAAGTCATTCAAGCCTCCAAAAACACTCTCAAGAATCCCAAGAAGATCCAAGGTTATTTCTTGCCAACAAAGGTAAGTTTTCTAACTTTTTCTTCATGTTCTTGCATTATTTTTAATGTAGATCTTTGATATTCATATTCTTAATATGTTTATTCATGTGTTCTTCATAATATTCATGTTCTTGCATGTTTATTCATAGTTTCTTCATACGCTTTGCATGTTCATTCATATGTTCTTCATATGTTCATCGTGTTCATAAATTAAAACCTTATTTATGCTATATTTAGGGTTGCGATCTTCATGTTAACATGTTATTTCATAGCCAATGATGATCTAGGGTTCATCAACCCGAGGATGATCTAGGAACTACTTCTAAACCCTAAACTTTAGGTAATTCCTCCCTCATTATGGATGATCCCGATTCTTCTGCCTATTCTAAATTCTTCTCGAACTACGCTGACCTGAGCTTCTCACATTGAGAAGAACGTAGGCAATCTTCGGATCCGGTCTCAAATACTAACACACTACTAACACATTCATCATGATAGAAAGACCGATCGTTCGGGCAATAGGAGTGATAACGCTTAATATTCTTCTCTTGTTGTAATTTGACCCCCGAACCCATTAACATGCTTTTTCTCAATGTTTTGGCTAATTAAAACGGCGTGGCGACTCTCATATTTTTATGTTACTATGAATATCCCAAATTCAAACACACGTATTCACAGTGGCGACTCTGCTGGGGACTGCTTTGAAACTTTTTCAAACTTAGTGGGTCTAACTTTCGTCACATCATGATGCTTGCCATGTTTACACATGCACACACCTGCCATTTTACACATGCACACACCTGCCATGTTTACACATGCACACACATGCCATGTTTACACATGCACACACCTGCCATGTTTACACATGCACACACCTTCCATGTTTACACTTGCACACACCTGCCATGTTTACACGTGCACACACCTTCCATGTTTACACGTGCACACACCTGCCATGTTTACACATCCACACTTGCCATGTTTTCACGTGCCCCCTACAGCTAAGCCATGTTTACACATGCACCCGCGCACTCCGCCATGTTAATACCTGTACCTTGTACCTTGTACCATGTACCCTTGTTATCTTGTCTTTAGTATTAGGGTCAAACAAAACTATGCTATGCTCCCTTGTACATTATTCTCTCTCTCTCTCTCTCTCTCTCTCTCTCTCTCTCTCTCTCTCATGCATTGCATCGCATCATTCAAACGTTCAAAACTTCTCTCTTTTCTCCCTAAAAAAGAATTAGTTTTTACCACACACTACCACTAGTCCGTGTCAGCACTGCACAGGTCCCCATTACCCGGAGTATTCGATGTGCAGGAATTTGTGCGCTACTGCTGCCCTCTTTTCGAGTCACTCGTCTACTCCACTCACCGTGTACGTTCCGTGAGCGGTGGGAACCTTTTACCTTACCCGTGTCAACCCACACATAAAGATTATGACACTCCTTAGACCAACCATTTAGGATGTAAATAAATGCAAAACTTTTCGCAAAATAAAATGTGCATTGCATCTAGACGACCTCTAAGGTCCATCGCTCACCCCTTGGGTCATCTATCAAAAATTCCTGATCTTGGCCTATCTAGGTTAACTACCCATCATTGCGATCCATTTGGGTCTACCCTTCATCTCGACCCGCTTTGGTCAAAATCCCACCATCCTTTGGCCTCTTAGGACAATCTTATCTACCTTTGACCTCCTAGGTCAACCTTTGACCCCCTGGGTCAACCTTATCTACCTTTGACCTCCTAGGTCAACCTTTGACCACCTAGGTCAACCTTCCCAACCTTTGACCTCCAAGGTCAACCTTATCTACATTTGACCTCTTAAGCCAACCTTTGACCCCCTAGGTCAACCTTTGACCTCCTAGATCAACCTTATTCGCCTTTGACCTCCTAGGTCAACCTTTGACCCCCTAGGTCAACCTTATCTACCTTTGACCTCCTAGGTCAACCTTACCACCCTTTGACCTCTTAGGCCAACCATTGACCCCCTAGGTCAATCTTATCTGTTTAAGTCAACCTTTGACCCCCTAGTTCAATCTTATCTGTTTAAGTCAACCTTTGACCCCCTAGGTCAACCTTACCAACCTTTGACCCCCTAGGTCAACTTAATCATCTTTGACCTCTTAGGTCAACCTTTGACCCCCTAGGTCAACCTCATCCTCCTAGGTCAACCCTTGACCTCCTAGGTCAACCTTATCACCTTTATCCTCTTAGGTCAACCTTTGACCCCATAGGTCAACTTTATCCGCCTTTGACCTCTTAGGTCTACCCTTGACCCCCTTGGTCAACCCTATCGCCTTCGACCTCCTAGGTCAACCTTTGACCCCATAGGTCAACCTTTGACCCCTTAGGTCAACCATATCCGCCTTCGACCTCTTAGGTCAAACCTTGGACCCCTTAGGTAAACTTTATCACCCCTCGACCTCTTAGGTCAACCTTTGACCCCTTAGGTCAACCTCATCCGCCTTTGACCTCTTAGGTCAACCTTTGACCCCCTAGGTCAACTCTATCATCTTTGACCTCTTAGGTCTACCCTTGACCCCCTAGGTCAACCTCATCCTCCTAGGTCAACCTTATCACCTTTGACCTCTTAGGTCAACCTTTGACCCCCTCGGTCAACATTATCACCCGTTGACCTCTTAGGTCAACCTTTGACCTCCTAGGTCAACCCAATCACCTTCGACCTCTTAGGTCAAACTTCGACTCCTAGGTCAACCTTATCTGTTTTCGACCTCTTAGGTCAATCTTTGATTCCATAGGTGAACCCAATTACCTTTGGTCCTAACCCGCTTAGGTCAAACCGTCATCTTGACCCACCTAGGTCATTATTTGACCCACCGTCGTCCAGACCAACCTAGGTCAACCCGTTTAGGTCCACACACCATCCTTGACTCATTTAGGTCAACTTGTCCGTCTTAGGTTAAAACTACCCCTTCACCTTTGACCCGTCAAGGTCACCCCGTGACCCGCTTAGGTCGATTTACCTATCTTGGATCCATCTAGGTCAATCTCCAATCTTCCTTGGTCCACCAACCCGAATAGGTCAACCTTAGACTCGCTTAGGTCAAGCCATGCCTATCCCGTTTAGATCATCCCATAGGCAACCCGTTACAACCCGCTATCTTGATCCATTCACCATATAGGTCAATCCAACCATTTCTCAATTAGGTTGACCTATCCTACACCCATCTAGGTCAACCCACCATTATTGTCGCATTCTAGCTTGAACCACTTCTTGTCTCAAACCTTAGGTCAAACCTTAGGTCAAATTTAGGTCAAACCTTAGGTCAAACCATACCCGACTCAATCAAAACCAACTCCTATAGGTCTTCCTCACCCATGCTTGACCAAAGACCGAGTCATCTCCCTCTTTTTGACCCCTATGGTCATCACTCACCTCTTTTTAAAAGTCTAACTTGATTCGAACTACGGCGACCTGAGCCTCTTATTGTGTGGGACCTCTCCCTCATGATAAGGGGAACGTAGGCAACTTCGGCCCGGTCAAACTTTCAATTTTTACCAAAATGCATTTCAAAAATGTGGAGACCGACTCTTTTCCAAATGTGATTTTATAACGATGCCTTGTCATTAATTATGAGCCTAACCTCATTGAAGATGGTTAATGTGCCAATATTGTCGCTGCCATAGGTCGCCTGCATGTCGTCAAAGTACTTCGAGATGGCCCTCGCCTGCGTGGCCGAACGACTCAACGCCCAAGAGAAGAGGCACATAGAAGATTTGAAGATGATCATTGACATGAGAAATAGACGTCATGCCAAAGAATTGCACTTGGCGTTAGAAGCCCAAGAGAAGCGCCATAGGACGGAGTTGGCCAAAGCACTTGAGGAACAAGAGACTCGTCATTCAAGGGAGAGACAAAGCATCTCCGAGAACCTCAAAGGACTAGCCACGATAATCCAAGGTGGAATTTGGGATCAATGACAAGAGATCTCCGATCATGCTAGCAGAAATCTCTCATCAATTCACTTTAGATCACCTCAACGCACCAAAGACGATGTAGCCGTAATTGAGGAGGACTCCCACAGTGTCAACAAAGGAAGCAATGCAAAGAGGCCACGTCCTGACAACTCAAGCCAATGCCGCCACGCGCCTAAGGAATGTGGTTGGATATCAGAAAGGGAAATTGGGGCTACCTCCTTTAAATAAAAGAAAAAAAAAGGGATCATTCAGTCTTCGTAGGTTCTAGAGTGTCCTTAGTCAAAAGTCCACCTTGGACGATTTTTGTTTCTTTAGTAAAAGTCCACCCCGGACTAGTCAGTTTAAATCTTTTAGTTCCAATAAAAGAGTCTTTATTTCTTTTCTCTCTAGACTTGAGACATAATCTTGCATAAATCAATTCCATGAAAATTGTCTTATTCACCATTTTCGCTTGATTGCTATATCTTTATATGATGAATTAATCTTAATCTTACTCATTAATGACGACTCATTAAAAGGTAAATGGACCCACAAACCATTCACATAACTAAGTAAACGATTAATCTCAAAATAACAAATGCTTCGATCAATTGGGATGAACGAATCACTTTCTCTTCTCTCTACATTCTACCCCCATACACTCTCTCTATACACTCACCCCTTGTACACACTTCATGTACACTCTCTATATACACCTTCTCCATACACTATCCTCATACGCCTCTCATACCACCATTAGACCCCTTTTTATAAGGTCGTGACAAAGAAATGGACTGCGGTTGCTCATCATCAAATAGACATCCATGCTGCCACAATTTAAAGGGTTGGTTTGTTCCCTTCATGAGTACTACATGCCGTTACACTGGGGCTGTCTGTATTCCATCGCAAATGTAAGACAAGTGCATGAAGTCATTCATGCCATTAATTGGTGCACGTGATAATCCAATGGAGCTCTACCGGTGAAAATCAAGGGGCTAGGATGCCCGCCGCCAGCAAAAGGCCGCTTGAACTATAAGGAAGCTACCTCGCAATCGAGAGAGGCAAAAGCAAACTAGGGGCTTGTCTTGCCCAATGTTTCATGTACAAATATAAAAAAAAAAAAAAAAATGGCTCGCTAGGTTGAAACCCAAAAGGGCGACCTAGGCAAAAGTTAGAGCATTGCACAAAAAGAAGCCCGCTAGGTTGAAAACCCGAAAGGGCGGCCTAGGCAAAAAAAAGGGTGTGCACAAAGAGATAAAATAAAAAAGAAAAAGAAAAATAGAAGGGGCTATCACCATGGAAAAGTAAAAGTCCCATTTTCTTTTCACCTCAAATGTTCTATTTTCCTTTCTTTCCTTACAAAGTAGATAAACGGCAGCAACCCATGACAACTACGATGGAGCAATCCACTGCAACAACTACAAAGGAGTAATCCACCGCAATGAGCTACAAAGAACAACTCACCTCAAACGAACCTCACACCCCTAAACTCAAAACCCAACTTCATCGTCAACCGGGCAACCACTCAAAGCCAAACATAACCTACCTTGGGCCAACTTTCTTTCTTTTCTTTCCTCCCACACATACCCACTGAAACCCGACACCATCGTCAAGCGGGTCATCCCCGAACTACGCGGACCTGAGCTTCTCACCTTGAGGAGAACGTAGGCAACCTTAGGGTCCGGTCCAAAATATACACAACCCACCTCGTAGCTAATTTTCCTTCTCTTCTCTCTTGCCCCATATTTCTACTCCTGACTTCTTCACTCACAACTGATCAAAACATTTATTATTTCGAGACTACTTGTCTAAAACATAATCATAAGACACATAACTAATCAACGAGGTCCATTCTCGAGCAATCAAATGAGAATCTTGAATAAAACAATTTTCAAATGTCTCGACAAGTCTTCTGCTCTACAATCTAGGAAAGAGCTAAACACTTACTTTCTGTCAAGCAGGGGCTTCCTTCCTTTTATATACACTCAATTGTCCAAAGAGTCAAAATGCGAGTACTATCTCTCTCTCCCTCTCACTATCACCAAAATGCCCCCGCATGTTTAAACAATTATTTTTCCTTTTTTGAGTCGACTGAATGATTTTCAAAAAAAAAAAAATGACGCAAAAGAGATGCCCGCTAGATTGAAAACCCGAAAGGGCGGTCTAGGCAGAAAAAAGGGTGCGTCTTAAAGGAGGTAGGATACCCCGCTCTACACCCTTATCGAACTGGGGCTTCCCCAACAGAATGGGTCGACTATGTGTTTTCTCGGAGAATACCGAGGTCCCAACGAGAATATACTTAGAAAAAGGGCATCCCTCATCATCAAGCTTGACGTAGAGTTTCTCAAAGGAGGGAGGGTACCCGCTCACCAAATTAGATAATCCCCAACGAAATGGGTCGACTATGTGGTTTCCCAGAGAATACCGAGGCGTCAACAAGGATACACTTAGAAGAAGGGCACCCCTCATCGTCAAACTCGGCACGCGACGACATATTTGGATTGATTAGAATCATAATTAATTATAAGGCATCTGTATAAGATCATAACACTTTCAAAAGTTTTCTATTCCACGACACTTTGTTTATAAACCCCCACTCTCGGTCTCCACAAAATTTGTATAAACCTCCTCGGTCCACTCTGAGACCCATCTTTGTGATTCTTGAACCGACTCGGTCCTTCACCCTATTTCCTACACAATAGGATACCCTTAGGTCCCAACCTACCTGGTTCAAAACCTTAGGTCCCAAGCCTACCCGGTCAGTCTTGCCTAAGTTACACTATAAACTCTCTAGGTCCCGAGCCTACCCGATCAGTCTTACCTAGGTCCCAAACCTACCCGGTGAGTCTTACCTAGGTTACATCATAACCTCTTAGCTCGACCTTCCGCAAGTTCGTAGCATGACCCCTTCGGCCTCAAACCGGTTCTACCCAAAACTTCAGACCTTAAACCAAATAACCAAAGCCAAATCCTTAGGGTGACCCATTAGGTCCCGAACCTACCGGTCCCGCGCCTACCCGATCTCCTAGATCTCAAACCTACCAACACATACTCATCCTTACCTTGCCTAAGCAATAGCTCTCTTATCCTCCTAGGTCCAACCTCTTAGGTCTACTCAGTCTAACCTGTTGAGCGATCCTTTAGATCCCAAGACCACTCGAGTCTACCAATCGCCTATCTTTTAAGTCTCTAGCATATCCGATCCACACATTAGGTCTCAACTCCTAAACCCTTTAGATCACAAAACTGTCCACTCTCTAGGTCTATAACCTTAGACCTCCACCCTTTGGACTCTTTAATTCCCAAGCCTACTTGGTCCGACTAAAAGCGACACATCTACGTCTCCCGACTCCCGTCATGTCCAAGCCATGACCCTACCACTCTTAAACCTACCAAGTACCAACCTAGTGTCACCCATTAGCCTCAAAAGACTTCCTAGTCTGACCTTCAACCCCTTAAGGACTCTAACCTACTTAATCCAAGCCGAGTCCAAACCTCGCCACCTACAAGGTCCACCCTTAAACTCCATGGATCTCAAACATCGCTCCCCCGACGAGTCCAAACCTTGAACCTGCTCAAAACACATAGGATCTCCTGCGCACCGCGACATGCCTTAAGCATATCAAAACCCGTCCAGTCGAAAATCGTGCGCTTAAACACCTTTGGTCCCATACCAAACCCACCTTCGCAATCGCCGAACGAGCTTGGTCACGCGCAATGACCTCTGAGACAAACTTAGGACCTAAGCATACCCAATCCAACTTAGGTACCTATTGTACTCAAGCAAAGTCTTGGACACTCAATCCCTTTACCTAAAGCGCCAACATGGTCATATATCCAAAACCATTTCCCGCACCTATGGTTCGCACCTAGCTTAAACTTTCAAACACTCTAGGATCCAAGCCCGACATGCGTATTAGGTACTAGGATCATCCAATCCCAATCCGTTGCTCCTTGGCCGACCTCAAGCCTGCTTGGTCCTAACCCATAACGCGGTTTCTCTAGGACAAAAGACTTACCCGCTTGAAAGCCTCATGTCCCAACACTACCCTGCCTAGCCTTCGATCTCCTAGATCTCACGCCTACCATTCCATTAGGCTCCGGTCTCCTTAACACATGTCTGAGTCTTACCCTAGCTAAACCCTAGCACTCTAGCCTAGGTCTAACCTATCGAGCCTATCCAGCCATGAGGTATCAAGCTCACCTGCCCCAAACCGCAACACTCTTAGACCTCAAACTTACTCGGTCTAAACCAAGACAAACCTTCAAATGCTTTCGGTCTCCAAACCCTAGCCTTAAGCCTAAGTAGTCACATTCTCTCCAAACCCTAGCCTCAAGCCTAGGTGGTCACCTTCTATTCAAAGCCTAGCCTTAAACCTAGGTAATCGCATTCCCTCTAAACCCTAGTCCCAAACCTAGGTAATTGCCTTCTCTCTAAACCCTAGCCTCAAGCCTAGGTAGTCACCTTCTATCCGAAGCCTAGCCTTAAACCTAGGTAATCACATTCTCTCAACCCTAGCCTCAAGCCTAGGTGGCCACATCCTCTACAAACCCTAGCCTCTAGCCTAGGAAGTCACATGCGCTCCGAACCCTAGCCACAAGCCTAGGTAGTCACCTTCTATCCGAAGCCTAGCCTTAAACCTAGGCAATCACATTCTCTCAAACCCAGCCCCAAGCCTAGGTAGCCACATCCTTCCTAAACCCTACCCTCGAGCCTAGGTAGTCATATTCCCTCCAAACTCTAGCCTCAAGCCTAGGTAGTCGATATTCTTTCCAAACCCTAGCCTCAAACCTAGGAAGTCGCGTTCTTCCCGAAACCCTAGTCTCGAAACCTAGGAAATTTACAATCTTAATCCCCCGTCTTATTGAACCCTAACCCAAAACCTATGATACAATGCCCTGTACAAAAATCAATCAACCCTAGCCTCAAGCCTAGGAAGCCGCATTCGCTCTAAACCCTAGCCTCGAGCCTAGGTAATCGCATTCGCTCTAAACCCTAGCCTCGAGCCTAGGTAGTCGCATTCGCTCCAAACCCTAGCCTCAAGCTTAGGTAGTCGTACTCTTTCTAAACCCTAGCCTCGAGCCTAGGTAGTCGCATTCGCTTTAAACCCTAGCCTCGAGTCTAGGTAGTCGCATTCGCTCTAAACCCTAGCCTCAAGCCTAGGTAGTCGCACTCTTTCTAAAACCCTAGCCTCAAGCCTAGGTAGAAATTATCCTCTTTAAACTCTATCATCAAGCCTAGGATTCAACATTCCCTTCAAACCCCAGTCCTAGACCTAGGAAACCCCTTCACCTTAGTCTCAAAACGTAGGAAGTTTATAGTCCTTAGCCTTAAAACCTAGCCTAAAGCCTAGGTTACCATGAACATTTCCAAGCCATAGTCACCAATCCCGGAAAATGGTGAACCCTAACATCAAACTTAGTGGACCTTCCACAAAAGCAATCCCTCTTCCCAACGGTCCATGGTCTCAAGCCTAGGAAGTCACAACCCTTTCAACTCTCAGCCTTAGGTCTAAAGCCAATGCCTTTGCAACCTCTGAACCTACCACAACTCCAAGCCCTAGCCTCGAAGCCTAGGATATTTCTAAACCCTAGTCCCAAACCTAGGAGAGTCATGGTCCTTAAACACCAGTTTCCAAACCCTTGTTCGAAACCCTAACATCTAGGAAGTTCCCAAACCTCAACCTCTCCAAACCCTAGCCCCAAACCTAGGAATCTGCATTCTCTCCAAACCCTAGTCTCAAGCCTAGGAAGCACCATCCTCTTTAACCCTAGCCCAAGTTCTAGGGAATTTCCAAAGCCCTGTGTGCAACATCCTTTCCAAATTCCCGAAACCCTAGTCTCGAAACCTAGGAAATTTATAATCTCAATCCCCTGCTAGTCTTATGCCTAGGATACAATAGCCTTTCCATATTCTCTCCGAACCCTAGCCTCGAGCCTAGGTAGTCGCATTCTCTCCAAACCCTAGCCCGTAAGCCTAGGAAACCCACATTGTATCCAAGACACAATCTCAAGTCTAAACAACCATAACATCTTTTGCATCCTTATCTCAAGGCTAAGAGGCTACCCATCCCCTTTCCTTAAAAGCCTTAGGTCCTACCCTAAGCAACCAAGCAAAATGTCCCTTACCTAATACCTTCATCTTAATGGTTCGTAGCCTCATATTATGTATTCCTCCTAATTTAGGGTAAGCGGATCCCAAACCTTACGCTTTCTGTGGTCGTCCTTTGCTCACCAAAGAGTCCTTTACCTTGGCGACTCCCCGAGAGCCCATCACCTTTGCGACTCCCCAAGAGTCCATCACTTCTGCGATTCCCTGAGAGTCTATCACCTTCATGACTCCCCGAGAGTTCATCCCGTTTGCGACTTCATAATAATCCATCATCTTTGCCTCCACATGAAAAAATTCAGTTTTACCCCTAGTACATTCCCCTTTGTTCATTTCAGGTGCCCTTAGCACTATTGTGAGTGATATTCGTTACCTTTGGGAACGGAAATCCCATTAAAATTTCCATTCTTCGCCGAATATTTGCTTAGGATTAGTATGGTTGTAGAGACTTCGGCGCCTCTATGACATACGCATCCTAGATCGATCGCGATTGGCAGAAGCCTCAGCGTTTCTGTTTGCGAGAGATCCAGCATCTATTATTTGCTTAGGATTCGTATGGTTGTAGAGACTTCAGCGCCTCTATGACATACGCATCCTAGATCGATCGCGATTGGCAGAAGCCTCGGCGTTTCTGTTTGCGAGAGATCCAGCATCTATTATTTTCTTAGGATTCGTATGGTTGTAGAGACTTCGGCGCCTCTATGACATACGCATCCTAGATCGATCGCGATTGGCAGAAGCCTCGGCGTTTCTATTTGCGAGAGATCCAGCATCTATTATTTGCTTAGGATTCGTATGGTTGTAGAGACTTCGGCGCCTCTATGACATACGCATCCTAGATCGATCGCGATTGGCAGAAGCCTCGGCGTTTCTGTTTGCGAGAGATCCAGCATCTATTATTTTAGCACTTCCTAATATTTGCTTAGGATTAGTATGGTTGTTGAGACTTCGGCGCCTCTATGACATACGCATCCTAGATCGATCGCGATTGGCAGAAGCCTCGGCGTTTCTGTTTGCGAGAGATCCAGCATCTATTATTTTCTTAGGATTCGTATGGTTGTAGAGACTTCGGCGCCTCTATGACATACGCATCCTAGATCGATCGCGATTGGCAGAAGCCTCGGCGTTTCTATTTGCGAGAGATCCAGCATCTATTATTTGCTTAGGATTCGTATGGTTGTAGAGACTTCGGCGCCTCTATAACATAAGCATCCTAGATCGATCGCGATTGGCAGAAGCCTCGGCGTTTCTGTTTGCGAGAGATCCAGCATCTATTATTTTAGCATTTCCTAATATTTGCTTAGGATTCGTATGGTTGTAGAGACTTCGGCGCCTCTATAACATACGCATCCTAGATCGATCGCGATTGGCAGAAGCCTCGGCGTTTCTGTTTGTGAGAGATCCAGCATCTATTATTTGCTTAGGATTCGTATGGTTGTAGAGACTTCGGCGCCTCTATGACATACGCATCCTAGATCGATCGCGATTGGCAGAAGCCTCGGCGTTTCTGTTTGCGAGAGATCTAACATCTATTATTTTAGCACTTCCTAATATTTGCTTAGGATTCGTATGGTTGTAGAGACTTCGGCGCCTCTATGACATACGCATCCTAGATCGATCGTGACTGGCAGAAGCCTCGGCGTTTCTGTTTGCGGAAGATCCAGCATCCATTATTTTAGCGCGATCGGCAGAAACCCAGGCGTTTCTGTTTGCGCTTACCTCAGCGTTTATTATTCCACCTCGGGATTATTTAGACAACGTAGTCTTTATTGTCCCATTATCCCTCTTGCTTCAAATGACTTCATTTCCTAACGAATGTTCGTTCTTCATACAGGATAGTGCCCGTAGGTTTATTATCCCTAGCAGAAGTCCGATGGCTCGTTTTTTCCCTAATCGCTCTGAACTACGACCGGCTTGATTCCTCTGAGGATACGTAGGAAACCTGAAAAGGTTCAGCCACCCGACCGACGCGGTCATCTATCATCCCCAGCAGGTGCATTTTCCCCAGCAGAAGACGTTGCTCCCCATCAGAGGACAGTCATTCCCAATTTCCCATCAGATTTGAACTACGTTTGGCTTGATTCCCCCGCGGATACGTAGGTCGCCTGCCAAGGTTCAGCCGTTCCCTTACCTTTCCTCTGTTTTGAAACTCATGTTTCAGAACGGTTCCTATTTTTATCGTCGACCCTCCATTGCCTTGCAAGAAGCGTCGCCGAGGGGCTACTGTTAGTACCCGATCTGAAAATGAGTTTATTAGGGATTTCCCAAATACACAAGGACTTTATAGGAATTACAAACCTTGCAAAGACTTGTCCCGGATTCCCAAAATATACCTCATTGTTCTAGAATATCTTAAAGATGGCCAAAATAGGGTTTCCATAAAACATGCAAAACCCTAGCTTAATAATTAAGTCAGCCAGGAATGATGGCCACGCGGCCACATTCGCCCAAGCTCCAACCTTGGCCACGCGGCCAACATCGCCGCCGCCCTCCATCTTGGCCACGCGGCCACATCCGCCCCGGATGATCTGGACCGTCAGATCTCTCCATCAGTTTCCTATTTAAAGACCTCCCTTGCCTCATAATTAGGGGATCCGAATTTTAAAGCTTCCAAGTGACGATTTTGCTCCCAAATCAAGTCATTCAAGCCTCCAAAAACACTCTCAAGAATCCCAAGAAGATCCAAGGTTATTTCTTGCCAACAAAGGTAAGTTTTCTAACTTTTTCTTCATGTTCTTGCATTATTTTTAATGTAGATCTTTGATATTCATATTCTTAATATGTTTATTCATGTGTTCTTCATAATATTCATGTTCTTGCATGTTTATTCATAGTTTCTTCATACGCTTTGCATGTTCATTCATATGTTCATAATATGTTCTTCATATGTTCATCGTGTTCATAAATTAAAACCTTATTTATGCTATATTTAGGGTTGCGATCTTCATGTTAACATGTTATTTCATAGCCAATGATGATCTAGGGTTCATCAACCCGAGGATGATCTAGGAACTACTTCTAAACCCTAAACTTTAGGTAATTCCTCCCTCATTATGCATGATCCCGATTCTTCTGCCTATTCTAAATTCTTCTCGAACTACGCTGACCTGAGCTTCTCACATTGAGAGGAACGTAGGCAATCTTCGGATCCGGTCTCAAACACTAACACACTACTAACACATTCATCATGATAGAAAGACCGATCGTTCGGGCAATAGGAGTGATAACGCTTAATATTCTTCTCTTGTTGTAATTTGACCCCCGAACCCATTAACATGCTTTTTCTCAATATTTTGGCTAATTAAAACGGCGTGGCGACTCTCATATTTTTATGTTACTATGAATATCCCAAATTCAAACACACGTATTCACAACAACTTGTTAAGCATTGAGGCGATGCTGGATCTAGAGTTTGAGGTGGAGATCTACATGCGCCGGCCTGAAGGGTTTATTGTTGAGGGTAAGGATCATGTTTGCCTGTTAGAGAGGTCCTTGTATGATTTGGAGCAGTCAACTCGACAGTGTTATAAAAGGTTCGACACTTTTATTGTTACCCATGGTTATGCTAGGAGTGGATATGATTGTTGTGTTTTCTTGATGGTTTGTAGTGATGGCACATTGAGTTATCTTGTTTATGTCGATGGCATTCTTGTGGCTGCAATAGATATCAATGATGCTTACCAGGTGAAATGGTTATCTTCTTTAGATAGTCCCAAGTCTAAAGATGATGTGTCATGGGTTTCGTATTCAAATGCTTGTGTGTGCATTGTGTATGGAAAGAAAAGTGATGGTTCTGTTGGGAATGGTGATTCAGATTTGGGCGGTAATCTTGTTGACAGAAAATCTATATTGGAGTATGTATTTTGTCTTGTTGGTTAGGCGGTTATTTGGAAATCTGGATTGCCGGATGTCACGGAGTTGTCTACTACCGAGACTGAAAATATGGCTATAACGAAGGTTGTCATGTTGACAAGTTGATTACTAAGTTCAAGAAGTTCTTGGACTTAGTTCGTGTTATTAGTCATTGAGGCCCTCAGGGGCGGGGCGACGGAGATAGAGATGTTCTCTTGGTGCATTAGCTTTTCAGGAATTGATCGTCAAGGTGGAGAATTGTTGAGTGTGACTCTCAATTTGGGCTCGTTGGATTGGTCTTGCAACGGAAGAAGAAAGTAGGCAGTTCAGAAGGGTTGGGCGACCGCACATGGTGGTTTGGGCGGCCGCACAGGTGAGACTCTTCAAGGCCGGAATCAGAGCTGGTTGTTTGGGCGACCGCACTATTGCTTTTGGGCGGTCGCACAAAGGTGTCGGGACTGGGTTTCCGAATTCAATTTGGAAACAGATTTTGGCTGTGATTTGGACTCCTTTTCTTCTAGGGTTGGGTTTATATCTTGTGTATAAATATAAACAAGCCTCCAGACCTATTCTTGTGACTTTGTATAGATCCTTGAGAGAGATTGATAGAAAAACTAGGTTATTCAATATTGTGAGAGATTGTGAGATTGTGTGAAAGGTTTTCACCTGGATTCTCCTTGTACTCTTCTTGATTATAGTGAATTGATTCTCCGTCGCCCGTAGACATAGCCAAGTTGGTGAACCACGTAAAATCTTTGTGTTCATCTATTTTTCAATTTTGTTCCGTTGTTGCTATTTTGTTATTTTGTGCTTTCATCTTTATTAATTAAAGCAATTGAGTCTGGGCCTTAAAATCCTTACAGCTTATAACAGCTCCAAAGTAAGATTAGCATTTTTTGGACATTTTTTGCCCCAACCGAACACCCATATTAAGGGGTAATTTTGGTCCAAAAAATATTTTGCTTACTATAAATAGGTGGTGATACAATCATCCAAACCAAACTCAAGATATCTAGCATTTCTTATCCAAAGGTGAGCAACGATATCATCACCATGTTTCTTGTGAGCTCTAGATAACCTTTGTCAACTTCGGAAGATGATCATTATAAACATGATCCATTCTGTTTATATTGATTTTTGGTTCAAATCAATACAATTGTTGTTCGTCATTGCCATCATAGGCACATTGACTATCTTACCCTTTCCGTAGAAAGTGTGGACAGTTGAGCATTAAAAATCCTGTTTCTGACTTACTTTTGCTTATGAAAGCAAGCAAAAAAGATTATCACCAAAAACTCAAGTACATATATCCTGCGAGGTAAAAGAAGAGAATGTAGCGCTTACAAAGGAAAGGCGAGTCCTTGGGCAGAGACATAGAAAGTGTAAAAATACACAACTTCATAAACAAAATCCAATTTGCCATACAAAATATTTCCTGCAAGGATCAAAAGTAAGAGCTTAGAAATGTTTTCTCCTCACAAGATAATAAAAGATCAGTAGGTAAATGAAAAGTAAAAAATACTAATATATGAGCACTTGACTATTCAAACTTTTTAAGGATATGAACACTTGCTTCACTAGCCATGCTTTGTTTAAGCCTAAAATATAGAAATGTGAAGAACTTTTTGGGACAATGAGAAACGGCAAATGAGAAGATCATTTTGGGACGGAGGGAGTATTGTACAAATTCTATAAGCATGTCATCCAAATTGGATAACTACATAAATATATGTGACAATATGCAAATAGTTTACCCGTATTATTTATAAATTGTCGGCCAACTGGAATGGAAAAAAATTGCTTCGATATATCTTGAATAGAACATGCGCAAAGTAAAAATATTCATAATCTAGTGAATATACTAACAGTATGTTAATCTTATATACACAAAGTAAATTTATCCATAATCCAAAAATAGGAAATGCGAGTGTAAATGGGACTGAGGGAGTAATAGAGAACCAAGTGCTGCCGCAGACAAAATCATGTGTGCTACTGCATAATCAACTATAGGCGTGAAGTGTCACAATAGTAACAACATTTTTCGAAGAGGCAAGAAGGAGTTGGAAACATAGCTCTTGTCCCTCGAAATTTGATGCAACACCAAAATTGAAATGAGCTTCTCCAATGAGGCATCATCCAAGTAACAGAATCGAAATTAAAAAGTGTCTAAAGTTTCACGAAGCAAGATCAATTGCAAGATAAGGCAGCCTTCATGGAACAACGATATATGAAATATTTCTATATAATTACCATCATTGAGAAAAATGAAGTACATGATTCACAAACTTTGAGCAATAATTTAGGCTACTTTTAATTATCTTAATGAGAATCCAAAAATTGCTTTTGTTAGTATTAATAATGGTGTATCAATAACAAGATGTAGAATTTCATTAAGATAATTTGAAGTAGCCTAAATTATTGCTCGAAATCCATTCGTAGTAACAACAAAAATAGAGGACTAACTTTCCGGGACAGAGGAGTATTTATTAGTGATTTGGATGTAGAACACGACAATTTGGTTTTGTCAAGAACTGTCTTCTTAAATTGCCAGCAAATGACAACGGAAGCTCTGTTTCTGCTTATCCTGAAATTCCTTGTTTTCTAATTGGATCAATCCCCTAAATAGGCCAACAAATTGTGAAGAAGATGAACCTTCCATCTTTTGCGTATCTTTGTTGGATAGAAAAGGGATAAAGTCGAAGAAATCTCGAGTGTGTAAGCATTGCCTCCCCAAATCATCAGTAGTAACTAGTACGTAATACTCCCTCTGTCCCATTTTAAACTTTAAAATCTAAAAAGGAAAGTTTTTTATACTTCTTAATTTGTGGACCTAACATGTCATACTCACAACAATTATCCACTAACAATTTCCTATCCCACTTTCTCTCACCTACCAAACCATCTACACTCACAACACATCACCTTTTTCACCATTTTTCTTAATTGTACCTAACCATCTATTGAAGTTTAAAATGAGACGGGGGGGAGTATTTGACAACGCATTCCTCCTACATAAATTTTATGCTTTATCATATATAGAGCACGTAAACTGAACCAAAGAACAGCAAAAACTGTACATACGAGGCGTATGGAAATGAGCTTTGATGTAGGAGGAATTCGGGGCATAGCAAGCATTGCACGACCGCTCCAGATTGAAGACTCGGCCGTGCAGACTTCGGGAGAACAGGATGGGGCGCTCGGTTTGATTGGCACGACCGTGCCAACACAGAAGCACGACCGTGCCATAATTCGGCTGCAGGGAGGTGCCAGGCGACAGTAATAACACGGCCGTGCCATCCAAAGGGCACGACCGTGCCCGGCGGTATTGCAGATTTTTAGTTTACGTTCTTTCTGTTTCAGCGCGTAAGGACTAGGGTAATTTCGGGATTATTGTTTTGTTTAGGTTATCTTATTTTTTTAGGAAGTATAAATACTTTTCTCTTTCATTGTTTTAGGGTTACAACTTTTATTTATCAATTGAACTTTGTTCAAGGAGATTTTCTTCTCTTTTCTGGTGGATTCCAGATTTATTGTGTTTTAGGGTTCATCGCTTGTGAACTCTTGTGTTTAGTGCGCTAATCACGAATACTATCGTTTTCGTGCTGCGTCAAGCTTCTCCCATGAGGTACCACCCAAGTAAGTAATTGAATCGAGAAGAAGTGTCTTGAGGTTCGGGAATGTTACAAAATAGCAATCTTGAGCTTAAATTAGTTCTTTTTACTGTTTTAATTTGACAAGAACAAACAGATTGTCTAGTTCATTACAGATACATGGGCTAAGCCTTATAAGAAATATGTAATCACTCAGCTAGCTGCCTAAAGTTTGCAGAGACGTAAAACATCAATATATACACGTGGAGTGGCAGGCTCATGGTAACAGGAAAGGAGTTTTTGTTATACCAGATCGGAAAAGACAACCAAAAAATATTAAACGCAAATAAAGAACGCAGATTTACATGGTTCACTAAAGATGGGTTAGTTATGTCCATGGGCAGAAGGAGAACATATGTTATAATGGAGGCAGAACAAATATTACAAAGGGGTAATACAGATAAGAGAGTATATATACTCCTTCCGTCCCACCTTACTTGAAACCTAAGAGCCGGGCACAATAACTATGGGGAAAAAAAAAAATAAGAACAATGTGTGGTCGACAATGAAAAGAGAGAATACGTGGGGTAAATAGTAGTTTTGGTTGAATAAATTGAGTGGTGTAAAATGAATAGAGAGAATGAGTGGTGGGGTAGATTCAATATAAAATTAAGTGAGTGGGACTGAGGTGTGTGTGTGTGTGTGTGTATATCGTACTCTTCTTCTTGAGAATATTAAATTTAATTAAATTTAAGTATGCTTAGACGAGGAGTTGTTTTCTATATATTTGGACAAAATGACATAAGATACATGCTAGTTGCGACCAAGTGCCATTAGATTAAACAAATTAAGCAACTTCGTAGAGACTACAAATCATAAAATATGAAGTTTTATATAAAATTGAATGAAAGGAACCTGTTGATTTTGTTATCCAATCTCTGTAGACAAACACTTATATGCGCTGTGAGACGGCCGCTCCATGGGTATTTATTCCGCTGCTTCTCGCGTTGGTCTCCTCTGTTACAGCCAGCCGTCGGATTAAGCTTTCCCCTCTTCCCAGGATGGTGACACGTGTAATCTTAAAAAATAAAAAAATAAAAAAAAAACCCCAACAACTTAAAAATGCTATATCTTGAGATTTTAAAGTCAAAAAAAATATTTACAAAATACCGTTGTGTTCGTCTCGTAAATAGGTCATGATATGGTTTGATTTTTTAAAAAAAAAGAAAAAAATTTAGGCCAAAATACGTTTACCCTCAAAGTATACACCGAATCCCACTTTGCACCCCCGCACGAAATTCGTCCCACTTTGGTACCTCATGTTAAAATTATCTCACTTTGCACCCTAGCTCCTAACGGATGTTAGAAATTTAACGAAATTAGTCGTGTGCGTGTCATGTGATGGGTATTTTGGTCAATCTCAGTTGAATTTTTATTTTTTCTCTAGTTTATTTCTCACTCTTTAAATGTACTTAAATTTAAAAAAAAAAAAAAAAAACAATTTATTACATTAAAAAAAAAAAAAAAAGTACATTAGTACAATAGAGAGTAAATAAAACCTAGTAGGATTATTAATTAACAGCAAAGCAAGAGAGAAAAAGAAAATGAAAGAAAAGAAAAAGAGAGAAAGGAAAAAGGAAAAGAAAATCTAAATATTGTTCTTCTTCCCAATCCCAATTCCCAGTCCCCTTTCTTCTTCCCCATAACCCCCTCCCCCAAATCCATTCCCGTAAACCCACCAAGCTTTCTTCTCTGCCGCTCTTTCCCCTCGGCCTCCACCCCTTTCACTTCCCATGCTCTTCCCTTCCATTCACTCCCTTTATCACCACCTCAAACAATAATGGCAAAAGCTTCATCAACAATGGCAAGAAGCTTAAAACCTAGCTTTTCCCGTTCTCCCTAATCTCAGCTTTTCCCTCTCTCTTTCCTTTTCTTTTTCACGTTGCCCCATCCCCTTCCCAGATTGACAATTTTGATGATACCAAATCTGGGTTTTTTTGCTTCTTGACTTTTTTTTGTTGTTGTTGTTGAATTTTGATCTAGATCTACCGTTTCCTCTTCTCCCTCATCTTATCATTGCCCGCTTTCTTCAGTCTTCCCATCACCCACTCCTAGATTTATGATTTCTATCAAACCCAAATATGGGTTTTTTGCCCTTTTTTCTGAATTTTGATCTTTCATTTGTGATATATTTGTAGTTTGATGTTGAAAGTGAAATCCTTTCCTATTATTTTTGTCTCGATTGAGAACAATTCAAGTAGAAATACTGAAATTGATGTTTGATTTTGATTATGATGGTGAACGGTGGTGGTTATTTGGTGCCGGTGCCGGTGGCGGCATGGTGGGAGTGGGGGCAGTTTTGTGGTGGTGGTCATGGTGGTTGCATGATGATTAAGGCATGATAGGGTTTAATGGTCAAATGACCCTTGAGCCCTTGAATTTAAGAGTTAAAAGACATAAACACCCATCACATGACACGCACATGACTAATTTCGTTAACTTTTTAACATCCGTTAGGAGCTAGGGTGCAAAGTGAGATAATTTTAACATGAGGTACCAAAGTGGGACGAATTTCGCGCGGGGGTGCAAAGTGGGATTCGGTGTATACTTTGGGGGTAAACGTGTTTTGGCCTATTTTTTAACACACAAAAAAAATTGGGTTGTTCGTCTCCTGAGATGTAACACGTTCTTATGAAGAAAGTAACAGTTTGATCTTAAAAAAGTAACACTTTATTGTAAGATGTAACAACAGTTTCGCAAAATAATATAAATAGTTTTTGTGGTTAGAAAAAGTAATAATTGAATGTAACACAGTGCATATATGATTGTAATATGTTATATAGATGAATGCAACAGTTTATAGGTTAAATGTTACATTTTTTAAAAAAAAAAAAAAAAAAAAGAATAAAAAATCATGTATATAATCGGTTTTGCATTTCAATTGAATGTAAAACCCTAGAAAAGTGTTACAATTGAGAAAAAAAAACTTACATTCATTTATTATAAAATGTTACATTAGTTTAGTTCTCAATCTTATGTTATCTTTAATTTATTTCAGCAAAATTGTGGTAAATTTTTGAAAAAAAAAAGTGTTACGTATGAGAAAAAAGTGTTACATTTCCTTATAAAAAGTGTTAATTTTGCTGGCAAGCAAAACATGGCATGGAGAAAAAATTAAAAAAAAAAAAATTGGCTTGGCTCGGCTGTGAGCCGTCTCACACTGTGAGCCGTCTCACACTGTGAGACGGTCTCTTGTGAGTCCACCCCATCTCTGGAGAATATTTGTTTAGTCTGACAGTCGACTTCATCCATCAAGTACCAAGAAGGCTTTTGTTTTGTCTCAATAATTTATTGCAACTCTTAATACCAACCCAACGAATCATGCCTGGCTGAAAATACAAGTTATCCATAAACAAATTGATACACAATTAGCAAATGTGACAATCATGATAATAAATCTATATACATGGTCCAAATATGCAGTTCTATTCAAGCAATGTCGGTAACTGGAATGAAGCAAATGGCTCTGATATTTCTTGTAAAATGAATATGCGCAAAGTAAATATATTCATAATCTAGTGATTATACTTTAGTATTAGTACAATAGTCTAACTTCATTTTCAGGTGTCTCATTGGTAAATCTCACTTCCTAAATTGTCCGACATTTGTTGTTATTTTATACACCGTATCCCACTTGTCATCAGACACACACACTTTTATTGTGGGCCCCACTATCATACTCACAACCATTTCTCCACTCACAATATTTTTGAATATATATGCTCTCTGCTTAATTCACGTGCAACTCCAAAATGGTGCAACCTGCTTTGGGACAAACAGAAAACAGTAAACGCATAATAAAGAACATATATTTACGTGGTTCACTAACGTTGTGTTAGCTACGTCGACCCATGCGCAGAAAGAGAACAGATTTTATAATGGAGGCAGAATACATAATACAGTAGGGTAATAGAGATAAGAGAGTATATATATCGTACTCTTCTGGAGAATATTGAATTTACGATGGCTAGAGGAGAAGTTGTTTTCTAATTTCTATAGCTTTGGACGAAATGACATAAAGATACATGCAAGTTGAGACCACGTGAGAATAAATTAAACAAATTAAGCATTTGTAGAGAAACTACAAAATCGAGGTAAGTAATCATATAAAAAATGATTGAAAGGAACCTGTTGATTTTCTTATGGAGAATATTTGATTAGTTTGACAGTCGACTTCATCTACCAAGAAGGCTTTGTTTCTTTTCCATAATTCATCGTAACTCTGTATATCAGCCCTGACTAAAATATAAGTTAATTCATAAACAAATTGATACACAGTTAGAAAATGTGACATTCATGAATCATGATAATAAATTTATATGATTGTGAACCACAAGAAAGAACATCACATTGACTGAGAGTTGATCGTCTGACCTGTACAGCATGGTGATCATGACTCCGTTCTCAATTGTCTCGTACATAACAGAAGAAAGATAAGGTAGATCAGCAATGTCTGATATAGCTAGAGACGCTTTTACCCCCCACATGGCAGTAACGCCTTTATTAACCAGAACTTCTGAATGCTTAGCAAAGCCATTCCACTTTCTGGCCTTAGTATCTCTTCAGTGCCTCCTGATAATAGAACATAATAAAAAAGTTGGACATGAATAAAAGATTTCTACAAGGATAGAGATATGGAAATACTCTGGTTATTATAAGCATTGCAGGCTGCAGCAACATCCTTTAATATTGCATTCATTAACAAGCATCAGTATGTAATTAGGCTAGCGGTGGCAAAATGGGTGTTTCAGTTACTCAGTGGGTGTAATCTGTAAACCATTAAATAAATCATGATTCAAACTATTGTACGGCAAGAAAACCAACCGTGTTTTCAGCACAACAATAGTTCATGCCCTTATTACGACTACTCCCTCCGTCCCAAAATGAATGTCCAAACAAATTTCAGGTTTACTCTTGATCAAGCACAAATTTGAAATTCTTTTGACACTTGCACGATCAAAACATGATGGGCAGGTAACAGCATATTGTCATACTATTTTCTAGGGGTATCTTATCCAAAAGGCAAACACTGTCCCTTCTTTTTCTCAAGGAAATAAGTAAACAAAAGCACCAAATGTGCACATATGATTTCACTAGCTGCATACGTCTAGCAACAGCTTGTGTTGCCTTTGTCAAAAAGAATTTAACAGAACCTTGTACAAATTTGCATATTTCAAAGCCAAACTTAACTAGATCAACCTACTTGGAATTTCATTCACTTCAATAGAAATATAACAAGACTAAACAAACTTAACTAGACTAACCACTACTCGACGCGGCTAAATGCTCATGTAGCTAGGTTCACCTCTACTGAACGTTGCTAAACGCTCCGTCCCTAGTTCACAAACTTATTTCTTTTACGTTTTTTACACCTCCCGTAGAGAAATATTTCTTCACAATGTCCTTACAAACTCAAATCTTAGAAACGAGCTTCAGCATTGATGAATGGCGTGGCTTGCACTTCGCCACCAAGGTTTCAGCCTTGAGCAAGGTTAGCCCCGGCTCTTCAGTCATGTCAACCATTTCCTCACCAACTCTTTCCCACTCAAAGCACTGAATGAGAGATCCCAATGTCAAGCCAACCATACGATTAGCCATTCCTTCTCCGGGACATCTCCTACTTCCATACCCAAAAGGCAACCACTTAAATCCAACTTTTTCCTCACACTCAAACCTCTCGGGCATGAACTTCCCCGGTTCATCCCAAACGTTCGGGTCATTTTGTATGGCCCACATATTAACCATCAACATGGTACCCCCGGGATGTGATAACCGCCGATCATGCAATCCACTGAAGACTCGTGAGGGACTAGCATAGGGGCTGGAGGGTACATTCGCATCGTCTCCTTTATTATACAATCGAGATAAGGTAGCTTATCCAAGTCTGATTCCTCTAATAGACGTTCTTGTCCCACCTTTTTGTCAATCTCTTCTTGTGCCTTGTTTAGAACATGAGGGTTGTTTAGTAAAAGTGATAATGCCCACTCCATAGTTCCTGCAGAAGTATCGGTTCCTGCCGCTAGCAGAACCTAATCATAACATAAACCATTAATGTGACTTAGCATTATGTTTTGATTGATTATATCTAATTGGTTTATTTATAGAATATTGTGAAAGTTTGGAATAAGAAACAATCTGCTCCCAGAGCATTTTAAGATACTCTTCAACTGTTTACTTTCCATCTGGTGCACCATATGAGACAGCCACTTAACTAATCTTTACTACTCCCTCTGTCCCTAAATGATCAGTGTCCATTTTGATTATAACTTTGTCCCTAAATGTTTTTTTCGAAATTTTTTTCTAAAATCTCTTTATACTTGCAAAAACTAAATGTTTGTAAAGACGATTACAAGATTATATATGTATTTTGCCACCAAATTGTACAAAAAGTTAGAGTTAAGCACCTATTTAATCCTTAACCTATTGAGTTGTTTTCCTTTTGGTCCTTAACCTATTTTGGTTTTCCTTTTGGTCCTTGATGTACCTAGTTGCAGGATAAAGTGATCCTTAACCTATTTTAGTTTTCCTTTTGGTCCTTGATGTACCTATTTGCAGGACAAAGTGGTCATTGACCTATTTTGGTTTTCCTTTCGGTCAACAAGCCATGTCGACGATTTTAAGGACCACTTTGTCCGGCAAATAGGTACATCAAGGACCAAAAGGAAAACTAAAATAGGTTAAGGACCACTTTATCCTGCACCTAGGTACATCAAGGACCAAAAGGAAAACCAAAATAGGTTAAGGATCAAAAGGAAAACAAATCAATAGGTTAAGGACCAAATAGGTGTTTAACTCACAAAAAGTTATGTCCCTTAAAATGAAATTTGGACACTCATTTAGTGAAAGAGGTAGTAATTTAGGGACAGAGGTGGTACTACCTCTGTCCCAAAATGAATGTCGGAAAATTTGGGCTTCATCAATCAAGAGTAGATTTGAACACTTTTCGGACATTCATTTGATTTTAACAGCAGAACTAAGGGTGAGAAAATTTTACCAGGATAGAACTCTTGATAACATCATCTCCATACATTATAGGATCATATTTTTGCTTCTCGAGCAGCACTTGAATCACTGTCTTCCTTTGCTCCGATGATTTCGAGCCACTACTCTTCTCATCCATGTTGCTTCTGATCTCCTTGATCAAATCCTGCACGAACGAATCTCTATCCCTCTGCAATGCTTTAATCCTCTTTTCCCTGGGCCTACTAATTCCCAACAAATTCAGCACCGGAATATAATCTCCCAAAAACGTTTTCCCCGTCTCCTTAAACGTCTCCGTCACAATCTTCCTAAACAATTTCGCCTCCTTCGTTTCTCCGACACCGTCGGCAAAATACCTTTTTCCGGCGAACATAACCATCATAACATTCAGCACAAGATCGACAAGCATCTTGTTCATTTTCACCGGTTTCATTTCCCCGGCGGTTCTCGCTGCTATAGACTCACACACTCGCCGCACCTCTTCGGCGCGTGCGGCCGTGAAAAATGGATCAAAATGGCAGAGGCGGAGAATATCCACGGACGCGACTCTGTGCAGATCTCTCCACCGCTGGCCGAATGGGGCCCACGCGAGGTTGGTGTAATTGTATCCGAAGTGTTTGCCGGGCATAAGGTGAGGGCGGTTGGCGAGGACGACGTCGTTTGTGGTGAAGCATTCTTCGATTGCTTGTGGGGACGAGACTAGGACGAGAGGGCGGAGGCCGAATTTGAGGAGGAGGACGGGGCCGTAACGGGCGGAGATGGCGGAAAGTGACCGGTAAATAGGGTTTTTGATCAGGTGGAGATGGCCGAGAATTGGGATGGTCGGAGAAGGGCTTGGTGGGAGGTTTTGAATTTTGGGGCGGTAATATTTGGTGAAGACGGGTACGGCTGTTAGAGCCAGTGGCAGATACATGTAAATATCTTGCATGTTTGGGACTAGATTGAATAGATAATCAAGCTACTCTGCCAGTAATGTAAAATTAGTGAATACTAAGGGCAACCTTTTATAATAAAATCAATCAATCTAAGGGCAACTCCAATGGTGGGTATCAAAACCTAATTTTGATACCCACTTCAAAGTCCTAGCATCTCCAATGGTGAAAATGATGGATACCAAAATTAGGTTTAATCCCAAGAGAGGTACCAAAATTGCTACCATGGCTAGGACCTTTTGGGTGAAAGACACGTGCTCGTTTGAGCGAAATCCGGATGAATTACAAGGGGGACAACCCCACGTGACCCTTGTTCCCTTCCAATTCAAACCTTTTTTCTTTTTTCTTTTTCTTTTTTTTTTTGTAAGCAAACTTTTCAAACCTTTCAATCTTCATACAGTGACTTTTTCATTTTTTTTTTTTTTTTTACTATTATTAACCCCTTTTTGTTGATATCCTACAAATAATAAGGGCCACATGAGTTAATTTTGGTACAAATAACCATTCCGTCCCAAAATACTTGTAATTTTAGTTTTTAGATTTATTATCCAAAAATAATTTAATTTAATTAATATGTATTAATTGTTTTTTAACATGTGTGAATTCTTTTAAAACAACAACTATTTTGAAACAGAAAAAGTAGTAATTTTATTTTAATTTAAAATTTATTTGAACAAAGTAATAGTAATATAGCAAAAAAAAAAAAACGAGTTTTGTTGTTTGCTTTTTCTTTTATTCGTTTTATTTGACTGTTTTTTTCATTGAATAAACATTTTGTGTATATTGCATTAAATTAACAAATGAGTAAAAACAATTTATATTTAATTATTAATTTAATGATTATTTTAAATTAAGTATATTTAAATTTAATTATTATTTTGATAGTAATTTTATTTTAATCAATAATTTATTTAAACTTTAACTACAAAAAGATAATTTGATACCAAATATTTGATACCCATCATTGGAGAAGCATTTTTTGATACCCATGTGAATAGTGTCAATGGGCATCAAAATTTGGTTTTGATACCCATAGGACTAGTACTACCATTGGAGTTACCCTAACCTCAAACTTCTTGTTTCACTCACTTATCACATCTAATTATCTAATTAGAGGAAGTTATGTGAGTAAGTGAGACAGTCTCACATAAGAGACGGTTCTCGATAAGAGAGAAAACGGGTTTGCTCCACCACGCTCACAGATAGGCGAACTATTTACTCTTTTAATGAGATCTGTCTTATCTGTAAAACTGTGTCACACAAATTTTTGTCATCTACTTATATAAGACTAATACAAAAGTCAAATAAAAAAAACTCACAAGAACTTAGCTATAAACACAACACAGTTGGTGACATTAATTAGATGTTATATTTGTGGACTCTATTTATTATAATCCCATCTGATCCAAAATAACTGTCGCTTTTGGTCAATCAGATGTAACTTTGATCAATAATTTAAATAAGGGATTTTTACCAATAAATCCCTAATAGAAGGTGATATTTGCCAATAAAAACACAACATTTCATATTTAACCTTAGGGTCCCTGAATTGAAATCAATTTTACCAATAAATCTCTGTCCCTCTTTATAATAATTCTAAATGGCCAAACTACCCTTAACCCTAAAACAAAACACTCCCCCTTCCTCACGCACACAACAGCACACACGCACACTTTTCCTTTCCTCATCCCCAACTCCGGTGACCCCTCCCCTCTCCGACCTCCGGTGACCCCCTCTTCATCTCCGGTGATCGACCTTCTCTCTAATAGCCCCATACCTCCGAATTATCCTCACTATTCAATTTGTCTAGGGTTTTAAAGAAACAAAAATGGCAACCCGATTTCCTGCCTCGATCTGTACATATCATGAGCAAAAAATTAGTGTTAGCGCTAGCCCCTCTCTCTGTTGCCGTGATTTCTAATTCGCACGTTTTTTTTATAAATTGGAGAATCTCTTAAAAAAAAAATCTAGAAATCAACTGGAACGGCCATGATTTTTGAGGGGTTTAGAGATTCATCCAGTTGGGAGTTTGGTTATCAATACTGCACTTTTAAATATTTCAGATTCATGTGTAAATTCATATATCCTAAGATATAGAAACTTGTTTTACATTTATGTCGATTTATCTTAAAAACAACCGGTTCTGTTTTTTTAATCTTAGTTTATATCTGTCCAGCCACTGATAATAAAGCACTGCTGGATCTTGCTCAAAGTCATACTGTGATATCGATCCATGGTGTTTTTAATACATCAGTGACACTACTCTAGAGAATAGGGAAGTCTCCTGAATTATTGATTACTCTCTCCGTCTCAAAATGATCTTCACATTTGACTATTTAAACTTTTTAAAGATATGAACACTTGTTTGATTAGTCATGTTGTGTTTATCCACATTTAAGCCTAAATTGGTAGAAATGGGAAAAACTTTTTGGGACAATGAAAAATAGCAAATGAGAAGATCATTTTGGGATAGAGTAGTATATTAATGCTTTTCTATTTACCGAGACTATCAAACCAGTAACTATTTTCAGGCCTTTGGACCATTTTATGATCCCTGCTGTGGCTTGCCATGTGATTATGTCAGATTTTGTACTTTTGTCTTGCCTAGTGGTCATACTATTACCATAGTAATAAAAAGTTCTTCCCCTTCATGTGTGGATCAAGGCCAATTTAAATACCCGTTTTTTGGATTCTTATCTCGCCCATAATCAACACTCATTAGTTACGTGTTTAATTTTAAACATTTGATAAATTGATTTATCAATTTATAATAAATGGGACATTCATTTCTCAGTTATTTAAACATGAATTTGAGTATAAAAAACTGACTGATGAATTTCTCAGTTGTTATACTCAACTCAAGAACGGCTTCACCGGCCAAATTATCAGTTTGAAATTTTCGAATTTCTCTTCTTTTTCTCCGCGTTCATGTTCAGATTTGGAGTTTTCATATTTCTTTCTCTTCTCCTTCTTGAACCATCTATGAACTGTTGTCTTAATCTATACCCAAAATTGTTTTTTTTTTTTATTTATTTTTATTTCAGACCTGAAGAGATTTTCGTGCTTGATTTGGAATTATCAGTTTATACTAATTTTCATGTGTGAACAATTGAGAAAAGCATGTCCCAATTATTATAATAAATGTGAAAAGTTGATAGATGAATTTATCAGTTTTGTTACTCAATTATGAACAAATTGAGTATCAATAATGATAAATTGATTTATCATTTGTTTAAAAGACATATAGCATCACACAACTGTAAAATCACATAACTGTGAAATCACATAACTGTTCAAGCACACAACTGTGAAATACATGTTTCAGTTATTATAATAATTGTAAAAAATAGAGGGATGAATTTATCAGTTTTTGCAAGTGAAAATGAATAAATGACACAACTGTTAAATCATATGATAACTGAGAAATCATACAACTGTGAAATCGGTTGAGAAATGAATTTACAAGTGAAAAATGAAAAAATGACACAACTGTGAAATCACACAACTGAGAAATCAATGTCTCAGTTACTAAACTCAAACTCATGTGTGAACAACTGTGAAATGAATGTCTCTGTTATTATATTGACATGTGTGAACAACTGTGAAATACATGTCTCAGTTATTTTAATAATTGTGAAAAAATTGAGAGATGGATTTATCAGTTTTTACAAGTGAAAAATAAAAAAATAAATGACACAACTGTGAAATCACACAACTGATAAATCAGTTGAGAAATGATTTTACAAGTGAAAAATGATTTTTTTATTTCTAAAATTTTGAAATTAATAGAAAAATGAAAAATAATTTTCTCAAATTTTTACTAGTGAAAAATGAGATTTTTATTTCAAAATTTTGAATTACGTGTTGAGTGTACCTGTTTGATTCGTTTTGACAACACGATTAAAACGGTGGTCTCAGATTGTTTTTTCAATTTTAGATTTTAAGATATTACATTTTAAAATTTTGAGGAAAAAAAACAAGAGAGAGAAAAAGTAGGAGGGAGAGAGAGAAAAAGTAGGAGAAATGGCAGAGAAAACGTATTAGCGCTGGCTGTGCAAGATTACACGCGTAAGGGAGGGAGGAGGGGCTATTTGGTCATGCGAAAATTTTAGGGACTTTTTGGCGAGTTTTCAAAATGTCAGTCCTTATTGGTCATTTTCATTTGGTTGAGGGACTTATTGGTCAAAGCCTCTTTAAATAAAAAATAATTATGCTAATAAAAATCTAAAATTTGACATTGTATTATAATTAATAATACTTTTAATAACATTTTTTAGATTTTTATTAGGATCATTATTTTTTGTATAAATTTATTGGTGCCATGTGGACAAGTTTTGGGTAACTCTTGCTTTTCGTAGTGCCACATCATCCATAGCATTTTAATTAGGTAACTTTTTATTTTTCTCTTATTAGCTAATAGTATTAATTAGTTGTAATAGTTGCTATATTAGTTAACTATTATTATTAATAGTATTGGTTTATTATAATAGTTAACTATATAAGATAACTATTACTATTAATAGTATTAGTTAAATGTAAAAGTTATTATATAAGATAACTATTACTATTAATAGTATTAGTTAATTGTAATAGTTAATTATATAATATAATTATTACTATTAGTAATATTAGTTAAGTGTAATAGTTACTATATAAAGTAACCATTATTAACAATATTATTAACTAATTAGAATAGTTACAATATATTGTAACTATTACTATTATTAGAATTTTTTTTTAAAAAAAACTATTATTAGTATTAGTTACTATATATAGTAGTAACTATTACTTTTAACTTATTATTTACGATAAAAGTTATTCCCTATGTCTTAATTAAGAGTTATACTTTTTATTTTGGTACATCCTATAGTAAGAGTCTCTTTCCTAAAATGATAAAGAATTTTTACTATTCATCACACCTATTCTCTCTCATACTTTACTTTTATACTCACAACACCAATCAATTTACTATTTCCTCTCACTCATTCTTTCTCTTACTTTACTTTACTTTACTTTTCTTTTACACTCGCAACACTCAAATCACTTCCACAATTTCTTATTCTCCGTGCATTTGAGAGGTAGGACTCTTACTCTGGGATGGAGGGAGCATTATCTTTTGTTTACTCCCTCTGTCCAGAGTATATGTTCACATTTCCTTTTTAGTCTGCCCCAGAGTATATGTTCACTTCCTAAAATGGCAAAAAAATCTTTATTATTCCTCCCACGCATTCTCTCTCCTACTTACTTTTATACTCACAACACCTATCAACTTACTATTCTCTCCCACTCATTCTCTCTCCTACTTTACTTTTCTACTCACAATACTTACATCACTTCCATCATTTCTTAATCTCCGTGTAAATGAGAGGGTGGACATATACTATGGGACGGAGGGGAGTACTATTTAAGCTCATAATTACTACTCCATCCGTCCAAGTAAGAGTCCTACTTTTCATTTTGGTACGTCCCAGGGTAAGAGTCATATTCTTAAAATGGCAAAGAATCTTTACTATTCACCCCACTCATTCTCTCTCATATTTTACTTTTATACTCACAACACTAATCAATTCACTATTCTCTCCACTCATTCTCTCTCCTACTTTACTTTTACACTCACAACATTTACATCATTTCCAACATTTATTAATAAGCGTGCAAATGAGGGGTTGGACTTTTACTCCGGGACGGAGGGAGTATATAATGTTAATTATAATTAAAACAATATTTTCTCAATCGATCAAGAGTAAAAATTGACATCATTATGTGACAAACGAAGTAAATTTTTAAAAATTTTATAAAGTTATTCTTAACCAATACTATTAACCAATCTTAATATCTATTTTATACTATAGTAACTAAAACTATTTCCACTATTATTAAAAAATCACAAATAAATTTATATATATCTTTAAATTTATTTATATTTATTTAAAATATTTAATAATTATAAATATTCACGCACAAAAGAAAACTTCAGTTAATCGCTAGTTTTACAGTATTGACATCTTTATTTTGAAGTTCCTCGTTTGGTGACATATTGACAAATCTTTAACTGTTGTACTAAAAACTATTATCCAATGAGAAAGAGGGCGTGCACATGTTTACTTTTGTATAAAGAAATGAAGCTAGTCCAAGGTTAAAATAGAGCAACGCTAGAGGCACAAAACAAAGTCACAAAATCATGCTCACGGAATGAGGTGATGATATTTTATTGGTGTTAGTAATATATGATCCGATTCACTAGAATCGGTTTTGGTTAGGATATGATCTTCTTAGTTAGGATAGGATCCCTATCCCTTATTCTTAGTAACTGTATATTTGGATGTATTTGTGATAAATTAGGTTCCTTAATCATAGGAGTTAGTTTAGCTAAGTCTTTGTATATATGAGGATGTTTGTACGTGTAAATGGCAAGCAATACAATTCCTTTATGGTATCAGCTTGTAAGATCCATACGCCGTCTATACTCTCCGCTATCTCTCTTCTTTTCTCGGTAATCCTTTTCCTCTCTTCCATGGCAGATCAATACAAGTTTCACCCGGCCCTCACGGTCACTAACATCAAGAATTTCATCCCTCTTGTGCTTGAGATGGAGAATGGGCAGTATTCTTCTTGGTCCGAATCATTTCGGATCCACTGCCATGCTTTCTTGGTTATTGACCATCTTATTCCACCTCCTGCTGAGAAAACCACAGCGGCTACGCCGTCCGATGATTCAGTCGTGAAAGATAAGGCACCAGCCCGTGATGATGGTCTCTGGGCTCTCCTTGATGCCATTGTTCTCCAGTGGATCTATGGAACCATTTCGACTGACCTTCTCAACACGATTCTTGCACCCAACGCAACTGCTCAGGAACAATGGGAACGTTTGGCGGGATCTTCCAGGACAATAAGCACTCACGTGCTGTGTACTTGGAGAACCAATTCTCGCAGGTCCGCCTAGATGACTTCCCGAATGTCTCTGCCTATTGTAGAGAACTCAAACTCTTGGCTGATCAGTTAGCAAACGTTGGTGCTCCGGTGTCTAACAACAGGATGGTCCTTCAGTTGATTGCGGGTTTGCCGGAAGGGTATGATGGTCTAGCCACTCATATTCAACAGAGCAATCCCCTTCCTCTTTTTTATGAAGCTCGGTCCAAGTTGATTTTGGAAGAGACACGGAAAATGAAACAAGCTGACATGGCAGCTGGTGTAGCAGGCTCGGCTCTGGTTGCTACAAACCGGAGTATGGGTGATGATTCTTCGTTACTGGTTCTGGTGGGCAGCCCGGTCGTCGACTGGGAAAGGGAGGAAGAACAACAACAACGGTAGCCAACATGGTGGAAAGGGCAAACAACAAGATGGATGTGGTAGGGGTCGCGGCAATTCTTCACCACAGCAGCAAACTCAAACGGCTAGGGCATGGCAGCCACCGCCTCCTTGGTGGAACTATGCCGCTAGCTGGACTCCCCCACCTTTTGGGTTTCCGTCTGCTCCACCTCCATGCCCTTACCCTACTGTCCAGCCCCCTCGCCCTACTTCAGCACATGGTGTATTGGGCCAGAGACCGGCCCAAGCTTATTCGGCCCACCTTTCTCCTATGTCGGACACTGCATCTTACATGCCCACTGATATTGAGACCGCCATAAACACAATGACCCTGCACCTTCCAGATGATCGTGTTTATATGGACACGGGTGCTACATCACATATGACGGGTTCCCAAGGTATGCTCTCTTCTTATTTTGATGTAAGCACTCATAATAAGTCTATCATGGTTGGCAGTGGTCATACAATTCCCATTAAGGGTTATGGACAATATTGTTTTCCCTCCCCTTATCCACCTCTTAAACTGTTGAATGTTCTTCATGCTCCTAACATCATTAAAAATCTTGTTTCTGTTCGACGGTTTACTACTGATAATAATGTGACTGTCTAATTTGATCCTTTTGGTTTTTCTGTGAAGGATATCCGGACCGGGATACCCATTCTGAGATGTGATAGCACCGGCGACTTGTACCCCTTCACCATCAATTCCATCTCATTCGCTTCCGCTCCTTGCAGTTTTACTAGTTTAGGTCCTCGTTTATGGCATGACCGTTTAGGTCACCCCGGAGAACCTATTTTTCGTTCCATTTGCAATTCTAGATTAATTTCTTGTCGAACTTCTTCATTGAATAATATTTGCTCCTCCTGTGTGTTGGGCAAACAAGTTAAATTGCCATTTACTCAGTCTTTCTCTCCTACTTTATGCCGTTTGATATAATTCATAGTGACCTATGGACATCTCCAATTCTTAGTTATGCGGGTCACAAATATGTCTTATTCATTGATGACTTTACCGATTTTTTGTGGACGTTTCCATTGGGAAATAAAACACAAGTTTTTCCCTTATTTCTTTCTTTGCTCGAATGATTAAGACTCATTTGAACGGCCCATTAAATGTTTTCAATGTGATAATGGCAAGGAATTTGACAATTTACACTTTCATTCTTTTTGTCAAAATAATGGGATGTGTTCCGTTTTTCGTGTCCCCATACTTCGTCTCAAAATGGGAAAGCTGAGCGAACAATTCGCACTATCAATAATTTGGTGCGTACCCTACTCGCTCATTCTTCTATGCCATCCAATTTTTGGCATCATGCGTTGGCCATGGCCACATACTACTTCTTCCTCACAAATTACACAACCTAACTCCTACTCAAATACTTTATCATCGAGTTCCCTCCTATACAAATCTTCGGGTTTTTGGGTGTCTATGTTTCCCTCTCCTCCCTTCCACAAACATTCATAAATTACATGTCCGCTCAAATCCATGCGTGTTCTTAGGATATCCTCTTGACCATCGGGGATACAAATGTTTTGACCTCACGACACGCAAAGTTATTCTTTCTCGACATGTAGTTTTTGATGAGAGTCAATTCCCTTTTTCAAAATCCATTGTCACAGACTCATTGCCAAGGGACTACAATTTTCTAAATGATGAACTTAGCCCACTGCTAGTTCAACAAGCCCATGCACCCCAGCCCACTAATCCTCCTGATTTGCCTTTGGGCCAGAATCAGCCCACTCCCTCTGGAGCCCCACTGGCCCAGAACTCGCCCACTACACTTGGCGCCCCACTGGCCCAAGCTTCCTCTGGCATGTCCCCTATTCCTCCAGTCCACCTAGCTTCGGACAATTCTCCTGGCCTTCATTCTGCTTCTTCCTCAGCTGGGCCTTCCCAATTACCCAGCTCTAGCACTGCCCCCCTCGGCCCACCCGCTCACTCTCCTCCGTCCAGCCCATCTTTCCCACATAATTTATCTACACCAGCTCCTTCTCGGACAATTATCACACGTAGTATGCACGGTATTACTAAACCCAAAGTACATTTTAATCTTCATACCTCCGTCTCTCCGTCCCCAATTCCCTCCAATCCTAAAGAGGCATTGTCCGACCCTAATTGGAAATTGGACATGATAGACGAGTTTGATGCTTTAATTAAAAATAAGACTTGGGATTTGGTACCCCTTCCTACTAATGTAAACGTGATTAGATGTATGTGGATTTTTTCTCATAAAAGGAAATCTGACGGTTCATTTGAGCGATATAAGGCTCGTCTTGTAGGTGATGGCAGGTCCCAACAGGTTGGTATTGATTGCACCGAGACATTCAGTCCAGTCGTCAAACCAGCTACTATTCGCACGGTCCTCAGTCTGGCACTCTCGAAGGCATGGTCCATTCATCAGTTGGATGTTAAAAATGCCTTCTTACATGGTACCTTACAAGAGACTGTTTACATGCATCAACCGATGGGTTTTCGGGACTTAAACCATCCAGATTATGTCTGTCTGCTCAAGAAATCTCTCTACGGGTTGAAACAGGCACCTCGGGCATGGTATCCCCGGCAACGGCGCCAAAAACTTGATGGAGAAAATCTCCCTCTAATTAAATTACCTAGCAAGTGTACTAGTTACCGGTGTAGTAGTATGCACAAGCAAGGGTCGAATCCACAGAGACTAGATTGGAGAACAAGAATGTTTAAAAACAGAAAATAAATAAATAGGGGTTTTAGTTTAATTGTTTATTAAACTACTAAAGCAAGAAATAATTAAACTAATAAAACAAATAAAATCAAGATTAACGAATAGATTCACGAATTGGATTCACAAATACTTTCACTCTATGCTATGCTCCTAATGAAAAGATCAATCTCTTTCTTGGGTTCGTTCACAAAAGTAAGAATTGGGACGGTGAGGCGGCCGGATTGCAATCTATTTCTCTCTAACTAATCACACTTCGCAAATCAAGTCCATGTAATTGTTTAAAGAGTTATTAAGTTCTAAAGAACAAATAAACCTACACCCACTTGATTTCTATCACGGCATCAAATAGATCTAATTATCAAAATAGTGGTCAGTGTATCAATGCCCGAGTCACTGTAACAATAGATACCCAGAAATTCTAAAGCCAATTTATATCTTAACATATAATTGAAACTAAAGAATTTAGAATGAAAAATATTTTGATAAACAAGAATAAGAAAGAATGGAAGAATTAAATCTATAGCATAGAGATCAAGTATTGTTACTACCAATTCATGAATCTAAGAAATTAGCTACTAATAAGAATAAAATCAAGAACAAGAAAAATAATAAAGAACATCAAAATCTGGGATTAAATTGATGAAATCTTGATTACAATCTTGAATCTTGACTAAAAGTATGTACAAAGTATCAATAATAAAGTAGGCTAGAGTGTTATATTTATACAAGTGCTAAAGAGGTGTAAAAAGAGGAAAAACCCTAGGATTCTTTGTTGAAAAATGAGAAATAAAGTGCTGATGGCCGGATTTCCCCAGGAGCCCCTGGTATTTTTTGATATTCAAGAAAAGCCCTCCAAAAATTCCCCAAAGGTCCTCCAGAAATTCCAGAAAGGCCCCTGGAAATTTGGAAATTCCTAAAAAGCCCCTCAAAGTTTGGATAATTCCAAAGTCCTTCGAAAATTCCCCTAAGGTCCCTGGGCGAGTGGGCGCTTGCTAGAGTGCAAGTGGGCGCCTACTTTGGTCAAAAAATGCTTTTTTTTCTGTCCAAAGACCAAGTGGGCGCCTGGTATGGACCAGGCGGGCGCTTGGTGCTTCGCTGATTATCGCGCAATCTTCCAGAGGCCATAACTTCTTCATACGAACTCCGATTTGGACGTGTAAACTATCGTTGGAAAGCTCTTTTCGAGTACTATCCAATGGTATTGATTTCTCAGAGGCGACATCAATTTATCTTTATGTTTGGTCCGTTCTTTATCTTTTTTTTCGCACTTTAACGCCCATGAATCCATACATTCTTTTGCTCCTTCCCTGTACTCATAAACACTCTAAAAACCATCAAAATATCCAAGGTTGAGCATCTAATAAGTCATAAAAGTATATCATTTGGATGGGTAAAAACACATCCATCAAATACCCCCAAACTTATCTTTTGCTCGTCCTTGAGTAAAACAAAACAAAAATAAAACTATAAACTACAAAATCTGAAAAACAATAAAAACAAATATTTTTGGGATGTTCTCAATACATATGGAAGTCGTTAGCCAAAAGTCTCAGGGTTCCTCACACAAATGCCATCAAATAGGTACCATTGAAAAACCAAATTGCAACACATTCACACTACTAACTCGTTTGATTTTCCACCGCAGCATGATAGGATGAGTGATGTTGGTGATCAATGTGACCAAAATAAGATTAGTTTATAGGATCACTTTAGTTAATGCTCTAAATTCACAAATGATGATGATGTTGCACGTTAACCCAATCAAGGACACTCATAATCATGTATACACAGTTGTCAACCCGGTTACCGATATTGAAAGAACGTATGGCATAGAGATTTAAGCACAACAAACGTGCGAGGCTAGGTTCACGGTTACAAATGAAGGTAAGGAAATACGAAGTTAAGAAAGTGGACTAAGAAGTCTTCTACAATATGTATATCCTCACAATATGATAAACTCTCCGCTCACCAAATTCCCACACTGTCTCACCCCCAAACTTGAACTTTTATATAATTGCATGGGGTGAGACACAATTCTCTATTTCCTGCGGCTTTTTCCAAATCATCACTTCAATACATTAAAGGGACAAGCTTTTTCTCTTTTTTTTTTTTTTTTTTTAATAATCTCATATAACTTCTCATAAGATGAAAGTGTGCTATTTACATTTTTCTCTAAAACCATCCAGATTATGTCTGTCTGCTCAAGAAATCTCTCTACGGGTTGAAACAGGCATCTCTAATTGGTTGTAGCGATAGTGGACCCACCACACTCTAATTAAAAACACCAATAAAATCACTACACCTAAGATTTTGTGAGTAACATTTTGTGACTTTTTTGTACCCCTGGTATTATTCATTAAAATAAGTATCTCAAGTTTGATACGTAACTGTGAATTTTCTTCTTTTTTTTTTTTTGAAGGAAAAAAAAAAAAAAAAAAAAAACTGTGAATTTTCTTACTAACTCTGTTTCTGTGCGGGCCTGAACTGTCCTTAGGCTGGAAACCAAAATACTCCACGAGGAATGAACATACTCCTTCCGTCCCACTTTACTCGAGACTTATTTTCATTTTGGGTCGTCCCACTTCACTTGAGACTCCCCAAAATGGTCATCTTTTTATGCTTTTATATTCAATCTATCTCATCCACTTATTCTCTCTCTTCATTTTTCACCACACAATTTATTCAATCAACCTACTTTTAACCCCACTCATTCTCCCTCCTCGTTTTCTACCACAAATTTTTCTTATTTTTTTTTTTTCCTTAGTTATCGTGCCCACTTTTTAGGTCTCAAGTGAGGTGGGACGGAGGGAGTATTTATTTACTTTTTTAGATATTTACATAAAGGAAATTACACTTCGAAGTAATTCAAGTGTGTTAGAGACATTATCTCACATCGGGAATTAACTACGTAGCGCCCCAGACCCGTGGTCCTACTTGGCCCCACGCTCGGGACACGAGTGGAAGACGTTATAAAACACTTTTAGAAAAAAAATCGAAATATACTTTCATAAAGTTTAACAAAATCCACACTTGAAGTTCAAAGACTTCCACTAACTTTCAAACAAACTTTTCAAACCACTTTCACAAACTTTTATACAAATGTACATACACCGACATTATCCAAAATATAGGTGTTACAAGATGATGAAGTCAAGGAAACTCTACCCAAAAGGTTATACATCTATGTAATGTAACCTTGACAAAACTCATATCCCAAACTCTTACCACCACGACGTCCTCCCATGCAATTATCCTATTCCCTGGACTCGCCTTTATCTAAAACAGTAAACAAATAAGGGGTGAGAATGAATCTCAGTAACCTACTAAAATGCAACTACGTTACATGCTGATATGATAATCATAAAGAAACTATATCAACAAATAATCATATAGCATATAGCACATAACATGAGAGGCTCCCTATCGCCAACCGTCCTATACCGGTTGGAAATAACGACCAACTCATCAGGCAGCGCTAAATTATACACTCATACATGGATACTGAGCCAAGGTTCTCGAATCAAACATATAACCATCTGAGAAAACCATCTGAGCAGCATAAATAGCTGAAGCCGGGATCCGAAAACCAAACCATAAACAATAGAACCAAAGTAACAAGAGAGGGAAATATGACACAAAGTCATAACCCAAATGCTCACTCGAGGGAGCTAGTTCATCCCATCCAAGGCTAATCTGGACTGGGGGTTAAAAATGGGAAACCAATGGTAGAAGCCTTACAATGAACTTGGCTCGTGTGCCATTATAATCCCTACCACTGCCCAACTCCACAACACAAGACCAGCTGGACTTTAACACTAGCATAGTAATGAATACTTGCTTAAACAACAGCCAAGGACAATGATTCCAAAGTAGGGAACCAAGCCAAACACATCACAAAGATGAACCAATCCAAACCACATCAAAAGATGTTCGACTATATCCAATTAATATTTAGTCAAATTCCACAAAACATATGTTCACAAAGGAACCAATTTCAAACACTAGGGTGTTCCACAACAACCCTCTAGGTACTCTAGGATATCACCTAAGACCTAGACCAAGATTGAACTTTAAATCACTTGAAATGGAACAACTCAACTTTTCAGCACTTATGGGCGGTCGCCCAAAACCAGACTCAAAATTCCCAAATTTCTCCTGCAAGGCAAATTCATCCGTCCCAAGCGTAGGAGTAATAACTTACTAACACTTATATTATTACCAGGAGTACAACAACCATCCCAAAACATTACTTTCAATTTTATTTCATTTTTTTTACCGTCCCACAAATAATAGAATAATTTTCTTTTATTCCATTTAAATATTTTACCGTCCCAAAAGTATAAGTATAATTTTTCTAATATACTAGTATACTCATTTAGGGATACTTTCATTCATTTCCCCGTCCCATGAATAATAGTATAAATTTTATAATATATTTATTTAACATTTAACTCAAGTTAATATTTTACCGTCCCACAAGTAAGAGTATACTTTCAAACACTTATACTAACATTCTCAGGTATATAAACATACTCCATATACATCCTTGCATACAAACCAAGTCACTTACCCACTATAATTATACTCCATTTGTCCCAAATAAACAAGTATCACAAATAAATTCTTTTCACAATAATTTCACCACATATCACACATATAGCAAAATATATGACCATTTTACTATTTAAGGGGAATTAGTAACTTACCTATTTCCGGAAAAAGTATCGCAAAAATATGTTTTGTTCGGGTAGAAATGACCTACTCAACGCCCTGATCATTTTTATATAATTTGATTTTAAAACGGATAAGTAAATAAAAAGAATTAAATCGAAATAGGTTGAACTTACCTTTTTCTCCTACCCTAGGAATGAAACGAGGAATGTTGCAAAACAATGTTGACACAGAGAAAGGAGAGAAGAAGTGATAAGTTATAAGATTTTTTTCCACTTATTCAACTTTGGTCACCCAACTTTCGTTTTTAACAATTTAACCCCCTAAACTTATATTTTCACAAAAGACCCTAAAGTTTCAACTTAATCATTTAACTCTTTTAACCATTATTACTAATAAGTAAATAGCACATTTAATCAAGTAAGATGTGCAAGTCATAAAATATGATGCAACACATAAAATGCACACATAATGTCAAATTAAAATCCCCAAAAATATAAAATAAATAGGGACGGGTTTTGGGGGTCGTTACAAACTAGCCATGCATTGACTATATCATAAATCTTGGACTATTCCTCCTATTGTCAATTGGTTTTGGGATGGAACCTCAGACTTTATCATGGTATCAGAGCTTACCCGTTACACAGGCCCAACAGTCCACGATGTTGTCCACGCCACCCGTTTGATAAGTCCATGTTGTAAGCATTGGCTAAGTCCGGCTACACGTCCATTATCTCACATCGGGAATTAACTAGTGCATGACTCATGAGCTACGGTTTTGGGATTAGACTTTATCAAAGTGCTTTTGGCCGTGCTAAGTTAATTGAATGCTTTTGCTATAGGTTATACTGTATGGAATATTCAGTAAACAATGATAAAGATTTTTAAGTAACAACAAAACATGCAAATTATCGGTAACTTTCCACAACATTTAAATAATCATTAACTTGTCCGAATGCCCAACGGCTACAAATAACCACAATTCAAACTTTAACTAACAATCAAACCCATAACGGCTAGTACAAGGCTCAGAATGGCGTATAACGTTAATTTAACTTAACTTAACTTAACGGAAACATATAACTACTAACTAACTTTAATCGAAAGTAGCTTCTACGCCAACGGTTGTGACCTTTCCTTACTTATAACCTGGAAAAAAAATGAGGATGAAAAGAATAACTAGCCATGCATTGACTATATAAAGATCATGAGCTACTCCTCCCTTAACCAATTGGTTTGGGATTAGACTTTATCAAAGTGCTTTTGGCAAAAAAAAAAAAATAATAATAAAATAAAATAAAATACAATTCAAGTGCTAAGTTAATTGAATGCTTTTGCTATAATAATTTCATAATCATAAATATAGGTTATACTGTATGGAATATTCAGTAAACAATGATAAAGATTTTTAAGTAACAACAAAACATGTTTTTAGTTACAAATTATCGCTCATTATAATATATATATTGTAACACCCCAACTTTCCACAACATTTAAATAATCATTAACTTGAATAAATCCTTAAATCAGAATGCCCAACGGCTACAAATAACCACAATTCAAACTTTAACTAACAATCAAACCCATAACGGCTAGTACAAGTCACTAGCTCAGAATGGCAACCAACGGAAATATAACGTTCAATTTAACTTAACTTAACTTAACAGAAACATATAACTACTAACTAACTTTAATCGAAAGTAGCTTCTACGCCAACGGTTCCTTGTGACCTTTAGTATCCTTACTTATAACCTGGAAAAAAATGAGGATGAAAAGAATGAGCGAACAATGCCCAGCAAGTTCACACAGAACCCCCTCGGGTACTAAGAGGAGATAACCGAAAGGAACGGTAACAAGAATTCACAACGAAAGGATAACTCAATGATCAAACAACTCTCAGTTTGAAAACAGTTAACTTGATGAAAACAATTCATTTCTTGAAAACACGTGGCTTCAGAGACAGTTTCCAAAACACAACATTTTCACAAAACTTTACTTTTCTTTACTTTACTTTACTTTACTTCATTTGGGATTAAGCACGCGTTGTAACCAGGGCTCGGGTTTCTACTGACCGCACCCAAAATCGGTATATCATGATAACCTACGCTACTTCATCAAGCAACGCAAAGGGGTCCACATGTTCATCTTGGAACTATGGATAACTGTAAGGGGTCCACTTATCCGTTTCGGGATTATGGATAACTGTAGGGGTCCACTTATCCGTTTCGGGATTATGGATAACTGTAAGGGTCCACTTATCCGTTTCGGGATTATGGATAACTGTAATCACTTTACTTATTACGAAACTTCACTTTAAAGAGCTTTACAAAACTTTACTTGATCACTTTTGAAAAGGTGTACATCTCACTTTAGACACCAAGTCACAATACGAATCATACACATGATAACCCAATTGAACAATCAACAATATCAATAGGGTGGATAACAAAGGACGGTAACATTCGCAGAACGGAATAGTTTTTAAAATACTATCTAGCCACATAGATAGTGTACTTTAAACAAAACAGAGATTGTGAATCCTAAACAAAGGATTGAAATCAAATACTACTAAGAGCGTAATCCCTTACCTTAGCCTTGCGTTTTACTTGCTCGCTTACTCCGATTGTACAATCTACAAATATGAAATAGCCTAGACTTAGACATGAGAAAAATACTATTTTACTTCCGTCCCAATTTACTTCTTTTTACTCGATTAACCCCATAATTTAGTCATCTATAACCTCTTTCATAGTTAACCAATAACTTTAAGAATGACTACAACACCCCTAGGGTTTTTATTAGTCAATCCCCAACTCTCAATTTCACTATATGAATTACACACACTGATTTCACACTTTCTGCACACACTTACTGAGTACACCCACCATTCTGATACACACACCCACACACCCTAAATCTGATACACACACCCACACACCCACAATCTGATACACACACCCACACACACACAATCAACACACACGCACCCACCCACACAATCAGCACACACGCACACACTTACACAACAGCACACACACACACACACAACCACACAATAACCATTGCCTTCTTTCTTAGTTCTTAGCCCAACCCTAGTTCATCTTTAGGGTTCAATTCTTATTGATTTCTAAAGATTTGTGTTTAGAAAGATGGGGAAAAAAAGATTGGGTTCAAGAATACCTTGTGAATGACCCTTCTCTCTCTCTTTTCTTCTTCTTCTTTCCCATTTGCCCGAACTCTCTCTCTGACCGCGGTCTCTCTTTCTGATCGCCGCTCTCTCTCTCTCCTCTCCCGTTCTCTGTTTTTTTTTTTTTTTTTTTTTTTTTTGCGATAACATAAACTGCTAGGGATTTGAGGAGTATTTATTTTAAAAGGGTTATAGGTTTCCTATTAAGAAAGGGTTACATTAACCTATTGGATTTCTATTTACTAAAGCCCAATATGAGCCCACTACTTACTCCTTATTAGTGAGTCTAAGATAAAATAAAAAGAGTTTCACAATTAAATAAATAATGGCCTAGGGCCGGGTATTACATATATATATAATATATATGGATCGATTCTAACATAAAAATTGAAGATAATAAATGATGATAATAATCAAAATATAAATCAAATTGAAATTTACGGAATGATTGTTTCTTTTGTTTTAATTGCTAGTTTTGACTTAATGTCAAATATTCCTTTGTCTTTATAAATTTCTGAGTTTGAAATCAGAGAAGGTTTCCAATTTGTTAAAGATTGGGTATTCCATGTAATTTCTTTTGATAATATGTTTTGATTATTTTCTCTTTCATCATTTTCAATTTGTATATTATAATCGTTCATTTGATCATGATTTCTAAGAGGCCTTCTATTCGTAAAACTACTTAACCAACTCATCGTTTATTATTTTTGTCTTGCCTCGGATACACTTCCTTACACCTTCTGGACGCACGACTTACACTCTATCGCGTGACTTAGACCTAGGTGACACACCGACTCGGGACTATTAAATAAACGACTAGGTTACTTTGAGTTTTGTTGAATATTAGGCTCTGATACCAGTTGATCAGAATGGATCGATTCTAACATAAAAATTGAAGATAATAAATGATGATAATAATCAAAATATAAATCAAATTGAAATTTATATATATTACTAGTACTAACTCCCGTGCCAAGGGCACGGCTCAGTTCTCCCACCCTATTAATCATTCTCTTTCTCATAATCCTTAAGTTACTACATTACTCTTGACGACTGTCTGTTACCATCTTTTGCGTACACCTTAGAGTACCAACAATGAGACAATGTGTGCAAAGCAATGACCAAAAGAAGAAACTAAATGGGAGATTGGTGGGCGCGTCCTTGGATGATTCCCTTGTTATAACTTCAACTTCCATAACGATAGAAAATTTTCATGTGCAAGGAAGGAATAAGTTTTACTTCCCAACTATGGTTAAAAAAAAAAAAAAATGTTCTTTTTTTTTTAATTGCGAAATCTAATAATTCTAAAACATGTTGGTTTCAAAATCGACTTTCTTCTTAGCCATAGGAAAAAAAACAGATCGTTCTCCTCTGTCGAAACTTATGCCGCATGTCCTCAAACTTGATGCATGTCTATCGTTGAATAAAAACCCTCTTGAGCTGCCTTTGCTTTAAACTCCTTCACTCGCCCTTTGAACTGGTAAGGGTTCTTTACACAATGGGTACTATTGTACTAAGAATGCCTACTATAAACAAAAGGAAAATGGTTGATTTATGTATTTGTTAACACATTTAAAATATTGATTGTAATATTCGTTAAGTTTTAACATTTGTTAACATCTATTACCGTATACTAACAATTTGGGTTGATTTGGTTGATTTATGCATAGTACGCACGTTGATTGGTAGTTGAGATAGTATGCGGGTCAATTTGGTTGTATTCATATAGTACACTAGTCATTTTAGTCGTTTACTCATTTTCAGCTACGAGTCTGTAATGTTGAAGAAAGGGTAAAATAGTCAATACGGAAAAATTTAGGGGGACAAAAATAATGAAAAATTAATTCATATTTCTTGAAAACCGAAGGACACTTCAATATTGGCACCTAATACATTTTAACAGTAAGCACTCGCTTGTTCACGAGTATAATGCATGTAGATATAATGATCCGAGCCCGACATGAAAGCTTAAGCTTTTAGCTGAGACATAGATACTTCTCTAAAACTCTTATATGCTAAAAAAATTGGTAAAAGGAAAGAGAAAAGGAGAGACAATGTTCCGCTTACACAAAGAAAAGGCGACTCATTAGACAAAGACATAAACAAGTGTAAAAAGACGCAACTTCATAATCAAAATCCAATTTGTAATACAAAGTACTTTGTCCAAGGTACATGTATGCGATAGCATAAGCATCACTACACGTGAAGCCATTATTCAAAGAGGCGATAAGTAGTTGGAAACAACAACAACAAATCTTAGTTCTAGCATCAAAGATATTTTTTGTGATAAGAATATGTGTACAGTAATACATTCATAATGTAGCGAATATACTGATGATATTAGTACATTAGTCTTGTATACTGTTAAATATACACACACCCACTTGACACACACCACTACACACACCCACTAGGATCACACAGCCGCCGCCAGACCCTAGGGTTTCCTAGGGTTTCTTGCCTCTCAAGTCTTCTCTATTTTTTGTATATATCTTTTCCTTATTTTAGTGATATTGTACAAACACAATTGTATAGACTTTAGGAAACTAGATCATAGTATCTCATTAAGAGACTTACTCTTGTACTATATATATTTGATTCATTGTGAATAATAAAATCACTTTTTGCATACTCTCATATGGTATAGAGCTAAAAAGATCCAAAACTCCCCTCCCCAAATTTTTCGGGCAATCAGTTCCCCACCCCTAATGGCCGCCTCCTCCACCACCATACCCAACCCGACCGATCCCGACCACTCTTTCTTCCTTGTCAACCTATCCCACTGCCGTACTCTCAACCCCCTCACCTACCTCACATGGGCTTCTCAAATAACCTCTATTCCTTATGGACTTGACCTCCGAAAATTTGTAGATGGCACCCATCCAAAACCTACACCAGTTGTTGCCGTATCTGGTGACATTCCTGCAAAACCCTCCACCACCACCAACGTCCCCAAACCCTAACGCCATCACATGGCGTCGCCAGGATCGCTTGATCCTTTGTGCCCTCATTGGCACCTTAGACCCTGCTGTTGCTCCCCTTGTCCACCAAGCCGCCACCTCCAACGAAACCTGGACCACCCTCAAAACCACTTACGCCAATCCTTCTCGGGGTCACATCCTCCAACTCAAAGACAACCTCGCCAATCTGTGAATACCTCTTTTCGAATGCGGGCGAAGCATGGGAAGTGTCTTATTATTTATCTTATTTATCTTTTCTATGGTATTAAGATATTCAATTTGGCATTCAATTTATTATGAGTCACCACGCTGTTTTATTGAGCTAATACTTTGAGAAAAGCTAACAGAGAGGGTTCTGGGGTCAAGTTACGATAAGAGAAGAATATAACAGTGATCACTCCTATCGCCTGATAGATCGGACTTTCTATCATGATGAATGTGTTAGTAGTGTGTTGGTGATTTTGACCGGATCCGAAGATTGCCTACGTTCCTCTCGTATGAGAAGTTGAGGTCGACGTAGTTCGCACATAATCGGAATAGAGAGAAGAAGTAGGATCATGCATAATGATGGGGGAGGAGAAAGAATCATACAAGATGATCACATCCTAGAATAATGATTATACAATTGACAGGGGCAATGTGTAGTCATCATATTCATCATAGGAGAGTTAATGATCATGGGAATATTTACCTAAAATTTAGGGTTTAGAAGTAGTTCCTAGATCTTGTCGATCATCATTGGCTATGCATATAAATAGGCATTAGAATCCTAGATCTAGTATGTTACGCACGTATAAGTCGTAGATCTAGCAAAATAATAAGAATATCATGAACATGTATGAATAAACACATAAGCATGAAGATCGCTACCTAGATATAAAGCATAATATGAATTCTAGCTAAGAACATGAAGAACACAATATGAATCATATGAATATGAATGTATAAACATAATAAAAACATGTATAAATCAGATCTATACTAACAAAACATGTAAAATCCTCACCAATCTTGACAAGAACAAAGCCGAATCTTGAACGTGGATTCGCCGGACCTTCGGGATTGCTAGAAAGGCTTGGGGAGAGAGTTCTGTCGTCAGTTTTGACTCTGGAACTCGGAGGAGAGAATTGTGTGTTGAAATTGTGAACTGAGGTCACCTATTTATAGGGGTTTGGGGCCTGAAAGACTGGCCGCCCGACCAGGAAATAACTGGCCGCCCGTGTTGGGTTTCATGCAATCATGCGCAGCGGAAGAAAAACATGAATAAAACCCAATAGCCTAGATCTGCTATGAACAATAATTCATAATATGAAGATGAAAGAAACTAACCCTTGTAGATCGAGATAAAACTTGGATTAGACGTTAAGAGAAATGTCCTCTATCAGTGATCCACACAACGAACAGATTTCAAGAACGCCTTCTTGAACTCGACTGCTAGGCCTTCGGTTTGAAAAACGATGTTGAAGAACGATTATTCAAAGCTCCCAATGATTATTGTGAATTGATGATTGGGAATAATCAATCACAATAACCCAAGAATATAATGTGTATTTTCTCTCTCAAAGAAAGAGTTTAGAATTGATCAAATCAATAGTTAGGGAACAATTCTCGTCAGTCCACATTATATACAAGGGGTGTCCAAAACCCTTTAGGACTTAGGTCTTCTTGTCCAACAAGAATTGACTTAAAATAAACTGATTGCCGGGGGGCAGCCCTACGGCGGCAAGACAGCCGTGCGGCTCTTGTCCAGCTGTACGGTTGGCCTGATCAGTTTCCTTGTTTTTTGCTTCTTTAAATTATCCGTTCTGTGTGTGTGACCCAATAGGATATACTAAGTTGGTAACGAGTCTAAACCAGTCAAACCTCGTAAGTCATAAGCGGACTCTAGCAAGCCATTATGACTACCCAATTAGTATAACTTTGAAATCCAAAGTTTCATAAATAGAACATAACACAATCTCTTTGTTTCACGATGTCTATTGAACGTAAGCCATGGTCAATGGTCAACTTACTTTGTTCAATGCTTTCTTGATCCCGAATGTATTGATAATACAAATATCATTGATCCAATCAACTCATTTGAGCATGGCCATGCATTTCATCAATACCATTCATCGAGTGGCCAAAGCTTGACATCTCTCTTGACGAGGAACAAATCCCATCTTGGCTTATTACTCTTCCCTACATGATTCCGATTACGCCAATCATATTCTTTATAGCTACCCGGTTAGGGGTAACGTTTGAATATGTCAAACGTAATGTTCATTATGTGAAAGACTGTAATAACCTCAGGTTTAGAGATTCCAGTGATATAACTATATGAGACTTAATTATGACATTGTGACCATGACATAAATCTCATAAGGGTCAGTCCAGTATCTATTCTCCAACAAATACCCATAAGTCTAATTGTATCCCATACACATAATCATCATATGATTATCTATTAAACTTATACTAATTAATAATCATAATTATCAGGAACGGGGATTATTATAATAAACATGCAAAGAATATAATAATCAAACATTCAATATCTTTATTAAAGCATAAGCAAGTGATAACATTAATTGTTCAAATAACGTGCCTAGAGCATACAACACCAACAGCCCGGCCAACCGCGGAGGTTGGCGTGGTTCCTAAGGTTCTAATCAAATTGGACTCTGGAGAAACCCTATATAACGTCTATCTTTGTGGATAATCTGATCAGGTCGTCAATATCTTCTTACCTGGGCTTTTCAGGAAATTCCGGATAAGTCCTGCGCAGCTCGTAAATACCTGTGAGGTCCTTGTGAGTTCTGGAATGCCTAAACAACTCATTTTCAGGCTGGGTACTAACAGTAGCCCATCGGCGACGCTTCTTGAAAGGCATGGGGGTCGTCGATTAAGAAATGAACCGATCTGAAACATAAGTTCCAAATCGGGGGAGAGAAGTGAGGAGGTGACCAGGTTGGTCGAGCGGCCGAACCTTTGTCAGGATACCTACGTATCTAATGGGAATCAAGCCAGTCGTATCTTGATGAGAAGTGAAAATCATCAAATTAGGGTTCATCGCGTCAAGACGGTCAAAGCGACGACTATTGGCGGGCCACTCAACGCTACCCCTAAAGGCTCTGTGCACAACAAGGATTTCCCTAATCTCATCCAACGACAGTAGAAACCATGGACCATCTGTCCGCTTGTACACCCTACAATTTATTCTATAGAAGCTCACCAAGGCAGACGAGTTGCAATCGAAAGACATACTCACACAATACCAGGGTAAAGAAAAAATCAAAAGTGAAAAATGGTGTGTAAAATCAGAAATGCAAGGGATGGAGGAAGGTACCTGGAAATGTGATTTTAGATGAGAAAGAAAGCAAGGGAACGAAGGAAGCAGAAATGCCTAGACACCTGCAAGTTATGGTCACCGGAATCAATTAAGGTACGGAAATCGCCGGTTCAGATAAAACCCTAGGGAAAAAAAAAACCCTTTTTAACAGTGATTTAAAAAGTAAAAGGGGGTGTGGGTTTTGATCATTTAAAATTCACGGGTCAGGTAAAACCCAAGATTTTGACATGTATCCACACACAATCTCATTTTGAAATTGACGGCTACACGAGTAATCCCTCAATCCATCATGGCCTACAATTAAGGAGTATGGCTTCCCCGTAAATCGAAATGTATTTTCGACTGACTTCAGTCGCCTGACACAAGGATGACATCATGGGGCCTAGAAAATCGTGAACATTCATAAAAAATTGCCAGCACAGACCGACGTATGCACATCAACATCTCGACATGGTACATTAGATCAAATTGCCAGGGTGCAACGAAATCTAGAGTGGAAAAATTTCTCCGTGGGCTTGATGAACTCGAACTCATGAGCATCCCTCAGGCCAATTTGACTGGCGAATGACAAGATGTGATGATATGCCAAAGTGGAGTCCTTGAAGATTCTTGTTGCATTACAAGTCCAGGTTGTAAAAGTAAGTTCTACAGAGCAGAGCTCAGACAAAGACAACGGAATAAAAAGACGATTTCATACTGAAATAAAAGAACTCCCACAGCAGGCCGAGAGTCTAGCATTAAAAAAAAAAAAAAAAAAAAAAAGAAGAAGAAGAAGAAGAAGAAAAAAAAGAGCGACAAAAAGCTTAAAAGTCCTAATCTTCCTCTTCTACTTCCCACTCACAATCCCCGTCGTAGTTCCACTCATCTTCATCTATGGAGCTGTCTGCATCCTCGTCCTCACCTTCACCTTCACTATTCTCACAGGAATCATCACCACTATCGTCGTCACTGCTGAAGTCATCGTCCTCACTATCAACATAATATGGGGACGAATATTCCCGTTGCTATCAGAAGGGGAGCTGTCCACCTGAAAGGATGGTTGTCCACCGGAAAGGATGGTTCTGGAGGGAAATGTGAAGAATCGTTGTTAGTCCCACTGTCGAAATTGGGGTCCCCGATTTGGTGATCGGAGTCTGTCTCCTCGGGAAACGCGTCGGAATAAGACCTTTTTGGAGCCATGGAAGTATACTCAAGAAAATCTAGCAGGGTGCAAATAAGGGGAATGGCTTTTCGGATGAAGGGGCGAAAGTTGATGACTCTTTTATATATGGGAATACGAAGTGAAGGGCTATTAATATTAGTCATAATCGGAGTACATTTAATGAAGCTCCTTTTTCCAATAGGAATAATGATTCGCCTGGGCTATGAAGGGTTTGTCAGAAGACACAGGTATTTTGGCGGCTGTCAATCAAATCAACGTCAGTGATGTTATAATTGCTGAAGAAGGAAGGGCGGTTTAGTTCCTACTCAGCGTGCCGAGATAGAAACTCGGGGGGCCACTGAACGACATAAACCAACCGAGATGCTGGGCCACGACATTTACGGGCCCAAGCCCAGGAATCCAAGACCAAGACATGACCCGGCTAGTCACATGCCGAGGTGTGGTCCCTATACCGATCTGTGCCGATTTAATAGGGATAAGGTTACATCCCTAATATAACGCAAAATAAACAAATAGAGTCCGACCTCTATACAAATGAAGAGAATCCTTACTCTACAGGAGGTCCTCTTTTAATTGATTCACAGAGACTACCATCTTCATTGGGATTCTTCTTTCTAAAACACGTATTCTACACCAATACTGGCTCTTTGGCTTCCTTAACAAGTCATAGCCAGTTCACCAACATCTATATAAACGAGCCCTCAATACAAGACACGGGTAACGAATTCTCTTGGCTCTTACTCTAGTCAATTGATTTCTATTTGTTTTATCTTATACAAAGCGTACTCTTATTCCCACGCCGGAGGACCTTCGCCAGTGAAGCCCCGGCTAGTTTACGTTTATTTTTTCGTGTGTGTAGATCCGATTGAGGAGTTCTCTTTGCTGGAATTATCTGAACCGTTAGACGAAAGGCTGATCCGGTACGTTTTTGGTAGCATCATTCTTGCATATCATTTACTCCCTCTGTTCCTAAATGAGTGTCCATTTTTAAAAAATCTTTGTCCCAAAAATGAGTGTCTTTTTTTAGCATAACTTTGTCCCTAAATGTTTTTTTTTTCAAAAAAAAAAAATCACCGGTCTCTTATACGTGCAAAACTAAATGTTTGGAAATGAGATTACAAGATTATATATGAATCTTTGCCACCAAATTGTACAAAGAGTTGAGATTTTTAGATATCCCTTAAAATGAAATTTGGAAACTCATTTAGGGACAATAGTAGTAATATTTTGAAATATGTTGTCACCAAAATCTTGCTGCAATAATATTCATATTCATTGAATTCATAAAATTTTAATGCAATATTCACTTGAATCATTTGCAATATATTGCAATCCCAAAAAATACTAATACACAGAATAAAGTGTGTGTTGACTTTTTCTTAATTGATGAGAATAGAACACTGAAATTAATAATTATTTTGCTTCAGAAAGCGAACGGAATGTTTTGAAATACAGTAAAAATTCTATAAATTAATAATATCGGGATCGGTGAAATTTATTAATATATAGAGTTATTAATTAATCGAAAAGTTAATAATTATTAATTTAAAGAGTTTTTAGCTGATTCGACAAATTTCAGATTTTCGTATAAACTAAATTCATTGTACATAATAAGTTGAAAAGCATGGGAAGTTGTTGATAACATTGAATTCATTGTAAACAAGAAGAATAGCTATATTCAATGTATTCTGAAACAAATTTGGTATATAAACGACATGAAAACTTTTAAAATACTCAATTATATCTTATAAAATGGCTTCTCATTTAAAAGGTGTTGTATATTTTCACTAAATTATAATATTTCATTTTTCATTTTTAAGAATTATTAATTTATAATTTTCATGGGACCTAAAACTATAAAGGGGTTTCCCGAAAAATTATTATCTTATTATTTTATCTATTTTTGTAATTTTTTTCAACTGGCCCAAGTCGGGACCAAACAAATTTATTATTTTAGAGAGTTTATTAATTTTTCGAATATTAATTTATAGAGTTTCTACTGTATATATAATAAGTGGCAACCAATATATATTTCTTAGACAGAAGATTATTGTGCTCACTTCTTATATTGTTTGTGAGGGATGCCTTTAGAACTTTACCAAATTGATAGCGTATATTATTATACAGCAGGAACTAGAAAACAGAAAACGTCATTAGATTGGAGTATTTGTGGAATGGGTTATCTTTGTAAAAAAAAAAAAAAAAAAAAAAGAGAACGACTAAAACATAAACTATAAAATTACTCTCACTCACTCACTAAGACTAATATACTTCCGTCCCAAAATAAATGCTTGAAATTTGCTCCTGGTCAAGAGAATTTGGACCTTTATTTTGAAACATGTTGAGAATTTGGCTACTCAAGTAGCCAAATTCTCAACATGGGTTTTCACTTAATTGCAACCATAGCTATGTTTGCTTTGTCCATCTCACTAGCCTATGCTTCTGATCCTAGTCCTCTTCAAGATTTCTGTGTAGCTACTAATGACCCCAATGCTACATTATTTGTCAATGGAAAATTTTGTCAAGATCCAAAACTTGCCAAACCCGAAGATTTCTCCTTTTCGGGTCTCCACATTCCCGGAAATACATCAAATCTTGTCGGGTCAAATGTCACTCCAGTAAACGTTGCTCAAATTCCAGGGTTAAACACATTAGGTATTTCTCTAGTTTGTATCGACTTTGCGCCAAATGGCCAAAACTCACACACATCCAAGGGCGAGTGAGATCCTTTTTGTAGCCGAAGGCACTTTATATGTTGGCTTCGTCACTTCCTACCCTGAAAATCGGCTCATAAGTAAGATCTTAAACAAGGGAGATGTGTTTGTGTTAGAGTAAACGACCAAAATGACCCGCGTACTATATGAATTCAACCAAAATGACCCGCGTTCTATCTAAACTACCAAATCAACCTGCGTACTATTAATAAATGAACCAAATCAACCTAAATCGTTAGTAAATGTTAGTGAGCATTAACGAGAGTTAGTAATTTGACGGATATGTCAATTAAATTTTTCAAATTGCCCCATAACTTAACAAATTCTTAACTTATTTAGCTAAGTACCATCATGTTTTTACTGCTTCTTCTCCACCAACAACCACCTTCTCCCACCACCGTCTCACACCACTACCCCGTCAACATCTCACACCACCACCACCGCCACCATCTCACGTCACCACCATCTCACCATCACCATAACCATCACCATCACCATCACCATCACCATCACCAGCCTTCACCACTTTTACCACTTTTACCACTTCCACAAAGCATTCATTCAAAATTCTCATCCATGAAATTCAAATCAGAACCAAGTAACTCAAAATCAAACCTTAAACATATCTCCATAGAAGACGATTTTTTTTATTGAGGAAACAATTAGATCTGGAAACAAGACAATTTCTGAATCAGATCTAGAAACAAGACCATTTCTGAATCACCATCACCAGCCACCGCCTTCACGTCACCATATTGTTGTTTCAGCACCGTCATACAACGAGCCGCGCTACAACTCACTCATCGTCCTTCGACCGCCGGGAATTCGAGAAAGAACATAGACAGCCGGGAATTTGGATCTGGAGGACCTGAGTTGAGGAGATGAAAGGTCAGATTCAAGTAAGGGGATGGGAAAGGGGGGAAGAGACGGCATAAGGCAAGGGAAGAGTGGGGAAAGGAGGAGGAGGAGGGGGCCACCATGGCCGGAGTTTATGGTGGAAGGGGAGGGGGAAGCCGGGAAGGGATGAAGAGCGCATGGAAGTATGAACGCAGAGAAAAAATAGAGAGGCGATGGTTAGACGATTTAGGATTAGATTTTTTCAATTTTCATTTTAAACCCTAAGGTTTATTTGTAAATTATTTTTCTTGGCATATTTTCCCCTTTATATTATGATTAATACATATAGATTTTTTTTTTGTAATATCCGTTAAATTTCTAACATTTGTTAAAACCCATTGATGCATACTAACGGTTTAGGTTGATTTGGTTGATTTATGCATAGTACGCAGGTTGATCTGGTAGTTTAGATAGTACGCGGATCAAATTGGTTGAATTCGCATAGCACGCGGGTCATTTTGGTCGTTTACTCATTTGTGTTCCCGGAAGGTCTTATACATTTCAAATAAACAATGGAACTACTAATGCAGTTGCATTTGCTGCTCTCAGCAGCCAAAATCCTGGTGTGATCATCATTGCAAATACAGTGTTCGGATCGAATCCACCAATTTCCGATGATATTCTCACCCGAGCTTTTCAGTTGAACAAGAAAACAGTTGACCGTCTTCAAAAGATATTCTAGTTTGTGAAGATGTTGGGCTTTGGATAAAGTTATTCAGCACTATATTTCATATTTTGATGAATTCAGAAAATGTTTCTGATTGTTAGAAACAAGGGTATTACACTATCCTTGGCTGCTTGTAACAAAGAATGTTTTACAATAGCCTATAAGTGAATCCAGAAAATACAAAATTTGAATGTATACAGCTATATACAGAACAAAAATAATGAAGAGCCGCACCATTTGGTTCGATGAACAAAAATAGCTGAAAGGATGAAACGCTCCTACTTGAAGACTTTGCGGAAAAGGCATTTGCTGACCCGTGTGGATAATATCAACCAAGGAATAATACCTACCTGCATTTGCATTAACCAACATTTTCAAAGAATCAGCACATTATCTTGAGGGGAAAATCAAGAACATGAAAGCCCAACGTTAAGTTCACAACTATTATAAGAAAAGCGAAGATGCAGATTCTACTGTCTGTGTGTGTATATAGATATAGAGACATAGGGATATATACAAACATATACATGTAGATATACATATATGTGTGTGTGTACATACATATACATAACCGTAAATAGACTATAAATTCCTTCATATATACATACACGTATATTCCATCAGTCCCATTTAAAATTGCAAAAAAGTTTTCATGCACGGGAATTAAGAAGAATAAAATATTAAGGTGTTGTGAGTATAGATAGTAGAGTAGTGGGGTAAGGAAGGGTAAGTAGGTTCGTTGAAGTGAGTATGCCAACTGCCAAGTGAGTCTCACCGATTAAAAAACATTAGAAAGTTTTCATTTTGAGATTTTGCAATCTTAAGCGAGACACCCAAAATGACAAATTTTGCAATTTCAAATGGGAAGGAGGGAGTGTATATGTATACATGTGTGTGTGTGCGCGTGTATACATGTGCGTGTGTGTGTGTGTATATATATATATATATATATATATATATATATATATACTCTCTCCGTCCCATTCGAAAGTTCACTCAGTTCTCATTTGGATGTCCCATTGGAAAGTCTTATTTACCGAAATATAAATTTTATAATACTTCTATACTCCCTCTGTCCCACTCGAAATAGGATTTGCACGGGGATTAACGAAAAGTGTTAGTGGGGTGGGTGTTGTGAGTATGAAAAGTGAAGTAGGAGAGAGAAAGTGGGGTAGGGAATAATAAGTGAAAAGTTGTTGTCAGTGTGAAAGTGGGTCCCATTAGATAAAACAATTCCATTTTTTGGGTTGTCCTATTTCGAGTCGAGTGGGACACCTAAAATAGCAATCCTAATTCGAGTGAGATAGAGGCATTCAATAGGACTCACTTGTTATACTCGCAACAACTATCTACTTAGTTTTAGCTACCCCACTTTCTCTCTCCTACCTCACTTTCATACTCACAAGTCACAACACCTATTCTATTACCAATATTATAATCCCTCTGTCCTAAAATGATCTTCACATTTGCCATTTTTCATTGTCCCAAAAAGTTCTTTCCATTTCTACAATTTAGGCTTAAAAGTGGATGAACAAAATAAGACTATTGAAGCAAGTGTTCATATCCTTAAAAAAGTTTGAATAGTCAAATGAGAGAAGATCATTTTAGGACGGAGGGAGTAACATTTTTCTTAAATCAACGTGCCCAAAAAGGAATAGGAATTTTCAAATGGGACGGAGGGAGAGTGTGTGTGTGTGTGTGTGTGTGTGTGTGTGTGTGTGTGCGTGCAAATCAAATGACTTGGTTTTTATATATGCCGTGGTGGTCAGAACATTCTAAACCCCACCGATCTTGACAAAGGATTAAAACTTGTAGCCGGATAGTAATGGGAATATTAATCTGGCTTTTGCAGTTTCCGTAACTAAAAATTCAGGAATCAAGAAACCATAAATTAAATGTAATTCGCTTTGTGTTTACCATAATATTGTCCTTTAAAGGTCCTCCGGCTCTCCAAGAAAAAAGCTTGCCTGCAGAATAGAGATATTTATACTAAATAACTTCATGATAACTTTAAAAGGAAATATTCAAACAAAATATACAAGTAGATCATGAGAAGCTGAATTTAGTAAATTGGCTGTAAATTGCAAAAGGGGGTAAATTTCAAAATTAGGGCCCTAAATTGCAATTAGCCCGTTAGACAAGGACAAGAATGATATACCAAAAGGCTGCACGAGCTGGGAGGATATAGCAGCGACAGGCATCCTCCAAAACCACAAAATCAGAAGTGCATATGTTGCAATCTGGATGATAAAGAGATGAATGAACTTGATTACAACCGGAATCAAGGGACTTGGTAGCATCTACAGTACAAAATACGAAAATAACCTTTGAAATTGTCAGAAAATTTCCGTAACCAAATGATGAATTTATCTCCTTGCTGTGCAACTCTTTATCTGCATGTCGTGTGAAATTGTTAGCCCTACTCTCATCAGAAGGTACAAAGAAAAGAACCAGAACTTGAGTTTGTTCTGGTTGTTCCTGAATTTGTAAAAGGGACATGATTGACGGGTTAAAGACTTTTTACAATACATTGACTTCACCGATCATCTTTAGTTTTATTTCTGGTTGTTCACAAAATCATGGTTCCCTTTAGCTAATTAAGTTTAGGAACTTCATTTAGGAGTCTACTTTACCCAGACAATTACCAAGACGAGTAAATAGTTTCATGGTTCATGGACATAAAGTGATGGTCAAGCAATGTAACAATTGGTGATGGTTGAGGGACGAAGCCAAAGCAATAATGAGGTACGAAAAGATAATTGAAAAAAAAAAAAAAAAAAAAAGAATAAGAGGATTGTGCTAAGGCCATCCAGTTTACAACAGAAGCAAGGAAATCCAAGCGCATTGCCGTTGTTCACAACAAAGAGTAACCTAATATGACATTATCAACAAGGTAGATTTTTCATTTTTATCTAATTGTAAAATATTGAGGTCTAAGAAACATGGTATGAGTATGTTAAGTAACAATTTTACCTTGTTTGCGCGGCAAACTTGTGCATGCCTATATGATTGAGAATAGAGGCATTCACCAATAAGTCCCTCAGTCAAATGAAAACGACCAATAAGGACAGACATTTTCGAAACTCGCCAAAAAATGGATTTTTTGCTAGATCAAAATGCCCCTCCACGGCTCCCCTCCCTCACGCGTGCACACCAGGCGGACAAAATGGAAATCCACCGCTAAGCGTGTTTCACTTATGCGCTTTCTTCTCCCATCTCTCTCCCTTCCTCTCTCCTTTTTTTCTCTCTTCCTTTTTTTCCCTCCAAATTTTAAAAGGATTAAATAATAATTTGCCCCTTAAACTTGGCATTTTTTATTAGTTTGGTCTTTCATGCATAAATTTTATTAGTTTGGTCCTAAAGATGGTTTAATTGCCAGTTTGCCCCTTCTATCTGTGAGATATTCAAAAATACCGAAAATACCCCTAAAACAAATAATAGTTTGGTCCTTAAACTTGGCACTTAGATAGCTCTATTTATCAATTGCCCCTTTAATTCATTTTTATCAATTTTCAACCGTTAAATTTAATTCATTATGTTTATAAAGCCCCAATTAAATCTAAAAAGTGGTTTAGTTAAACTTCTCCTGTAATTAAATTAAATGGGTGTGCATGTTAGTTGATCGAGATGATTAATGTCGGTTAGCATATGCTTTGGAACCAAGTGATTGAAGAAATGGTAGTGACCATACCATCAATTATATTAATTGTGTCACTCCCACTTATAAGATTATATAAATATCAATAGATAAATTATAAATTAAAATTATATAAATCAATAAATAAATTATAAATTATATTCTTACATTTTTTCTAAAATGATCATACATGCACGCCCGGCAAGGAGTTACCTTTTGAGGTTGATTAGTTGGGAAATTTTGAGGAGAAGAATAATTGAGACTCTTTTGGAGTTAATTAATTGTTTTTTGAGACATTATAAGCATATTGAATTAAATTTAATGGTTGAAAATCGATAAAAATTAAATTAAAGGGGCAAACTAAAAGATAAAGCCATCATGTAGGACCAAGCTAATAAAAGAGCCAAGTTTAGGGATCAAATTATGATTTGTTTAAGGGGTATTTTAGGTATTTTTGAATAACTCACAGACAGAAGGGGCAAACTGACAAAAAAAGCTATCATAAGGACCAAATTAATAAAATTTATTCATGAAGGACCAAACTAATAAAAAATGCCAAGTTTAACGACCAAATTATTATTTAATCCTTTTAAAGTATAATATTTAAAAATCGAAAAAATAATTTGAAACTATTGTTTTAATCGTATTGTCAAGATCAAGACGAATCAAACAAGTACACTCAACACATAATTCAAATTTTAAAAATAAAAATTTCATTTTTCACTTTCAAAAATTTGAGAAAATCATTTTTCATTTCTCAATTGATTACACAGTTGTGTGCTTACACAGTTGTGTGATTTCACATTTGTGTCATTTTTCACTTGTAATATCATTTCTCAATTGATTTCACAATTGTGTCATTTTCATTTTTCACTTATAAAATCATTTCTAAATTGATTTCACAGTAGTGTCATTTTTCACTTGTCAAATCATTTTTCACTTGTCAAATCATTTCTCAATTGATTACACAGTTGTGTGATTTCACTGTTGTGTCATTTTTCATTTTTCACTTGTAAAATCATTTCTTAATTGATTTTTCACTAGTAAATTTTCTCATTGATGACTCAGTTTCTCGGTTGTTTAAAGATAAATTGATTTTACGGTTGTGTGATTTCACATTTGTGTGATGTCATATGCCATTTAAGCAGTTGAGAAATCAATTTACCAGTTGTTTAGAGAAAAATATATTTAGTTTATAAATGTATTGACACACCTTTTAAACAATAGATAACCCAATTTATCACTTATTTCTCACTTGTGAACGATTGAAAAATTCATTGCTCAGTTGTTTGAAGTTAAGAAAAAATAGTTACCACAACTTTATAAACAACTGATAATTGAATTTCTCAATTACACTTGTTCAAATTTTACAACGTGACCAGTCCAATTTAAATAACTGAAAATTTTAATTATCAGTTGTTTAAAAAATGTTAAAAGCACTTTGGTAATATTAGCAATCCTATTTTTTACATGTTCAAAAATATAAAATTTTGGATTTGCGAAGCTGCCCTTACTGTTTATTACTAATGACTACAACCAAATAAAACACTAGCATTCCAGAGACTGATTAAACATGAACACCCTACCCACCGAATGCTTGCAAGAATGAGACCACCAGCAAATTCCTTAGACCACTAATGGCCAAGGCAGATTCCTTAGACCACTTCCAAAACCCAAAAGGGGTCTATAACACAGTACACGCAGCTTCACTTGAAATAAGTAAATCAACAACATAATCACCTCGACATATTGGATGGTCTCAACTACAGCGAGGGTGCCAAAAATTCTTTGCATAAGAGTGAACAGCACAAGTAATTGATCGACTGAACTTTAGAGGAGCTAGTAGACCAGATTGTTCATGTCCACACTCCACAGCATGCACGCCTAACAATCTACCATGATCCAGAAGAAATATAAACTCAAAAGAACTCAACACTAACTACTTTCAACAACAAGGACGTGGACCAAAAACACAAAGCTCACTGCGATCGGTACCGGGGCGAGATGGCATGGATTTCAACGAACAGTCGTCAAAGGCACCATCTTCGTTCCAACCACAGCCATCGCAAGCAGCGCCAAATCGCAGATTTGGAGATCGATGTTCTTAATTTCAGAAATTTAGGGTTGTGAAATCAGGAAAGAAGGGCGGGAGCGTGTCAAGGGAGTGTAGGGAGGGGCAGTTTGGCCGATTAAAATTATTATAAAGAGGGTCAGGGACTCTAACGGGGTTTTGATTACAACACATGGATCCTAAGGTAAAAAAGGAAAAGTGCTATTTTTATTGGCAAATTCCACCCTATCTCAGATATTTATTGGTAAAAATCCCTTTAGAATACGTGTGGTATTTCTCATTTAACCTATGAGAAATTGTTAGGAGATTGAGAGATATATTTCAATCTCTAAATCAAATAAAGAATATTTAGTTACCTGATCAACTTAGAATAGTTACCTAGTTAAGAGTATTTCTAATTAGGAATAGATTTGTTATTAGAATACGAAGATTTGTTATAATCCTATTAAAATTAGAGCTCATAAATATGAATCCTAATTCTAATAGGATTCTAACAAATCTCCTTATTCTAATAACAAATCTATTCATAATTAGAAATACTCTTAACTAGGCAACTATTCTAAGTTGACTAGGTAACTAAATATTCTTTATTTGATTTTGAGATTGAGTATATCTCTCAATCTCCTAACAGAAATAAACCAAATTTCGATGAAGAGTAGGGATAGGTACAAAATATGGTACCGTGCTTAACTCCACCGGTTTGAAGTGCGCACGCGAGTGGGAGGGAGTTTTGGCCAACAACATTGATTTGTCAAAGCACATGGGTATGTTTCCCATGGAAATGTGTTTTCAATCAATAACTTCTTCTTTTGCATTTTGCATTTTGCATTTTGCATTTTGCATTTTGTTGAGGAATTGGTTGCACTCCACACCTATGCCACCCACTCGTAACCTTTTTTTTCTAATCACTTTCAACCTTTTGCCACCTACTCGTGACTGTTTTTTCAATCACATTCAACCTTTTGCCACCCACCAATGACTTTATTTATTAAAAATATTTAATTGGTTGAAATATTTTAAATGTGTAATAAAATTTACAATATGAAAATAAAAATTTGTGTCATTAATTTGATACTAGTTATTGGAGATGCTAGTACCTTTAACATAGGTATCGAAATTTGATTTTGATACCTACCATTAGAGATGGTAATTTGATACCCTGTGAATAGTGATTCATAGGTCTCAAAATTTGATTTTAATACCTATGACTTAACTCCATGCATTGGAGATTATGGGTGGTTTGGTTGGTATACTGATTGTATTTTGCTTGTGCCGTGTACCAACCAAGTATGATTTGGTACACAAAAATATGTACAAGTACCAACCACAAAAGTCGTTATACCAAGTTTATTGGTACGATTGGTACAGTTGGTACTTGATATCTACCAAATGTAAATGTAGACAAAAAAAAAAAAAAAAAAGTTGCATTTGTATAAAAAAAAAAATTAGACTTTCTTGTCTAGTACATTATGTACAGTAGTCACTATATTGTTTAGTTTTCAAGACTTCAGTTGTTCTACTTTTTTAGTTTCAAGACTTTATAATTTGTGTTTTGAGATCTAGTTTTACGTTATAATGTGTTGTTTTTTATACTAGACAACTAAGTCCTAACCCGGGTTGCCGGATACTCTCACAATGGCATCGAATCGCGTATCGATTCGCAGGTATCGATTCGCGATTCGATACCGAATCGATACGTTGGAATACGCGAATCGTTATCTTCGATTCGTGTTCAAATACCTTGAAAAATCTGTTTGAATTCGCAATAAATGTCCTCTAAAAATGAAAAGCCATTGTTGCAATAAGTGAGTGTTGTACATTAACTTGTTATCCTTTCCAAGGATAAGTTCAAAACAGCTATAGAAACTGAAAATCCACAATGTTATTATAAAGGAGCTATATGATCAGTCCCTCACTATAAATCCATGTTGCCTGCCAAAGACTACTCCAACATACAAAAAACATTCCAAAAATTAAATTTTACAACCAAATAAAGTCACTACAATTTCAAAATTAAAATGTTGATTTTCTATAAAGAGTAAGTTTATTATTATTGTTATATATCTTTTAATATTTATTTAAATCAAACGTACTACTATTGCGAATTCGCGAATCGCAATAATTGTAATACTCTACGTATCGGATTCCATAGATTGAGCGAATCGCGAATTCGTATTGCGAATTCGAATCGGAAGAACTACGAACCGTGCAACCTGGTCCTAACAAAAAAAAAATATACAAATGCAACTTTTTTTGTCTTTATTTACATTTGGTAAGTATCGAGTACCAACCGTACCAATAAACTTGGTATACCAACTTTTGTGGTTGGTAGTGGTATATATTCTTGTATACCAAATCATACTTGGTTAGTACACGTTAGAAGCAAAATACAATCCGTATACCAACCGAACTACCCCTAACTATTTTTTCCTTTCTTTTTTTTTCTTTCTATTTTCTTCATTTCTTTTCCAAATTTCTACTTATTTTAGATCTCTTTCTTCTTAGTTTTCACAGGTTTTAATTTTATTCCCCCCCCCCAATCTCACCTCTTTTCATTGATGATTCCGTATGATGAATCATGTTACCATGGATTTGCCGTTGTTGTAATGTTTTTATGCCCACAAGTCTACTATCATCTGCTTGTGTGCGCATTAGGGCATCGCGAATGCATGGAGTTAAGCCATAGGTATCAAAATCAAATTTTGATACCAATGGATCACTATTCATAGGGTATCAAATTACTATCTCCAATGGTAGGTATCAAAATCAAATTTTGATGCCTATGTAAAAGAGTACTAGCATCTCTAATAGCTAGTATCAATTAATGACTCTAAATTTTATTTTCATATTGTTATAATTTATTTCACATTTAAAATATTTTAACTAATTAAATATTTTTAATAATTATATATGAATAATTTAAATAATATGGTGGCAAAAGGTTGAAAGTGATTAAAAAAAGGTCACATGTGAGTCGCATAGGTGGAGTGTCAGCGAATTGCTCAACAAAATGCCAAAAAAGTCATTGATTGATAACACTTTTCCCTGGGAACATACTCGTGTGCTTTGACAGCCCAATGTTTTTAGCCAAAACTCTCTCCCATTCGCGAGTGGACTCCAAACCGGTGCAGTTAAGCAAGGTACAATATTTGGTACCTCTCCTAACTCTTCATCAAAATTTGGTATCCATGTTTTTTTACCATTAAAGATGCTAACTCCTTCATGTGGGTATCAAAATTTGGTTTGGTGGCTGGAGTTTCCCTTAAGGTTTTGGTGGTTTATTCCAACTCAAGTTTCCGCCTTCAGCCTCCTTACATAGAGACCATTGAATTAACAAACCTTATAGTTTTCCCTTCTTATGTTTAACATCAAAATTTGAATCTACCGGTCAGCTCTAAGCTTTTATTTTCTTTCATTTTCATGCCACTTTTAGTGTAATAGTTGTTCCACGGTACTCCCTTCGCAAGAAAAAGGGCAAAGGGCAGCCCGATCCACAAAGGATCTGCGCGCAGCGAGGGTCTGTGCCTCTGTGGAAGGGTCCTCCCTACAAGGGTGAAATGTAAGCCTTACCCTGCATATATGGAAGAGGCTGCTTTAAGGACTCGAACCCATGACCTCAAGGTCACACGGTACACCCACAGTTTAAAAAAAAAAAAATGACAAATCAAACTTTAAATATTGTGTTTCTCCTCTTCATTGTTAAATTGCATAAAGCTAATAAAATTTCATGTATAATACATGAGATGAATATCATATCCGCAAAAGGAAGGAAAAGTTGGAAAGACTGTGAATTTGAAGTTCAAATTTTAGAAACACAACTTATCTTGGGGGACAAACCAAAATGGATATGAACGAAGGGATGGCATCTGAAATGTAGAAGAGTGAATATTCTTGCATATCAAGCGACCAATAAGAGTAGACGATTTACATATTCTTCATTAGAAGAGAAGGTAGTAGTATAATAAATACTCTTATCCACCTTCTCAAAGCTTAATTGCAAACCAAGAAGTCAAGCTCTACTACTGTTGGCGAGCTCCAAAACATTTCATTTATCTCTGATCATAACTGTGACTGTATAAAAAAGTTGATGCACTCATTACAAGAACCAATGAAGCAAGAAATCGTCTCTCGGGAGGCGTGGTGAAGCCACGCCCGACCCTAACGGGTGATCCCTTTGAATTTTAAACAATAACACAGAAGAAAAAAGTTGCATTAATCTATAATACTGATCCCCATTCAAATCAAATTCAATAATACCCCATAATTTCTGCCACCAAAATAATCTTGAACCCCTTTCGAAGGTTTTTTTTGGCTTTGCCCCTGCCAATATGAATATCTCAATGTTGAACACTTATGGGGAATGGCAAAAATGAAGACAATCATGAGGGCTAATGCATGTTTAACCCCACCCCACTTAAAAGTAATTATTTTTACAATAATAATTATTATTTATTAAGAAAAGAAAAAGAGAGCAGAAGAAGAAAAGAGAGACCCTTACTTTTTGCAAGTTCTTTCTCCTTAGCTGCTGCCATCCTCCTCAGTTTAGCAGCTTGTGCAAAAGTTGAAGGCCTATAATCAACAATGAAACATATACTTGCTCCGTGTTGGGAACTTTATACAATGTTGAATAAGCAATCAAAGAACAGCTTATCAAAACCCCAAATCCATTTCATATTTAAGGAAGAATATTGAGACTTTAAACATAATCAATCTTTCGCTATTGATACTCACTGTGACAAAGAGCTTGCCTCCTTTAAGAGTTGCTTAATCTCTGCACGCAGCTGCTTTTCCGTTTCACTCATAGCCCCTCTCTAAATTGAATATGATAGCAACAAAATTAAACATTGCTTTCAAACAAAGTGATCAACAGGAACTAGCAGGATTGGCAGATATACAACAATGCATTTACTTATAGTTTGTTAAGCATAAGACCAAATACAAAACAACGATTATCAGAACATGAAATCTGTATTCCTTTACGCTTAAAACACTCCCTCATTTGCGATCAAATAGACTAAATTTCCTTGTTGAGATTCTCCAATACTAAGCATTTACTTACAAAATTAAGATTGCAATTCCCGTCAAGTCCTAGCTTCAGCCTTAGTGTACTAAATAAACAAATTTGGCCCTAAAAAGGTACTCTTATTAAAGGGTACCTCCAAGACTAGTTATGCATCAATTACGTACTAAACTTTACAAATAACCGTTTTCTCTCCCAACTTTCATATTCTTCCTTGAAAGAAGAAAAAAACCGTTTGTCTTCTTCCATTCTCAATTCTTCAACAACACAATTTTTTCTTCATTTCTTTAGTGCTCATTCTCGTTATACGCACTCAACAACAAAATTTTTTGTAATCTCAACTCGTTGAGATTACAAACAATTGTGTTGTTGATTTTTTTCCAGTTTTTCCCTTTTGATGTATAATAAATTTCTCTCCTCTATGAGAGCCGTTATTTTCTCTCCATTGTGAGAGCCGTTGCTTTCTCTCCATTGTGAGAGCATGTGTTTCTTTGTTTTCTATTTGTTGTTTTTTCGTCTTAAAATGATGACGATTGCATTTTCGCACAATGAAGTGGATGCCGATGGTCTTAATTGCACAACGATGGTTTTCGGATTTTGAGATATGTGGTGGGCGTTTCCTCGTCAACCCGAATTCTGTATATCAAGTGTTAAGCGCAAAATATTACGAGAGAGGAGATATCTTAAATGCCGGATTAAGGCAGTGTCCAAGTTTTAATTGGAGTGGAATTCGATCGTCTCAAGATTTGGATCGAAATATTGTTGTTGTAGGTTAAGCAATACAACTACAATTGTTATTTGGGGTGAGCCTCCACTCTATGTGGTGTGCCATCTCTTTTTAACTTATGAATGAAATTGCTTTCTCGTTTGCTCAAAAAAAAAAAAAAAACTTTACAAATAGGAACTCGTTAAATGGAACTGATGGGTTAATACTCAATCCTATACATCTTAAAACTTGGCTTCAAACATCCTGGGGTTCAAATTCCCAGCTCCCATTTGGTCGGTCCCATTACGACCAAATTCTACTTCTATTTCTGCTTAATATCCAAGCACAAAATATGGTGCAAAATCATCAGATACAAAATCTTGAATTTCACCTCTTAATGTGATTTAACAATGCCCCATAATTATTTATACCCAATATAACTTCCATCTCCAGTACAGATTATCTGGGGAGGAGAGAAGACCCTTTGTTCTTTATATTGATGAATCAATTTACTTCAAACTTAATTAACCTCCCGTTTCAAAATCATGGATTTCAGACTTAAACATAGTTTCCAACAAATGGGTATATCCAAATTCGACGAATTTCACAAAACAAAAAAGAAAAAGTCAAATGAATATAGGGTTCATGATATTTACCTCCTTCTTCTGGTTAATGAATTGGGATAGGAATTGGAAAGCTAAAACGATGAAGAAGATAATTGGAGCTGCTAATGATTTTTCGTGATCTTCAAGAGCTTCCTCCATTTTTTCCGATCTCGGGTTATGCAATTCGACTATCAGATTTCAAATCCTCTCTTCTCTTCAGATCTTTTCCATGTTATTTTTCATTAACTGTTCATGATTTATTTTATTTTATTATGAATATCCATTTTAAAAGTGAAATACGGTGAATTATATTTGCAAGACACCATTTTGTACAATGAACAGGAATGCCTAAAATACCCTTACCCGGATACGCGCGTCTCGTGTACACGCTGACGAAATAATGAGATTATTTCGCATACTTTTACACTACATATGCCAAAGGTTGAAGATGTTAGTTTCGCCTGATTTTACACGAAACAGTGCGTTGGGTTTCACCCAATTTTACACGAAACATAACCATCCATTTCACCAACTTTTACACGAAATAATGCTATGCATTTCACCTAATCTGACACGAAATAAACAGTTTTTAACAAGGCTGCTGCATAATTTATACATCCAAACATCCAAACAAACAAATTTCATACAAACTGGATAATTCAAAAACCAATACATGATACACACATACTATTGCCTATTTCTTGCAATTCTTGCTTCGTTCGCCGCATTTGAGAGTCAATTGAATGTGTCTATCCGAGCTCGGTATGGCATGACCAGGTTACTTGCGCTTGGTTCACGTTCATTCTCCCAATATATCGCTGGTGATGGTATTGGGTAATCATTATCTGACATGTGCAGCTGCAAAAGTAATAAAATAGTTAAATATAACGAATTGAAATAAGATAGCTAAATATAACGAATTTAAATAAGATAGTTAAATATAACGAATTAAAGTATCATACCAATATAAAATGGTTTCCCACATGTCCCAACACAAGTGTGTCTGTGGGTGGTCCTCTTCCTTTTGGTACAGTCACTGGAAGGCATGTGAAGCCACTGGTTTGCGTGTACGAGACGAACACCACATTATACCTCGTGGCAATGATGTGCCCTAGCTCTGGGAGTCTCATATAATAATATTCAGGAGTCGGGGAGGTATAACAAGCAATGTGATCGTAGAGCTCGTCTACAGGACTCCAAGATATAACTCTCTGATAAAGCTCGCGGCGACTATGCAGCTCAATGCAACAATCTGGGCGCACTTGTTTCCCTGATCTCTGTATATTTGCGCTGCTACGGCTCTATAGCCATAATTTCCATCACCTATCACATCTGTGATGCCTTCAATAAATGGGACAATGAAAGGCATAAACGACAATATGTAGATTAGTGACTTTGAGTTGTCCATTTCCCTTTCCACGACCCCGACCCAGTCCTCGTCCTCGACCTCGTCCTCTCCCACGACTTGAAGCATCTAGTGGTGGAAGAGACGTAGGAGTAGTAGGGGTAGATGGTATACTGTTTGGAGCTGATTTCGTCTTTAACATCGTGAGAATGTTATTTGGACGCATTGAAGATTGACTTGCGGTACACACCTCCTCATATTCATCATTTGTCAATTTTCCGAGCGGATGACCTTCTGGATACGTTGGAAAGTCATGATTATGAGAACCATGCTTGACAACATAACCCCATAATCCATCACCCCTTTCTTTGGCCCGAATTTCAAAATTGCACCCAATCTTCTTGCTGCTACTCAACCTCTGATTCTTTGATTTGCCAGCCCTATAATTGCCACTAAAATGACATACTATCTTTGCGTAGGCTAGGATATTACCACTTGACTTCCTCGAATCTTGTATAGAAAGGGTTATATTTTGACGGGCCGCAATATCCCGTACGTGTTTAAGAAGCTCATCCCTATTTGAAAATAATAGTGATGTGTTGAATTGATCACAGACATCCGGATATTGACCCTGCAAATTATATTAGCATCAATTTAGTTTCAAGATTAGATTTTTATTCTGATGTGTATTTCAAGATTTGATTTTTATTTTGATGTGTATTTCAAGATTGGATTTTTATTCTGATTTTGATTACCACACGAAATAAAATCTTAAAAACTTACTTCATTGCCGCTTGGATTTTGATTCTGATGTGGAGAATTTGGTGCCCATCCTTCTTCTTCAAAGGTAAATTCTACAACATCAAGGTTAATATGATCATAAGAACTTGGAGAATGTTGTGGAGGATTTTGTGAGGAATCCATAAAATGAACTTAGAGACTTGAATTTGTGGTTAATAATGGGTGTAAATGAATGGGTGTTAAGAATGGTGAATGGGGCTGTTAAGAATGTGTGTTAAGAATAGTGAATGGGGCTGTTAAGAATGGTTATTTTGTAGTAGGGTTTAAGATAAAATTCAGGTTTTAAGGGTTCTGGGTTATACGTATTTCGTGTATATATACACGAGCTACAGTACAACATATCGTGTAATAGTACACGAAACACTCTGTTTGCTGGTTTAATGGTCTCGTACACGAGCTTAAGTGATTTAACACGTGTATTGTCACACGAAACCTCTGTGTTGCTGGTTTAGGGTTTAGGGTTTAGGGTATAAGGTTTAGGGTTTAAGGTTTAATAAGTTGTTTTGTACACGAGTTATAGTGCTACATCTCGTGTATTGAAACACGAAATACTCTGTTTGATGGTTTAATTGGTCTCGTACACGTGTTCTTTTGCTGTACCTCGTGTATTTTATCACGAAATTACTCATCCCATTTGTGTATTTTCATACGAGATACCAAATCAAGGTGTTCTTCGATGATTTGCCACACTATGTTAATGATACGCATATACTATATTAAATTATTGATTTATGGTGTTAATTTGAGCAATATATTGTACATCTAGACATAACAACTAACAAATGTCATATTGGATCATAATCAAGTAATTGAACATGTTATATAACAAGATAAACTGAGCATAATATACTTTAGAGACGGATGAAGAGAATGAAATAACTCGCATCACTTTTGAAAGAACAGATGAATCAATAATAATGCAGCAGAAGATATATACATAATAAAGATCCAGCACCACCACCAAACCATAAACAAGATATCAGACTGTTCCATTATACTCCACCTAGTAATTATCTTGGGTAGTAAATAACTAATAAATAGACGCTCTCACAATATTCTCATCAAACTAATATGAGTGTGCTCCTAGTCGAATATGTCGATAATCATCTCATCATCACTAGCTTCATCGGCATCCTACAATATCATAAACCATAAACAAGATATCAGATAAGTTTAATATACTCCCTCCGGCCCAAAATGATAGTTTCGTTTGACTTTTCAAAAGAAAAATGGAAATGAGACTATCATTTTGGGACGGAGGGAGAATATAAAGGAACATAAAAATGGTACTAACTTTCTGGGACGAAAGAAAAATGGAAATGGAAATAATAGTACCTAAATGTGATCTCCTTACATCTCGTTCACCCGTGTAATAGTAGCTCTGGCGTCCTCAGGTATCATGTCATCCGTGAGCAAGGGAAGTAGCATATCTCTGATGCCGGGTAGCGCCTCTGCAAGCCCAGTCTGAGGTGGAATGTCAACTGCGGGCTCATGTATCGGATTACTAATCCCAACATGACTCCTCATCCGAAACCATTCCATATAGTCTGGAGTCACAGGAGAAGATGCAGTCACTAATGGCCCCAAACGACGATGTGGATCGTAAGCATCAATGTCGTACTCAATCCACTCTACCCAAATATCATCCCGGTCACCATATGCCTTCTTGTACCCCTTCTGACTAGCCATCAAAGTGCACGTCAAGTGAGGCAATGGCGCCACTCTGGGGATCCTCTGCTGGAGCGCGAACTGCCTGGTAACCCGGTCAGGCATATACGCTTCAGTGATGTCTAAGAAGCGTATAATCCCTCTGAAGTATGATACTGGCAGAAGTGCGTCTACTCCGGTACCATAAGGAGTCCAACAAACCTATAACTCACTTTGTTAGGCAGCGTCAACAAAATACTCCCTCCGCCCCAGTGAAAGTGGCACTAGTGCCACTTTCACTGGGACGGAGGGAGTATAACAATTTATAACAATTTAAATATAAATAACTCACCCTCTCAGTAGACATCGTGTCTAGGGTGCGGCGATACATCAGTAGATGCCCCATCTCCCTCCTAGTGTTGGGTGGCAACCCAAAGTCCCACATCGGCAATTGAGGAAACAATTGCAAGGTATATAAGAGCACACACCCACTTCATTAGTATGAGGCCTTTTGGGAGTTGACCCAAAAACAAATCCGTACGGGCTGGGCCCAAAGCGGACAATATCATACTAATGTGGGAAAGTGGTGGTGGTGGTGGTCGCGGTCCCTACAACTGGTATCAGATCCATGGTTCGGATGGGCCCGACCGGGTGGACCGTGTGTGTGCTTTATATGGTGGGGTTCCCCTTGTGCGACATAGCGAATCGAGTCTTGCAATCGAGGGCGATGGTGTTTCGCAGGCAGTTGGTACAAGCTTTCGCCGATATGGGCCAGAGGAAACACTGCGGGCCATAGCGGTGTGGTCCTTGGTTTGAGGGGAGGATTGTTGGGTGGCAACCTAAAGTCCCACATCGGCAATTGAGGAAACAACTGCAAGGTATATAAGAGCACACACCTACTTCATTAGTATGAGGCCTTTTGGGAGTTGACCCAAAAACAAATCCGTGCGGGCTGGGCCTAAAGCGGACAATATCATACTAATGTGGGAAAGTGGTGGTGGTGGTCGCGGTCCCTACACCCATCTCTATCACTACGTGCCCATCTAAGGGCTCTCGGCTGCCCCTCTGCGATTGGGGGTTCAAAAGTCGCCGGAAGTCTGGGAAGTACTCGTATATCCAGCCCTGAAATGTATGTAAATAAATTAGTAAATAATTATTACTTGTAAAAGAGACTCAATCGCCCCTATAAAAGTTCAACTACCAATTAAATTAAATGTTGGGACAGAGAGAGTATTAAAGAAATATTAAATATTACCTCTAGCAGAGTCGAACAACCACCCATCTGAGCGCATCCGGATTTGGACGCCTTCCCCAACTCGCGGTACAAGTACGCCAAAGCAGCTGATCCCCAGGAGAGACGCCCCACTCTCGGAAGATCCATGCACAGTGAAAGATAGGCTGCAGGCATCTTATCCTGAGTCTTGTCCACGAACAACGTGCAACCCAAGAGGAACAGGATATAAGTAGAAGCACGCTGGTCATCTGTCATGTCTGAACGGGCCTGAAAGGCAAGCCGGAGTTCATGTAATGTGTAGGACGTGCCCCTTAGACAGCTGATGAGGTGTCTCTGGATCTCGTGTAGGTCAGGCTGTGGATCCGCCTTCCTAACAAGAAAACCTATACAGCTGATACCTATAAATTGAAAATGAAAAAATTAATAAAATTGATAAAATTTATGAAATTGATAAAAGTATATAACAACAATATACCTAGAATATGAGTGACGTCATGCATTGTGATCGTCATCTCCCCCCGCGGCATGTGGAACGTGTTAGTCTCAGGAGACCACCGTTCCACAAATGCCGTAAGCAGCGCCGAGCTAGTCCGGCGAATGGTGGTATCATGCAGGTGCTGGATACCCGATGCATCAACTGCAGTCAACCAAGCTCTATCATCCTCCGCCAGATTAGCACGCGAGAACCTGTTGATTCCAAACAAAACATTATAATTAATACTCTCCCCGTTATAGAAAAACACACTAAAAACATATAATAAAACTATTTATAAACAAATGGCTTACCTATCCAGATGCTGCTGTCTTGTATGGAACTTCACCACTGACTGACAAGTGGGGTTGCCCCAAATCTCTCGGGTTCGATGATGACCGAACCCGTATAACAACTCACACACCACTGGGCCGCCACCTGGGTCGCTCTCAATCTGCCATGGTGTAACAGACTTCTTCCCCACCTGCGGCCCGTGCCTCCCCTCTAGCCACCTGCGGACCCTGCCTCGGGCGAGGCCTCAAAGCTGCATCCTCCTCCTCATCGTCATCAGATGCCTCGTCTGATGCCGTCTCCTCAGAATCAGAAGATGACGACTCCGCATCTGTCTCATCATCTGTACGCTCCTCCTGTCCCTCAGTCTGTAGATCCCCAGTCTGATCAAGCAAGACATTCTTGTCATGCTTCTTTTTGGTGCGCAAAGCTGCTTCCTCGGCCTTCCTCTCTCTATTAGACGCATTCGAACGTTCACGTCCCTACAAAAAATTTAAATAAGAGACAATAAATAAGCGACAATTCTAGTCGAAAATGATACAAACAATCTACAACAATAAATCATTAATCTACAATTTTTTGTTTTTTTTCAGTAACAGTTTACATTTTGTGTGTATACATACAAAATGTTGAGAACCAAATCGTGTACAGTTCATACGAAACACACAAAACCAACTTGTGTAAAACCACACGAAATCAACCCCGACAATTCCAGATTTTTAAACCACCAATTTGTACACAATTCGAACAGTAAAACCCAAATAAAGCAATAAAACACAATTACAACAATGTAGGATCAAATTTAAACAACAATTAAGCATTATAAGATCGAATTTTAGGCATAAAAGTCAAGTTTTTGAAATTGAAAGTTAGGGTTATAAATTGAGGTTACCTGTGTAGCGGCGGTATAGGAGGCGGCGCCGGCGCCGGACTTGCCACCGATGGTGGGGAGCTTCTTTTTCATTGTTGCATGCGAATGTGTGTTGCGGTGGAGCCGGCGGTGGTGGTTGTCACGTGGAGTCCCTGAGTCGTTGATGGAGGGAGTGAGGGATGGAGGGTTTTTTTAAAATGAGAGGATTTGAGTGTTTTGGAGTACATATATGAGGGTCTTATAGTAAATTACATATGCCTTGTGTGTTTCATGCCTTGCAAATATATGTACCCTACCCGTGAAATACATGTATTTGAACACAAAAAAAAGTGAAATACGTGTACGTATGTATTGCAAAGCATTAATTCCCTAATAGTCCCCCCAATTAATGAATTTCTTCAAAAGGACAGACCTTTTCTTTAACTCCCTTGAATCCATGTGAGAGAATATTTATTCCCAACAGCTAGAAGTGGGAATATTGTGACTATATGTGTGTTCATACTACCGAACAGCTAGTTGATGTTTTGACAAAAAGTCTCGGGAAGCAGCGACTGTGTGATTTTCTTTTCAAGTTGAGCGTTTAGGATTTACACGCTCCAACTTGAGGGGGAGTAAAGTGATTTGGCACGATGACGAAAATCACGTAATGCAAGTTGTACACACACGGTTTTGTAAATAGAGTAGGGATGTATTTTTGGTATGAGATATTGTGATAAGCATAGAGAACTCGGAGAGGAAGAAATTTTAAAAGGAATAGGACTCTTGTACTATAATTACAAAGACGGACTATGAATAAAACCTCAGGAAAAAATTCATGAAATTAGATGTGTTTGTGAATTTGTTTCAAACTAGTGAGTAACCCATCGAATTTCTACGGGAATTATAAGGCTAACTAATTAAAAAAAAAAAAACTGATGCTAGGAATTTTCATACTGATAGAGAGAGAGAGAGAGAGATAGAGAGAGAAAGAGAGAGAGAGAGAGAGAGTTAATACTACAGTTCAACATAAAAAATGGGTAACCACTCATTATGATAAAAATATGAACTAAAAAAATCATGTTATTCCACACAATTATAAAAGAGCATAAATCGGGTAATTATGTGTATGATAAGTGACAGATATGTCGGACAACTCTACATTACAGGAAGTAATATAAAGTACTCCCTTTGTCCCATACCAATTGACACTTTTGGTCAAACAAACTTGAACTTTGACTAACATTTTATACTAAATTATTAATCTCCATAAAAAATTAAAAAAATTGCTAAATTAGTAATAAAAACAGTATCAATAACTATTTTCAAATTTTTATGGAGATAAATTATTTAACCTAAAATGTTAGTCAAAGTTCAAGTAGGTTTGACCAAAAGTGCCCATTGGTGTGGGACGGAGGGAGTATAAAGATCCAACCCCCCAACCAAGAAAAAAAAAAACTCTTATAGTATAGTCTGTAATGCTACTAAAAATTCAGCAATGGTGATTCATTTATAAAACTTGGGCCATCTAATGTCTATAACACATAATTACATACACACATTATAATTAGTACTCGGATTGAGTTTCTCTCTGCTCCATTAATTTGTTCATCCACTACGGCCCATAGAGTAGGAATATATTTTTGGTAAGAGATATTGTGATAAGCATAGAGAACTCGGAGAGGAAGAAATTTTAAAAGGAATAGGACTCTTGTACTATAATTACAAAGACGGACTATGATTCTATGAATAAAACCTTAGGAAAAATTCCATGAAATTAGATGTGTTTGTGGATTTGTTTCAAATACTAAGAACTTTTGATATATTTTTTTCTTAAAAAAACTCAATGATGGTGATGCATCTACTTCCCTAGCATGAACTCGTGTAGTATTTGGGTAAATCGTGAAATAAATACTCCCTCTCTGTTCCGAAATAAATCTCATCGTTGACAAGTTAATGTTTTTAAGCTTTTAGCTGTGTTTATTTGATTGTCCAAATCTATTCGGATTTTTTCCCCTAGGGCCTCTAATGCTAGATTTTAATACAAATAAAACCTCGCCCAGATCAAATGATACATAAGGAGCTGGGGCGAGATTAAAATTCCCCCTAGACCTTTAGCCTTCATTGACTGGTCAAATTAAACACCAATATACCGAAATTACCCCCACCCCTCAAACAAAACCAACCACCTCTCCCCTCCCTCCTCCCGGTCTCAACTCACGCTCTCTGTCTCTCTCTCTCTCTCTCTCTAAACTCACGCACTCTCTCACTTTCTCTCTCTGTGTCCAAACCCTAGCTTCTTTCCCTTCCTCCTCCAATAGCCGCCGACGATTCTCTAAATCGCTCGTCCGTCTCCGGCGATAACCGTCCTTGCACCTGTTAGATGGAATTGTTGCTCCTCGACACACACACCTGCTCGCCGGCGATCGAGCATTCTGACCAGTTTTAGAGTAGTTTCTATTTCAACGATGATATGTCGGCGAAAAAATCATCGTTTTCGATCTCCAACGACGCCGATCTGCACCTCTCTTTCACCATTTTCGCTGACGCCTTCAGATCTGTACCGGATCTGTTCAGATCCGTCACCGTCGCTTGTCTTTTTTCGGCAACAAACTAACTCCTCGACACACTCACACCTGCTCGCCGGCGATGAGGTGTAACTACAATTCTTCCTCATATTGTAATTGTAACCTGGAAGAAATTTTCAGTGACAACGACCCTGCTTATGTAATGTTTATGACCTGGTATGCTCATTTACTGGATGGCAATAAGCATTTATTTTATCAAAATTTCCTTTTTGATTCATCACTTTGCAAGTTTATTTATTATCATTAATGCGAAACCAGAATAGAAGTATCTAGGTATTCGTTTGTGCTTTTGTGTTACTTCACTTTGATTCTTAGTCTTATACGAGTAATATATAAGACTCTACACTATTAATATATAAGACTTTTTGCTCGAACAAGACTGAAAAGTCTCATGAACATTGAACCTATTTTGATACAAATGAACATGTTTTAATGAGATTGAAAAGTCTTATGAACAGCTTCAATAAGACTTTTAGTTTTATGAACACAGGTTCAAATGAACATGTTTTAAGGAGACTGAAAATAGCTCTTATAATACACATTATTATTCATAAGAGCAAAGTCTTATGAACAGGTTCAATAAGACTTTAGTCTTATAAACAACTTAAAATAAAACTTTAGTCTTATGAACATGTTCATAAGACTTTTGACTCTTATATGTTAATTATGTGTCAGTTTTAAGAGTTTGACTGCTGTTTGACCAAATTTGACCAAAAATATTTATTATTTTTTTGTAAAAAAAATGAAAAAAGAAAGTATTTTTTGTAACTCTTATATGATAATTATGTGTAAGTAATAAGAGTTTGACTACTTTTTGACCAAGTTTGATAAAAAAAAATTGTTATTTTTTTTTGTAAAAAATGGAAAAATTGATTTTTTTTTTACTCTTATGTGTTAGTTATAAGAGTTTGACTTTTTTGACCAAATTTGACTAAAAAAATTATTATTTTTTTGTAAAAAATGAAAAAATAATTTTTTTAACTCTTATATGATAATTATGTGTTAGTTATAAGAGTTTGACCAAGTTTGACCAAAAAAATTATTATTATTTTTGTAAAAAATGGAAAAAGTGAAATTTTTGACTCTTATGTGTTAGTTATAAAAGTTTGACTGTTGTTTGACCAAGCTTGACTAAATTTGACCCAAAAAAATTATTTTTTTTTTGTAAAAAAATGAAAAAAATAATTTTTTAAACTCTTATATGATAATTATGTGTAAGTTATAAGAGTTGACTAAAATTTGACCAAAAAAGTAAAGTTGGGAAGAGATATGAGGGTATTTTAGTCTTCTTACATCATTTTGATAGTGAGGGGTGTATGAGGAATTTTCCATCTGGATTTTCCTTATTTGGGTTTGAATCTGGGCTCAGGGGCCCTAGAGTCCAAGGCCCAAATCTATTCATATGGGTAGACTGACACCTCATATCATAGTTTTAAATACCGTTTTGGTCGGTGCACCGGTTTTGCTACTAAAACGAGACACACCAGTACCGGAACGCACAGACGTACCATTCCAAATTTACCATATTTTTAGTATATTTTATATAGAAGTATAATTAAAGTATCTAAAAAAAAAGTGTTTTGATGATGGTTGTTAGGATTCATTGTTAGTACACCCACCTGATTTGATTGACCCATTTCACGTGTCTTTTTATGGACTTTAGGTTTACTTGTAATGAAGTTTTACTTCAATTTTTAGACAAGTCTATTTCTAGATTTTTAGTAGTTAGGCTGAGTTATGATCGGTTTATTCTTAGCGGTTTAGTGTCCCTCAAGCCGCCGTCTTCAAACCGCCAGCATGGTGCCTTAAGTAAGTCCTTCATCAAACCGCAGTTTGTGTCTTTGATGAAACCGCATTTCAAGTTCATTCATGAAACCGCACATGCATCTGGTGGAACCGCCGACCAAGATATTGAAGCAGTTATTACTGTCATTTATTCCTTGAAGACAAACATTCGCTTTTCAACCGTAAAAATGAATGACTGGTGACTTGTCCTTAAACTTCAAGTCATGGTTCAGTTATTCTTGGAATGTCGGTTTGTCTAGCTTTTTGAAAAGTTACCGTTGTACTTTTCAACAACTAAAAGGACAATGTCAGGTAGTGATCCAACAACTTCCTGCCACAAAGCAAAAGCAAAGGACGACAGTGACAGGTCAACCAATGGGATTGTGACAACGCATAAAACCGCCATACAATGACTCACCTCATTGTCCAACGGTCACTAATGCCTTCACTATAAATAGCCTTCATTGTTCAACATTGAAGGTTGCTGAGCTTCAAAGAGAATATCCCAAGTATTCAAGTTTGCTTTGAAGATTGAAAACCCAGATACTCATATCTTCATCATCTCCTTAGCAAACCCAGAGTTCTTCATTAAAGCTTCAAGCCTTCAATCATCACAACTCAGCCTTGCACATAAAGTAATCACTTGCTCACCATCACTTAGATACTTTGAGCTCTTGATTTCTTTCCACACTACACACCCGGAGTATATTTTCTTATAGATTATATACCTCGAAAACACAGGTTGTTATAATAGCATTGTTAGGTTAGATTGTTTATTTAGAGTTTGGATTCTTTTGTAATCTTGTAAAAACTCCTCTAAATCAATACAAGTCTAGTAGCTATTAGAAAATCCTAGGCTAACCACCTAGGTAGAGGACGTAGTTCTTTCAAGAACGAACCTCTTCAAATTGTTGTTCTTGATCTTTATTTTCTGTCTTGTCATTTACATTTATGTTTATGAGCTTTATTTACTTTCATGTGAAATGACTTGATAAATGATTTGCATACTTTTGTGATACTTCAGTTGTGCCTTGTCAGTTGAATCATTCCTTTTTCAACCACTTAAACCGCCCAACTCTTTATAATTCAGTTTAGTCAAAACCGCAAAACTCCGCTGTGCATTTTATCTGAGCGGTTCTAGTGCTTTAAACCGCAATAGACCAAACTGATAAGTACTTGGTTGATTTTCAAAGGTATTTCGAAAAAGATTTTAAACCGCTATTCACCCCCCCTCTAGCGGTTCTATACCCTTGTTGCCCTTTGGGACCAACAATGGTTAACTTAAAGCAGGAGAATGTTTTAATAAAAACAAATTCCTTAAATTGACATCAACTTACATCTTTTTGATTCACAACCTTCAATAAAAATGGGTTTAAAATGTCAATTTTCCATCTCGGGCGGAACACACGCACCTCGATTCGGACTGGAACGGATCTTTTCAGCCGTAACAGACCGGTACATGCGAGAATTCAGAATGAAACATAATTTACCTCGTTCTGAACTAATTTTTCACCGGGAATGGTGCGTTCTAAAATTTATAACTATGTCTCTTATGACATTACAATGCGTGTGCCTATTAGAATGGGTAGTACAGAATAATCACTAAATTGCATGCCTTAATTTTAGTAAGGTCACATTTATTTTGAGACAAACGAAAATAAAAAGTAAAGACATATATTTTGAGAGTGACTAATGGGGGTTACTAGGGGTGTAAATGGTTCGGTTTGGATGGATTTACGGACCGAACCACTGTAAAAATTCCAAACCGAATTGAACCATGAAAAATTTCGAACCAAACCAAACCGCTATGGTTTGGTTCGGTTTGGTTCCAACCGCGGTTCAAACCATAGTTTAGACTAGAGAAAGAGAGAGGTCGAAGGAAAAAAACATTTATCATTATAAATAGTGGAGAGAAATTAGTAATTTATGTATCGCAAATCGCAATGAAGATAACAACCGATGATATTAATATTAAATAATATACAAACTATGAGTTAGGATTAGTCTATGTAATGTAGGCTTTCTTATTGATCTAATAATAAATATACAAAAATATTAAATAAGATGTGAAACTGGTGTTAGAATTAGTTCATGTAATGTTGTTTGGTCTGGCGGTTCAGCTTGGTGGTTCGGTCTCGCGGTCTCAAACTGTGGTTTGGTTTGGTTTGGTCTAGTATGGGGAAGGTCAAACCATAAACCAAACCGAACCATGTGGTTTACCAATATTTGAGACTGAACTAAACCATTGATGTTTGAAAACCAAACCAAGCCAAACAAATCCAATAGTTACAGGGTTGGCCTGGTCCATGAAGTAAGATGGGAGCCTGAGCCTCGATCTGTGTGCATTATCCGCAACCTGGCGGATAAACTTGGCCTGTGGGTCGATGAATGCGGATCAACACGGGCTGGCGAATTTGCGGTCTGTTCCCAGGCTCAAGGCCATTTTGGCCATAGTCAATCTATAAGTATAATAGTACATCAATTGGTCTCACAACAAATATAATGGCAGAGGCCATGGCTTTTAGACAGGGTTTGGTTTGTGCGAGGCATCATAATATTACAGAAATTCATATTGAAACTGATTTTCTTTTAATGTTTAATGTTTAATGTTCTTTGCAGGAACCAAACACCATCAGCGGGAGGATTAACTTTAATATCTGACTGTAGGAAGCTAATGGAATCTTTTGTGCATATCTGGTGCTCTTTTGCGTATAGGGAAGGAAATGGTGCGGCGGATCTTTTGGCAAAAATGGCAGCACAATCGGATAGTATCGATGAATGTTTTGTAAACCCGCCTATGTATTTATATCCATGTTTAAAGCAAGACTTGGAAGGGTATGCTTTGTGTTGAAATATTGTAGAGTTTCAAGCTACTACTGTGTATGTAAAGTAATGTTTAAATTTTATATATAATGTGTGTTTGACAAAAAAAAAAATTGTCTCTCCGTCCCGCTTGAATTAGGATTCTTGGTCAAGTAAGTTATACATTGACCAACAATTTGAAGAAAAATAATTATCTTAGGCTCCGTTTGTTTGGGGGAAAACATTTTCCGGAAAATGATTTACCGGAAAATGACATAAACATGTTTTTGGTTGTTTGGTAAATCTAAGGAAAATGTTTTTCGGAAAAATATTTTCATGTGAGCAAAAAATAATTTAATATGAGAAAAATTATTATGAGAATTTTTTTGAAGGGAGGTGGGTTGGTGGTGTTGGGGAGGGGGTAGGGGGGAGGGGGTGGGGGAGGTGTTAAAAATAATTTTAATGTGTGTGAAAAGAAAGTTTCTTTTTTGAGGGTGGGTGGATGGTGGGGTAGGGTGGGGGTGGAGGTGGGTGGGTGGTGGGGTTGTAGGGGTGGGGGATGTGTTCAAAAATAACTTTAAAGTGAAAATAAGTTTTTTTTTTTTTTTTTTGGCCGGGTGGGTGGGGTGGGGTGGGGGGGGTGGGAGGGGTGGGGTGGGAAAGGGGCGAGGCGGAGGTGGAGGAGTGTTCAAAAATAATTTTGTGTCATCATTATTTTCCCGGAAAATGTTTTCCTAGGGAGAGGTAAGGAAAACGTTTTCCTTAGAAAAGGGGGAAAACCATTTTCCGGAAAACATTTTCCCCATTTTCCGGTGCTTAACAAACACCGAAAATGCGGAAAATGTTTTCCGGAAAACAAACGGAGCCTTAATGAAAATCTAAAAATAGTTATTTAGTTTATTAGTAATCGTGATACAATAACAATTTTTAAATTTTTATTAGGATGATTATTTTTCTTCAAATTATTGGTCAAAGTATAAATTCGTTGACCAAGAATCTTAATTCAAGCGGGACAGAGGGAGTATGCTTAATGGGTACTTCACCAAGATATTTTTCTTTTAGCAACACAAAAGATACTCCCTCCGTCCCAAAATGATGTTTTTGTTTGGCTATTCAATCTTTTTAAGGATAAGAACATTTGTTTCAATAGTCATGTTATGTTTGTGCACTTTTAAAGCTTAGATTGTGTAAATGAAAAGAATTTTTTAGGACAATAAAACATGAATAAATGAAAAGATCATTTTGGACGACGGAAGGAGAATTATGTTGAACAAGATATTTGGCAGCAAATAAATGGATTAAGACGAATTATTGGGTTGATTAGGAGGTCATTATCACTAAAGCACTGTGTTGTCAAGAAAGAGAAAAAAAAAATAAAAATATCTCCTTCAAGTAGTTATCAGACCGAAAGTATCATTCAATCCACCAATCATAAAGTGAGGAATATAAAAATAGTCACTATATGATTGAGTTTTATAATCGACTAAAAATATCTTATAATTACATTTGACACCCTTGTAGTTTGCAAAAGACATAAACAAATTATGAAAATACAACCACTTGGCCATCATCAAGGAAAAGACAATAACTAGGGTTTGAGTTAGTCAACAATTTTATGTCACACAAATGCTATCTAAATTAACAATGAACCATGTTAAGATATTAGAGCATTCGATCAACGAAATTGAAAAAAAAAGAAAACCACGCATGACGCTTTGCAATATGACCCTTTATAGTATTTGAGTGCCAAACAATATAAAAAGTGTTAAATCCGAGTCAATTTAAAGATAGTAATATTGTGTTAATTATGTTTTTTAACAAGGTTAAGTATGTATCCGATATCATTTATTTTTACTCATTAATTTACTAATGAAGGGTACACATCAAAATTCACAAGATAAACTTGGATCAGATTTCTTTTACGTCTTAATAGTAGATTTCAGTTGTGTAACACGGATAATCATATATTTATGATAAACTACAATAAATAAATGCATTATATGCGCACCAAAGAATATCTCACCTCTTAAAAATTACCTGAATCATATGTTATTCTTGACGAAGAGTACAATGCCTATCTATCTTGATGAGCCCGTCAGGTAACTCTTCCATCTACCGCTCTGGTTCAGTTGAGTCGAAAAAATCGTGCCCTATACAAGAAGAAGGAAAAAGTAAGAACTACAAGGGTGCAAAGTGTATTTAAGTCAAACCTTTTGATAAAAATCAGTAGTGCTCACACAAGACACAACTTACCACTCCCATCAATTACCAAAAGGCTAACTTTGTCATTACACCCCCAAAACAACGACACGTGCGTCTAACATATGCCTTTTCTCAAACCCCACCCGATCACGCCACGTGTCCTTTAATCTCTCCCTCACCAAATCCAACGGCCCAAATCAACCCTAAACAAACACAAAGAAAACACAAAGCCAAGGACCAAGACACAACAAAATACCAACCAATCAAATCAAAGCACGCGGATCAATGACGTGGCAAAGATCTTTTGTGCGAAATCCCGCCTAAACCCGGACTTCAATTCATTCCACAAATTACCATTTACTTTCTCTCTCTAGAAACAGAGCTTTCTCTCACACACAGTACAGAGTGAAATCACACACACAAAAACACACACTTCACCAAAGCAAATCTCTCTATATTATTCTTTCTCTTTGCCCTTTCTCTCTATTATTATCCTTATCTCTATCACTCTCTACAACCCTAAAGGTAAGACTCGCTCTTTTTTCTTGAACGGGTGTGAGTTGACTCTATTTTTCTTAACGAGTTAGGACTGAGTCGTACCGAGTTTGATCATTTTTGGGTTTTTCATTGCGCAGTTTTCGATATGAAGGGAGGTAAATCAAAGGCTGAAGCGAAATCAAGCGATAGGTACAATATTTCTTGTTTTGATATATTTTCTTGGCTTTAGATCTCTCTCTCTCTCTCTCTCTCTCTATATATATATATATATATATATATATATATATATATATATATATCTATATATATATTTAATCTTGTTTTAGCAAGTTTGGATTTTTACTAGATTTGTTGATTTTAATTATTGTAGATTTTTTGTGGGTATTTTTGAAGGGTTTTGTAGTGTTAATTAGTTAAAGTTTGAATTTTGTTAAGGTTGCTGTGAGTTGAGGTCAACTTTGCATTTGTTACTTCAATTTTTGTTCTTTTTGACTCAATTTTTAGTTGTTGATTTTTTTTATTTTTTTTGTGTGTTTTTTTTAATTGTTATGTTTATGGTAGTTTTTATTGTTAGTTGATAAAGTTTGAATTGTTGTTGATTTCTTTCTGGGTTGATTTTAGGCTCTATTTGGTGAGTTCTAAACATTTTAGTTTTTATTCTTAATGAATTGTTAGCTGAGGTTAAGTTCTAATTTTGGGAAATTTTGTATTTCAAAAATTTCTTGATTTGTTCTCAGAAAGTTGGGCCTTTTATGTTTGATTATATTGTTAATTGAATCTCTTTTAATTTTCCGCTTGGTGTGATTTTAGGCTTGGTGTGAAGAAGAGGGGTGGAGCTAGCGAGAGAGCTAGCAAAGCTCCTGCAAAGAAGACTAAGCCTGACAAGGATCCTAACAAGCCCAAGAGGCCTGCTAGCGCTTTCTTCGTTTTCATGTACGCAGTCGTTGTGATTAATTCATTGTTGTATTTCAATTTATAAATATTAATCATTGTGTTTTTTTGATTCATTTAGGGAGGACTTCAGGAAAACGTACAAAGAAAAACACCCTAACAACAAATCCGTATCTGTTGTAAGTTTTAAATTCGTTGATCGCCTTGTATTTATCCGTCTACTTTGAAATATGGTATTTATTGATCTTGTCTTTGTGATTTTTTTTTTGCCTGTGATCAGGTCGGTAAAGCTGGTGGCGACAAATGGAAGTCTCTTTCGGAAGCTGTGAGTAAATTTTTAATGACCAATGTTTAATTTGGCTATTCTTGGTTCAGGGTTTTGTTAATTGTTTTTTCCCCCTCCTAAAATCAGGAGAAAGCACCCTACGTTGCAAAGGCTGAGAAAAGGAAGGTCGAGTATGAAAAAACCATGCAGGCTTACAACAAGAAATTGGTAATTTCATCACTTCCATTTCCTCGACTTTGAATTCTAGTTGCTAATTGGATAATTATCGGATGTAATGAGGGTTACGATCTAAATGAATCTTGTATAGGCTGAGGCAAAAGACGAGGAGGAGGATGAGTCTGACAAGTCAAAGTCAGAGGTTCACGATGACGACGAGGATGATGATGATGAGAGTGGAGAGGTATTGATACTTTCTGAATAATTATTTACGCCCACGATAATGAATTATATTCCGTCCCAGTTCACTTAAGACCTTTTGACTTAAACTGGTTAATTTATGGTCGTTTTGACCTAGACTTTTTGGAAATATTTATGATCCTAATAAAAATTTATAAATTGTTAGTGAGTATTTTTAATGGTGAATCATTTTATAATTGTTAAATTTCCGGTAGGATCATAAATATTTCTATAAAGTATTAGTCAAAACGACTCTAAGTTGACCAGTTTTAGTTGTAAAAAAAATCAAGTGAGTTGGGATAGATGGATCTATAGTCTTGGTCAAAACGACTCTATGTTGACCAGTTTTAGTTTAAAATATCTCGTGAGTTGGGATAGGAGGAGTAAACACACGCCTTATGATTGAGATTTTGCTTTGTTAATCTTTGTGCAGGATGAAGATGATGAAGAGTAGAGTTATGGAAATGGGAGAATGAGATGGAAATTTGTGTAGGATTTCTAAATTATCTTTTAACCAGCAATTTGAAGTTTAGTATCTCCTTTGATAAATAGTTGTCCTTTTATTTTGGGGTGACCTTCTTGGTCGAGGGGGTGTTTGGTTGTAGTAGGGAAAAAGAAATGAGAAATGGTTTCAGGAGTGTAGGGTCACTTGAAGCTTTTGCATGAGATGATGGTTTGTGTACTATTATGATCCTATGATGATGCTCAATGATAATTTTAGTTAACCACATTATTTTCTCATGTTTATTATTACTATTACTATTTATTATTGTTTTTATTTTGGTGGAAGTGGTCCTTCATGCTATGTACAGTATTTTTTTACTCATATAATCATAAGGGTAACTTGGCTTTGTTTTGTGAGAGTGGTGGTTGTAGGGTAAATTGAATTTGTATATGTGTGAATCACACCATTTTAATTTGAGTCAGCTTTATGAAAAACTGTTTTACACAAAACTTAGTAGTGTAAAATTTTTTTTTTATGAAAATCGGATTTTTCTTAAGAGTTGTAAACATGTTTTTTTTTTTTTTTTTTTTAATTATGAAAAACGGATTTTCTATAAGAGATGAAAACAAGTTTTACGCTAAAGTTAGTGTAAAACAAGTTTTTTTCACGGGATTCACTTTCAATTTTTGGAGTTAGTAGTTCTTGCTTTATTAACTTGTTAATCCATTATTATGTGGGAAGCCATGGGCAAGAGCTGTAAATGTGGATTGAGTTGGTGAACTCGAGCCGAGCTTTAACTCAATTTGTTGCGTTGAGTTTTTGCTGTGGCTAGTAGGGTTGTTAAGTAAACAAAGTTAGACTCGAAAAAGTTCAAACACAAATAATGAGCTCGAGGTGTAACTCGAGTTCAAACAAACTTCTCGAGCTCGATTTGTTACTAGGTCGAGTGTGTTCACAACTGAGTTTGCAATGAAATTGTTTTTTCTCGAGGAAAATCACAAATTAATTATAGGATTAAATAATAATTTGGTCCCTAAACTTGGCAGTTTTTATTAGTTTGGTCTTTCATGAATAAATTTTATCAATTTGGTCCCTTATGATGGCTTTTTTTTTGCCAGTTCACCCCTTACTTCTGTGAGATTTTTCAAAATGCCGAATATACCCCTGAAACTAATGATAGTTTGGTCCCTAAACTTGGCGCTTACATCAATTTGGTCCTTTATGATGGATTTATATATTAGTTTGCCTCTTTTATTTATTTTTACTATTATATTTAAAAATTGTTTATAATGCACTAAAAATAATTAATTAATTTCAATAAAAGTCTCAAATATTTTTCTCCTCTAATTATTTCGAGTTATTCAACCTCAAATATTGTTTCTCATTTTGTTGTGCCATTAGTTCGATAGATGCTCAGCCAACACCGCGCGCGCAGCTGAATCTGGTAGCTATAAGTAGAGCTGTCAATACGGGATGGCGGGGCGGGTTGGGCCCAACCCACCAAAGCCCACCTTCAAACGGGGCGGGGCGGGCTGGCCCAAATTCTTGGCGGGCTGAGAAAATGCCAACCCAACCCACCCCACCTTGGGTTAGTGGGCCAGGCGTGCCAAGAGCTCAATACAATAAATAAGGTTTATTTTTATTTATTCTTAATGAGGGATGTTTAACTTTTAATTAAGAGAGCATTTTTTTTAATTAACTTGTAATTATTGAATCAAAACACACCCAAAATACTGTTTATAGCCATTACACAAACAACCACTGTCCATTGGCTACCTACCACCGACCCCACTTCCCGCCACCGACCACCGTCCACCGCTACTGTCAACCGACCACCGTCCACCGCCACCGTACAATCAAATTTGAGTAACAAAACATTTACAACAATGACATCAACAACATCAACTAAACTCCGAGTGAATGAATCTCTTCTGGTCCAAGAACTGTAACAAAAAAAAAAAAAAAACAGATCTGGATATGTTTGCAAACTAAAAACAACAAACACACTCAGATCTATACAGATCTGTAAGCTTACACACACAAACACAACTTAACACACAAATTTTAAACCCTAGGTTGTAGATCTAAAACCCAAAATACAGTAACACTCACACAAGCAAATTTATGTGCTAGAAACACATATACACACACACAGACTTAAGAGAGAGAAAAGTAACGAGAGAGCGAAGGGACAGAGAGAGAAAAGAGACGGAGAGAGAGAGGGCACGGAGAAATACACACCGTAAAACTTGACGATGGCCGGTGTTAACAGCAGTTGTGGCGGATGGTGGTTTCGGCGAGTAGATCTGGAGCAAAATGCAATGGTCATGGCTTGAGGGTTGTGAAGTAGGGAAACCATCAAAATGAAGAAGATAAACAAGAGAGGGAGAGAGAAACGAAAAATGGTGGTTACAGAGTGCGGCGGCGGCGAAGGAGGGGGCGGTGGCGGAGGGAGGCGATGGCGGAGGGAGGCAGTGGTTTTCTTTTTTAAGAGAGAGTTGTTGTGTGACTCTGGTAGAGAGAGAAATGTTTGCTATGTACCAAAAAAAAGAGAGAGAAGGGTTTGGTAAAATGAGTGGAAGAGAGGTAAAATATCTAGGTAAGCAAAAAAAAAAAAAAAAGTGGGTTGGCCCTCCCCGGCCCGCCCCAAACCCGCTCCGGACCGTGACCCAAATGGGCTAGCCCAAATAGGCCCACTTGTATTTGGGTTAGTAAAATTAAGGCCCAACCCACCCTTATTCAATGGCGGGTCGGGCCAGCCCAACGGGCTCGGCCCAAATTGACGGCTCTAGCTATAAGTCCGGCTGTAAATGAATGGAGTTTATTTTGGGGGTTCGAGTAAAAGTTAAAACTTATTTGAGTTCACAGTTTTATTTGAATTAGAGCAAATTTGCTACTCCTAATCGAGTCAATATCGTACACGAGTCTTAGACTCAAGCTCGAGATTAGGTTTTTATTGTATGCGACTTAGCCAAGCTTGAGCTTAGGGTTTTTTTTTTTTTTTTCTAAAATTTACAACTTGTCTGAGCTCAAGTTCAAGTCTTGTCAAGTTCTTACTTCTTGATGAGATTATCCAGATGTGTTCGGTTTTATATCGAGTCGGGTTAGAGCTGTGATTTTTTTTTAGAGATTTTAACGATCTTATCGAAGAGAGCTCGAGTTCAACATGATAGGGAACAAAGAAAATTTAACAAAGCTGAATCAAGCTCGAGTTCAAGATGATATCAATCTTTAATTTCAGTTCATTCTTCTTTTAGTACTTGTAAGGTAAGTAAATACAGTGGGTAGCAAAAAAAGCCTGATCCATGTAGACAGTAGCATTATCATAATAATTTACCCAAAAAAAAACTGGTACAAAATCCAAAATTTCAAATACAAAATATGATTTACGGCAACAAATTTGTATCTAATTAACTCCAGAAATGTTATCTCCTCTAAAATACAAGCTCATGGGGTTTCATGCCTGCCTTGAGTGAAAATCTGGCAGCCAAATAGGTCTTCAAGTCTGGGACTGCTTCAATTGCCTTAATCATGGTAGCATCAACAGACTTTTGATCGTCTTTCTTATCCTGCGGAAGCACGTTCTTTTCCTACAAGGGGGGGGGGGGGGGGGGGGGGGGGGGGGGGGTTTACAAATGCAGTAAGAGGCTTGCAAAGGCTCTCAGGTCTTTTATACTCCATCCATTGCGGAAAATTTAATCCCACTTTTTTCTCGTCAACTTTGAGCAATGATTTGATAGTTCTAACTATCATGAAAATCTAAACGTGTTATTGATAGTACTTACAATGATATACTCCCTCCGCCCCGAACTAAGGTTCTTAGTTTGACTTTACATGGAGATTAAGAAAAAGTAAATGAAAAAGTAAATGTTGTGAGTATGAAAAGTGAAGTAAGAGGAAATAGGAGAGAGAAAGTGGGTAAAAAGTTTTTGTTGTGAAAATGACAAGTGGGCCCCATTGTCCATTTTAGGTAATAAAGCAACTAAGAACCTTAATCTGGGACAAACCAAAAAGGAAAGTAAGAACCTTAGTCTGGGACGAAGGGAGTACCAACAATATATTTTAGATATTCAATTGGATAGTTAAAAACTAACCTAAATTATTGCTCAAGGTTGATTCAAGTTAACATAAAAAAAAAGTGGAACTAACTTTCCCGGACAGAGTATATTACAAGAAGGGACAACAAAAGCATCAACAAGCATGATAGGAAGAAATATGGCATGAATTAGAGGATAATAAAGTGGGACCAACCTCCTTATCGGCTTCAAAGAACTCGCCTTCACCCTTCTTTTTCTTCTTTTCGACTTGCTTTGCGAAATACTTGTCATCAAACTTGTCTGCATTTACCCCATTAATGTCAACCTTGGTTGAAGTGGCAATCACGTATGATTGATTGACGCGCCTCAATGGAACACCGTTGATCTTGAAGGGACCTGTGGTAAAAAAAGATAAGGCTAATAATTTACTACCTCCGTCCCAAAATGAATGTCGAAATTGCTCGTGATCAAGAGCAATTTCGGATTCATTTTGGGACGGAGGGAGTCCAACTTTTCTTTCCAAGTATAGCATTAACTGCAACAAGGCCAACAAAAAAAAAAAGGCATTTGAAGTAAACATAGGTCGTGACCGAGCGGGAGTAATAAAGGATAATGTTGCACATAAAATTGAGAAACCAATTTACATGGGAACAATGTCATTGTGACCCATAATATACACTATATAGTGCACAAGGAAAAACAAATACAAATGGAAGGGGTGGGAGTTACCTAAAGGCCGAAAGAAACTGAGTCACTGCAAAGACAATCACCAAATGGAACTAACTACTACGTATATATAGGAATATAAACAACAAATTGCATTGTTTTCCCATTAATTCTTTAGAGTTTTTAGCTATTTTGACATGCGTACTATTTGGGCGTAGTCAATGTCACATGCGTACTTCATTAACAGCAAATGTGTCCTGCGTACTTTAGTTTCGTTTTCAATTTGGCCTATTTCTCTAACGCCAGTTAAAATTTAACGAAACAGTCAACGAAAGTTAACGTACTAGTTAGTTTGAAGTTGATTTTCCATTTAAGGTCTTCAATGATAATTCTATAAGTAAAAGGGATGTGAACTAAAAATTTTGAAACATTAATATTTAAAGCTTAAAATAAATATATATTTTTATATTTTTAATTATTTTTGAACGCGTCTTAAAAAAAAAATATTTGGATTAAAAAATATTTAATAAATGACCAATGTATCTTAAATAATCAAAACATTTAATAAATGAACAATTTAACCTTGTATATAATTTATTTTTCCAAAAATTCAAAAACTCAGTTTCTTTTTTTTTAAAGAATTGAATTAGGCAAGCTATGGCGGCGACAGTAGCACCCATAACATACCAAGCCAACACATCTGAGTTTCTGTTTTGATAAAATAAATGATATACGAGATTAAATTGTTCATTTATTAACAGTTTTGATTATTTTAGATACATTGGTTATTTATTAAATATTTTTTAATCCAATTTTTTTTAAGACACGTTCAAAATAATTAAATTTATAAAAATATATATTTATTTTAAACTTTAAATATTAATGTTTCAAATTTTTTGTTCACAACCCTTTTACTTATAGATTTTCAATGTAGCCCTTAAAAGGAAAATGATTTTCAAACTAACTAGTACGTTAACTTTCATTGACTGTTTCGTTAAATTTTAACTGGCGTTAGAAAAATAGGTCAAATTGAAAACGAAACTAAAGTACGCAAGACACATTTGCTGTTTATGAAGTACGCATGCCACGTTGACTACGCTCAAATAGTACGCATGTCAAAATGGCTAAAAAACTCTAATTCTTTATTACTCCCTCCGTCTCAAAATGATCTTCACACTTTTTTTTTTTTGCCGTTACTACGAAGGATCTTTGAGCAATAATTTTAGGTCGACTCAATTGTACTAATGAAAATCTAAAACTTGTTATTAACACACCATCAACAATACTATCAATAACAAGTTTTAGATTTTCATTAGGATAATTAAATCAACCTAAAATCATTACTCAAAGTTCCTTCATAATAATGTCAAAAAAAAGTGTGAAATCATTTTAGGACCGAGGGAGTATTAAACAGACTCCTCCTCTAAGGAAGGATGATGGGAGATAGAAATGGTAATCAGGAAAAAGGAGTTTATGTATAAGTACCCCTAAATAAACAACTAACCTAAATCATCTAGAAAACAATACAAAAAGATCAAGTCAGCATTCCTGATCACTTGGGGGTTGGTATTAGCCACTCTAGATCCTTTCACCACATTTAGTTTGGACCAACGAAAGGTCGTCAGACAAGCAATACTCATTTGCATAGTCATTTGTTCAAGTTAGTTTTGGTGTTCCTTACATCTAAAGGCAGGTAGTTGGTAGATTATTGCCCCTACAAATGTAATACTAATCCAACAGAGATCCGAGACAGTGAATTTTCTCTAACCGGGACTTTACTGATTCTCAGAGCTGAATTTCAAATCACTCTTTCCTATAATACCAAAATCATTTTCAACGTTCTCATTTCAGCTACATTCATTTTATAAGCTTGTTCCTTTTGGTTGTCTAACATTGAGTTTCACAATACCATTTAACCTGATCTAGTTACACTTCATTTACCACGAAAATTGGATTCCATATATTTATAGCCCTTTGAGCCTTCAAGGGATCGCCACTTGTCTTGATAATAAAGTCCAACTATCCCTTTCTACTTCTGCTTATTATAGACCCTTTCAACTTATAAATCTAATATTCACGTTCTCTACCTTTTTTTTTCAGTAATCATTCTCATAATAGAGTATGAATCCAAGAAAAATGAAGTGAATAGAATTCCATTAGTAGAATGAGTAGATAAAGCTCACAACTACGATAATCTTGAAGTTCCTAAAGTTACTAATGAACGACAAAAATGGTGGATAAAAGCTGCAATAAAGGTAAATATATAATGGGGAAATGACAATTTAGGGTCCAAAGTTTGGGGTGTGTGTGCCAATAGGGGTCTGATGCATCGATTTTGTCAATTTAGGGTCCAAAGTTGCAAAAATTGTGCAGGTTAGGGTTTTTTAACGATTCTGCTAACGGAATCCAGTTAAGTCACACGTGTTTTGCACATGAACTTAACTGGAGTTTGTTTTGATTATTTGCATGGGCATATCGTCATTTCAGACGAAGAAAATTAATAAAAAAAATTCAAATACTAAATTTTACTTTCTTATATTTATTTGCATGGAGTTTGTTTTGATTATTTGCATGGACATATCGTCAGTTCAGACGAAGACAATTAATAAAAAAAAATCATATTAAATTTTACTTTGTTATATTAAATTAACTAATAATTAACACGTCATTTACCGAAGGGGCTGGAGCTGGTGGGTCACCTGGCCGGGCATGGGTAAGATCCATGGGTAGGATCCGTCTCACAAGGTAAGACGGTCTCACCCAAGTATTTGCCAAAGAAAATTTAGGGTCCATTGTATAAGGTGTGTGTGAAATGACACAAAGCCCAGGCGAACATCCAAAACAAACTCCAGTTAAGTTCTTCTATTACTTAACTGGATTTTCTTTGCAACTTAGTCCAAAAACCCTTAATTGACTAACGTTGTTAACTTTGGACCCTAAATTGATAAAATTGATACATCAGACCCCTATTGGCACACCCCCCCAAACGTTAGACCCTAAATTGTCATTACCCCATATATAATACTACTTGAATATTCTGAATACATTCTACTTCAGCTATTATCATGAAACATTTAATCAAATATAAGGGCATCTATTCACTCTTCTAATGCACTTCAAATTTTGCTTAGTGTTGCTTCAAATTTGAAGCAACACTAGTTTGAAGCATTACTATTCACTTACTTCAATTTTGAAGATTTTGTTAAAAAAATTCAATTTAGTCCCTCAAATTTATAAAAGTTACATGTTGTGTATTATATTAATTGAAAATATACTTTTTTAATTAATCTAAAAATTACTAATTTTAATATTGCAATATCTATGCTTTCTTTATGTCAATGTTCTCGCTTTATGTAATATATGAATAATAATAAATTTGATTATCTATTATTTAATGTTTCAATAGCATACGTATTAATTATATTAAAGAATCTATTATAATAGTATTTTAGACTATAAATTGATTTATTTGAAATTTTATCGTCTAAAAACAGGTTCAATATACAAAGTGATTAAACTTTGTGTAGTGTTCGTGAAAAATTAGAAGAGAAGTGGAATGATGAGGTGGAAGAAAAAGATGCTAATAATATTCTTTTTGAAGTCAAAACTGATGATATGTGTTGGAGAGGAAAGAAAATTTGAAACAAAAGTTGTTTCTAAAGTCACAATGGGACAGGAGATGCCTAGCAACCCACACAATCATTTACTTCAAAAAGAATATTCTTAGTATCTTTTCCTTAAACCTCGTCTTTTCACTACTCTCCGAATTCCACAAAAATTGCACAAAGTTTGAAATCTTTTTTATACTATGTGTTTATTTTGATATATCTGTCTAACTTTCTAATTTGATCTGTCTCCTAAAAATATCCCAATATTGAAAGTAAAAAATAATTTTCGATGAATTTGAATAATAGATATATTTTTAAAATTTATAAAATACACAACATTTATTCTTTTAATTCGGAGGTACTAAATCGCACTTTAAAACTATTGCTTTAAGAATGAAGACACTATTCGCTTACTTCATTTTATTAAGCAAGATTTGAAGTGGGTGTCAAATATGAAGAAATGAAGTGTAAAATAAAGTGGGTTCCATTTCATCCTTCAAATCTTCAAATATCCCAGTATTCCCTCCTCCAACCCATTTCAAATTTTCCTTAAAAAATTAAGGAGATGAATAGTGTTACTTCACATTTGAAGTAACAATATTCACCTCCTTCATTTTTGAAGGAAAATTGTCAAAGTTGCAATTTAGTCCCTATAATTTTAAAAGTTGCATATATTGCGTATTGTGTAATTAAAAACAATTATTACTTAATTTTAAATTATTTTTAATTTTAATCGTAATCTTAATTATTTTTTTTAGTCTATGTTGTAATTGCATACAATAAAAATAAGACATAAATATTAATTAAATAACAACAAAAAATATATTGAATTTTATATAAAATACATAATACATAAATTAAAGATATAATAATAATAATAATAATAATAATAATAATAATAATAATAATAATAATAATAATAATAATAATAATAATAATAATAAAATAATAATAATAATAATAATAATAATAATAATAATAATAATAATAATAATAATAATAATAATAATAATAATAATAATAATAATAATAATAATAATAATAATAATAATAATAATAATAATAATAATAATAATAATAATAATAATAATAATAATAATAATAATAATAATAATAATAATAATAATAATAATAATAATAATAATAATAATAATAATAATAATAATAATAATAATAATAATAATAATATAATAATAATAATAATAATAATAATAATAATAATAATAATAATAATAATAATAATAATAATAATAATAATAATAATAATAATAATAATAATAATAATAATAATAATAATAATAATAAATAATAATAATAATAATAATAATAATAATAATAATAATAATAATAATAATAATAATAATAATAAATAATAATAATAATAATAATAATAATAATAATAATAATAATAATAATAATAATAATAATAATAATAATAATAATAATAATAATAATAATAATAATAATAATAATAATAATAATAATAATAATAATAATAATAATAATAATAATAATAATAATAATAATAATAATAATAATAATAATAATAATAATAATAATAATAATAATAATAATAATAATAATAATAATAATAATAATAATAATAATAATAATAATAATAATAATAATAATAATAATAATAATAATAATAATAATAATAATAATAATAATAATAAATAATAATAATAATAATAATAATAATAATAATAATAATAATAATAATAATAATAATAATAATAATAATAATAATAATAATAATAATAATAATAATAATAATAATAATAATAATAATAATAATAATAATAATAATAATAATAATAATAATAATAATAATAATAATAATAATAATAATAATAATAATAATAATAATAATAATAATAATAATAATAATAATAATAATAATAATAATAATAATAATAATAATAATAATAATAATAATAATAATAATAATAATAATAATAATAATAATAATAATAATAATAATAATAATAATAATAATAATAATAATAATAATAATAATAATAATAATAATAATAATAATAATAATAATAATAATAATAATAAAGGCACACAATTTTAGTACAAGCAAGTAATAAGACATAAATATTAATTAAACAAAAACAACAAGAAGTTAATATTCCGGTATACCGGACCCATCTCCACCATAATTAATGATCCACCTCCACCGAAATTACCGATTTTTTTATGCTTTACTTATATTATTGTTTTGCTTCATGTAATATATAAATAAATAAATTTAATTATCTATTATTTAATGTTTTAACAGCAAATTTATTATTTTGATTATATTAAAAATAATAGAATTATTTTAAAATTATTCCAGACTTTCACTAATTTATTTGACATTTCATCATCACTAATTTAGAGCAGTGGAATGATGAGGTGGAAGAGAAAGATGCTTAGTATATTCCTGTTGAAGTCAAAACTGATGATATGAGTTGGAGTGGGAAAAAAAATTGAAGATGCATTTGAAATCAAATTTGAAGATTTGGGTTGGAGATGCCCAGTAGGGATGGCCAAACCGAACCGGAACCGGAAAAGCCCGGAACCGGAGCAAACCGGGGAGGAAACCGGAACCGGACGAACCGGAACCGCAAGGCATCTGGGCCGGTTCAGGGTCACATATATGCCGAACCGGAACCGGAACCGGACCGAAAATCCCTTGTTTTTCAATAATTTTAAAGGGGGGGGGGGGGGGGGGGGGGGGGCGGAACCGGACCGAACCGGAACCGGATTGTGCCAAACCGGAACCAGAACCGGGGTAAGCGCGGGCCGGTTCAGGGTCACCCTTTTGCCGAACCGGAACCGGTTTTGGCCATCCCTAATGCCCAGTAAAGAGCAATCTCAATTGTTTTACTTCCATTTTTTATGAGCAAAATAACCAAATGGTAAAAAGCAAATTGAACAAATTATTGTTAGGTAAAAGAAGAAAATCTTACCTGTAACCAAAAGCAACCCAGAGGTGAGCTGTTTCAAGAAGACAACCCTCTTCCTTTAAACCTTCCAGCCAGAATGATCAGCACTGTTCCCGGGGTAATGCTAGCCCTAAATACATACAAACACAAAGGTCAACACACTGCATAACCAAATGTTTCCATGGATCCACACAGAGAATATACTAATGGGCATCTAAACAAGTATAGTTGTAACAAAGTCTTTGATCTTGACTACTTCCCAACTCAAATCAAGGTCAAATTTAAAGCTCAACTTGAAACTCTTAAGCTCAAACGATTTAAAGTTCTTAAACTCAAACAAGCGTCCCAATTGGACCATAATTCAAGTCATCGTAAACTAGATTCTATTCCATTCGAGCTTAGCATTTCAAATTGACGTAACAACAGTATGATAGAGGTTATTGAGTAATCATCAAACGATCTTTAAAACATACATTATTTCATAAACCAACTAAACTGACATTCTAACCAATTGAGGACTCAATCAACACTGCATATTCAGTTCAATTATATTTCTGCATTTGCAAGATAATCAATCAGAACCCAATCACCTAATGACCATAAGTCATTCATCTTAAATTCAGTTATCTACCAATTTAATTCAAACAGGTTTCTAAAATATCAACACAATTTCAAACTGGACTAGTAGGTTTAATTTTACCTGAGCTTAGTAGGCCTGGCCTTGCGTTTATTAACAAGGGGCTTCTTGACATCGTCGGCGGGGTAAAACTTGGGTGGCTTGACGGCGGGAACGGCTTCAGCAGCCTTCTTCTCGTGGCGAGGGAAAGCGCCGCCTTGATTGCCCAAAGACCCCTCTTGTGATACATCTGCGACCGGGAATACTTTCCGACGCCGCGGATCAAGTCCGGATTCCGGCTGACCTTGGGGGTTCTTTGCTTTGGCGCCATTGATGGTTAATTTTCTCTCTTCTCTCTCTCTCACACACACACACACACAATCTACTGTAAATTGGACTGGAGAGTGACGAGGATGAAACCCTAGCCTAAAAAAAACCAGTGTTTATATTTATGGGCCTTGTATAAGTAAAGCCCAAACCGAAACAAAATACTTCTCATTATTGAGTTATCACAAAAAAATGATACTCCCAACGGACTAAGGTTGTTAGTTTGACTTTACACGGATATTAATAAAAAGTAAATGTTGTGAGCATGAAAAATTAAGTAAGAGAAAGTAGTAGAGATAAAGTGGGTAGGGAGTTTTTGTTGTGAGAATGACAAGTGGGTTTCATGGTCCATTTTAGGTAATAAAGCAACTAAGAACCTTAGTCTGAGACAAAATAAAAATAAGAACATTAGTCTGGGACAAAGGGAGTACAAATTGTGGCTTATAAAATGATGAGTCAAAATTTTGTTGGTGTTTTAATTAGAGTGTGTCGGGTCTACAATAAATGCAACTAATAAAATATCGTCACCTCACTTTGTATCCATTAATTGGTAAACTTATTTTGTGTCACTAGCATTGCCCTATTGAGTTGGTCTTTTTATTTTGGGCAATACTAGGGGCACAAATCAAGTTTACAAAATGAGGTGACGATATTTTATTGGGTGTATCGGTTAAGAACCCGACACACTCTAATTAAAAGCACCAATAAAAATCATGACACCTCATTTTGTAAGCCAAATTTTGTGAACTTTTATGTGACTTTATATTTACCCTTTTATTTTTGTGCCGCTACAATTAACACATATACTTGCTCGCTCCTTTCCTTTCCTACACTAATACTCACACTATTTTATACTAACACTGGCACTTTTTAACGCTGACACTTTTTAACACTTGCACTTAATAATACATGCATATGCATTTACGCTCTTTACACTAACATTTTTTAGTTTGACATTTAATAATAATGCACAAACACTCTTTTACACTGACACTTTTTACACAAACAATTTTTTACACTAACACTCTTTTACACTGACACTTATTATGCTAACACTCGAACTTTTTTAACTAACATTAACACTTTTCATACTGACATTTTTTTAAACATGCACTGACATTCAATGATACTAGCACTGACATTATTTTTTCTTCACATTAAGACCCAAACACATGCATTAATACACTCCCTGACCCTCTTTTAGTCTAACTATGGTGTTCAATAATATTATGTCGCAATAGCACTATGTTAGCGATAATATTTTCGGAACTATTGTAGACGGGACCTGGAGTAGGCAATTGGAGGATGAGCCAGTAAGATTTTATGGCCAAAAATTGAAATCGGTACGCAGGAGCTGTTGTAAGGCATGAGGGAGAGAAGAGGGATCAGAGATCTGGAAGCTTAATGGTGAACGACCGAAAATTGAGAATAGGTCCAGCTGCTATGGTGTGTAAGCCGGAGTTGCACCGGTGAAAGGAAAAATTAGAGGACGATCGGAGCTTGGGATGGCCGGAGAAGGACGATCGGAGAGTGAGGGAGTTCGACTGGAGAAGGTGGTGTTGCCGATGGGGGAGAGAGTGGTGACCGATGGCTTGTGTTCAAAGAGGAGATAGAACACCTTAGCACGAAAGCCGTTTTTTCTTAAGCTCACAAAGAACACGTTTTTTGTGAGATTTTGGCCTTAATCTGGGGCATATAAAATAAATTAGTACTCCACCCATCTCGTTTCGGTTGTAAAAGAGGCACACGGGCCCGTGTCTTGGACTTTTGATGGATCATTGGGCTCATTTGAATTTATTAGGATTGTTCTTTGGTTTAATTTTTTCAGGCTTTTATTTTTTAGATGGTTTTACCTTTTGAGGAGTTGGTTTATTTTTTGGATTTCGAGGTCCGGCTCCATATCCGGCAATGAGTCGGGTGGTTGTCCCCCTCTTGTACTTATATTTTATAATTAATAAAATCTTCCCAGGTGCCGCCCTGGTTTCTAAAAAAAAAAAAAAAAAAAATAAAAAAAAATATTGTTTGATCATATTTTTTTACTTTTAATAGTTCATACAAACTTTGACCAAACGTTATTATCTATTTAATTATTTTAATGAATAAAAAAAATATTATTAGTAAATGAATACATAATATATTGATAACAATTTTTGAAATTTTATTAAAATAATTGGATGAATTAATGTCTTGTTATTGAGAGAGGGATTAACACTTAAAAACGAATTGATACTATAATAATATAAAAAAAATTTTTTTTATGTGTTTAAAGCTTTAAAAAAAGAGCTAGTCTCCCATGAGAACACCTATATCCGTCTCTTCTATGAGACGGTTTTTTCGACCCACCGACCCGACCCAATAAACCGGATCCATGACCCATGGGGCATAACCTGCCACGTGGCAACCACCCATTTGCCAATTTTTATTTATTTATTTATTTATTTTCCGGCTTTTCCGTCGTTTACCAAAAGTAATAGTTACCATAACTTAATGTAATGACTGTATACATAATGTTAGAGCAATAACAAGACTTGATAAGAAAAACGAGCAATCACAAGACCACAGATTTACGTGGTTCACTAACTTAGCTACGTCTACGGGGAGGGGAGAGAATATTATTATCAATCTGGAGAAACGATTACAAAGGATCACACTATTACTGTTACACAAATTATTGATCACAATAATTCCTGACTGTGTAACTGTAGAATTACAGACCTCTCTGAGCACTCTGATAATTTATCTGAGACTTTCGGCTAACTTTGATCTAAACTAATGGCCTCTATTTATACCAGTAAAGTCTATCTCAAAGTCTGATAGGAACTTGGAATTCTAGTACGAAACTGACTTGAAAACCTTCCCTTTTACGTAACTGCTGAAACTGCACGAAGCTGGAATCTGGAGACCTGGTCCGGGCGGGTATCTACCTTGGTCCGGTCGAACCCTTTGCCTTGGTCCGCCCGGGTGCCTTCCAAGGTCCGCCCGGATCTACTCCTTCCTTCAATGCAGAATTTCCGACATAAGATTTTCGATTCGCCTTTAGACTAGGTCCGCCCGGGTCATGAGTCTAGCGCGCCCGGACCTAGTGCTGCTCTTTCCCGGAATTAGGAAATCTTGCTGTTGTTTAATCCTTTAACTCGGCGTCCTAAATTCAAAGGCATTAACCCAACAATCTCCACCTTGACTTTGAATCTCCATGACAACAAACCTTTTTCCCCCTCGCCTCTTCTGCTATCTAATAGCTGCGAACATTCTGCAAGTCCAAACAATGTTGGAACTTGCTTCCCGTCACGGGTTTTGTGAACATGTCTGCAGGGTTGTCCGCCGTCCCTACCTTCACCTTTACCCGTTTCTCATCCCTTAGGAAATTATATCTGACACCAATGTGCTTGGTCCTCTCTCGATCCTTGGCCAACCAAATCGCGCTCAAATTATCGTAATAAATAATAGCCTGATCCTGATGTATCCCAAGATTGCTGATCAATCCCTTCAACCATATTCATTCCTTAGCGGACTCTGTCAAAGCCACGTATTCTGCTTCTGTTGTAGACAACGTCACTGTCGCTTGCAATATAGTCTTCCAACTGACAACTGACCCACCAAGCGTGAATACATATCCGGTCATCGATATTCTTGTATCAACATCACCTGAATCTGAGAAACCCTCGACTGCACATTCTTCCCCACTTCCATAGATACGACTGACGTCGCTAGTGTGCACTGTAGTATACATCAAACTACCATCTGCACTAGCATAGGATACTCGAGCCATATACTCTTTCTCCTCAGCTGATTTGGGCCCAAACGCGACTGTCTGTGCATTCACTGCACCCGGAGTATCTATAGCCTTAGCTGTTGACCTACCAAACCTTTCTAAAACTTTCTTGATGTATCTTTTCTGGGATAAGAACAGTTTTGTTTGGCTCTGTCTCTATAGATCTCCATACCCAGAATTCTCTCCGCGTTACCCAAACCCTTCATCTCTGCGACCAATAAGCCTTTCAGCTTCTAAATCTCTGACTTCTTGACATCTGCTATCATATAGCTGTCAAATCTCTTGTACCACTGCCTAGGCGATTGCTTCAATCTACAAACTTGATCTTCCTTACCAGGAACTTGGAATCCTTCCGACTCTGTTATGTATATCTCTTCCTCTATTGCTAGCAACACTCTGATCAAAGTGTGTCTGACCACTGCTGAGAAGATCCCATTGTAGTCCACCTCCTATCTCTATGTGAAACCCCTTGAAACAACGAGAGCTTTATACTTGATCCCTTCTGCCGGTGATATCCCTTCCTTTTTCTTGAAGATCTACTTGCAAGCCACAATCTTTCTACCTTCTAGCCTTGTGGTCAACTCCCTAGTCTGATTCCTGTGAAGAGACTCCTTGTCATCACCCATAGCCGCATACCACTGAGATGACTCTGAACATGTATCTGCTTTATTGAAAGTAGAAGGTTCCGTAAGAACGGGCTCCACTTCCTCAGCAACCAGCAGTGCATAAGACACCAAGTCTTAAAATACATACCTCTCCAGAGGCTTCCCGAGATTAGCTCTTCTAGACCTTCCTTGTGCTAACCCATGTTCTTCAGGAACTGAACTTGAACTTTCTGGTGCTTCAGTCTCTGTTTCTGTTGGTGGATCCTGATCAACATCTGACTGTGGACAACTAACTCTTCAGTATCTTGTTGCTCCACCTATTTATCAACACCGCCAACACTTGAACTAATCGTGGATTTACCAGTCCATACCTCATAGGGAACTTTGAGGCCAATACCAGTGAGAAGTCCCTGATTAATCAAGTAACATGTTGTACTAAGCGCTTCTGCCCAGAAACGTTTAGACAACTCTGCATTGGAGAGCATGCACAACGCTCCCACAAGCCACGTCTGATTCATTCATTCTGCTACACCATTCTGCTGTGGCGTGCCTCTGCTGGTGAGATGTCTAGAAATCTCCACCTCTCTGCAAAACGAACCGAACTCAGTACTGCAGAACTCCAAACCATTATCTGTCCGGAGCTTCTTGATCTTTTTCTCTGTCTGGTTCTCCACTTCTGTCTTCCAGTCCTTGAAATTCCTTAGAACCCCATTCTTGAGCTTCATGATAACCACCCAAGTCCTCCTCGAATAGTCATCAACCATATACAAGAAATATTTGTGCCCCCTTAGCAATTCCTGATGTGAAGGTCCCCAACACTCTGAGTGGATGTAATCCAGAACGTATTTAAGATCCTTGATCTTATGGCCATAAAGAAGATCCCTTTTAGTCAACTCATGCATCTCTCGAGTGCTCATGTGACCGAGCATGACGTGCCACAACTTAGACATATCTCCCTCATTAACCTCATCTGATGCAGCCATAGTCAACTCTGCAAGCGTATTTCCTTAAAGGAAATACAAGGAGCCCCACTTAAGGCCTTTAAGCACCACTTCTGAACCATTACAGACACTAACTACTCCACCTTTACCTCTGAAACTGAACCCTTTGCTGTCTAACTGACTAAGAGGATTCTTCATCATACGTGGAACGTGTCGAACCTCGTTCAAAGTGATAAACCTACCATCATGAGTTCTGACCTTGATCGAACCAATACCGACAACCCTGCAGACTGCACTGTTAGCCATGTTTATATCACCACCAACTATCTGCCTATAATCGGTAAACCATTCTCTCCTAGGACTGATATGGTAAGACGCTCCTGAATCAAGAATCCACGCATCAGATGCGCATGATGATTCTGATGTTACTAGAGCATAATCCTCTTCTGAATAGCAATCCCTGGCCGTCATGGCCTCTACTGTGACTGGTGCCTTGCCTTGCTTCTTTCTGGGATAGTCGAACTTCTAATGCCTCTTCTCTTTGCAGAAATTACAGATATCCCCAGGTTTCGGACCCTTCTTGTGTGAAGAATTACCTTGATTGTTCTTCTTCCCACTAGAACCCTTGTTACTGCTACTAGCAACCAAACCTGATGACTGGGTACCTGCCTCATTCCCACTCGCCTTTCGGCGTAATTCCCTCGTCTTGAGAGAAGTTTTCACTTCCTCTAGAGAGATCCCATCTTTACGGTTTATGCACGAATCGACATAATGTTCAAAATACATAGGTAAAGATACTAAAAGCTGTAAGGCTGCATCCTCGTCATCCACAACTACTCCTATATTACGCAGTTCAAGTAATGCAGAAGTAAATCTATCAAGATGATCATTTATGGGCGTACCTTCGGTCATACGACAGTCATACAGCTTCTTCTTTAGGTATAACTTATTGGTTAATGAACGTGTCATGTATATATCTTCCAACTTTAACCAAAGATCACTTCCGGAGTCTGTTCCTGCAACATTGGTTAAGATCTCATCATCCAACTGTCTGATGATCTTGGCGTGAGCCTTCTGATCTTACATCTTCAATGCTACCACCTCCTTCGCTGCTGCTAGTCTGTCCTTCTCTGACTGTTCTGAGGTAGCTTCTGTGGTAACTGCCTTACCCTTGGGATCCTTGCGATCCCTGATTGCAATCTCCAACGGTTCCCATAAATCTTTGTCTATCAACAAAGCCTTCATCTTGATCTGCCAGAGAGAAAAACTATTCTTCCCATTGAACTTGTCGATCGAATCTGCTCCTTGACCCATCATCTTGTTCTCTGCAGCGGAATCCCTGAACCTCCAACCACGAACCAAAACTCTGGAACAACCAGAGCTCTGATACCACTTGTTAGAGCAATAACAAGACTTGATAAGAAAAGCGAGCAATCACAAGAACACAGATTTACGTGGTTCACCAACTTGGCTACATCCACGGGGAGGGGGGAGAATATTATTATCAATCTGGAGAAACGATTACAAAGGATCACACTATTACTGTTACACGAATTATTGATAACAATAATTTCTGACTGTGTAACTGTAGAATTACAGACCTCTCTGAGCACTCTGATAATTTATCTGAGACTTTCGGCTAACTTTGATCTAAACTAATGGCCTCTATTTATACCAGTAAAGTCTATCTCAAAGTCTGATAGGAACTTGGAATTCTAGTACGAAACTGACTTGAAAACCTTCCCTTTTACGTAACTGCTGAAACTGCACGAAACTGGAATCTGGAGACCTGGTCCGGGCGGGTATCTACCTTGGTCCGGTCGGACCCTTTGCCTTGGTCCGCCCGGGTGCCTTCCAAGGTCCGCCCGGATCTACTCCTTCCTTCAATGCAGAATTTCTGACGTAAGATTTCCGATTCACCTTTAGCCTAGGTCCGCCCGGGTCATGAGTCTAGCTCGCCCGGACCCCCTTTGGTCCGCCCGGGTCTTCTTCCTGGCGCGCCCGGACCTAGTGCTGCTCTGTCCCGGAATTACGAAATATTGCTGTTGTTTAATCCTTTAACTCGGCGTCCCAAATTCAAAGGCATTAACCCAACACATATAAAGTAACATCGTTCATAAGTAAACGTAACACATGTTTTACAAAATCAAAAGCCCGTTTTACCCATTTTTTCAAATGTAATACTAACTATAATTCCGTGTAACCCAAATAATATCTAAATGTAATTATCATTTATACTGGAATGTAATAGTGCTTTTGCAAAAATGTAAAATATTGTGTATTTTGATTTAATTTTTTGAAAGAAAATAACATTTGAAAAGTAACAACTCATATACATGAATGTAATTGTTTGTACAAGTAAATGTAACACTTTAATAAAAGAAATTATAACATATTTCTATAGATAATGTAATACTTTTACATGTAATACTAATCAAGTGTTTTTAGCTCTAAAAATATAAATGGTTGAATTATTACTTTTTCTATACATATGTGTTACAATTATGTATAAACACTGTTACATATAATAAGTAACGCGTTCGTTACATTTTAGTTGTAATAAGTATTACTTTTGGCAAACGAAGAAAACATAAAAAAACAAAAAAAAAAACTGTTACTTTTCTATATATATGTATTACTTTTATGTATACAAACTGTTACATATAAGTAACACGTTTGTTACATTTAGTTATAGTAACTATTACTTTTGACAAACCGAAAAAAAAACAAAAATAATTATATAAAAAAAATGGGCTTGTGGGTCATGGATCCGGGTCATGGGTCAAAAATGACCCGTTTCTACCATGAGACGAGTTATGGTGTTCTCATACAAATGAAGTTGTTAGTAAATCAGACAGTATGGGATGACAGAAAATAACGAACGCAAATCGACAAGTAAGAACACATATTTAACGTGGTTCACCAACGACCTATTGGCTACGTCCATTGGCGGAGGAAAAACACAAATTATTACTAAGGAGATTCAAGAACAGATTATAGATATGATCAATCTCGTGAACCAAGAAACACAAGAGATCCAGAAAAGAAAACTTAGAAACCATGAAATCTAGTTTTTTATATATACAAATCTCACTAACCTAATTACACAAATTATTGATCACAATAATTCCTGACTGTGCAAACCCTAGATCTAGAATTACAGATTTGGAAATTCAATGTAACTTCTTGAGCTTCTGAACTACTCTCTAGTTATAGTTCTAATTGACAAGTTAATTATTATGCTAGGGAGAGGGTTATATTTAGGGAAAATTGCAATTTAGTTACCTGAGTTTGTCGTCATGTTTCAATTGGTTATCCAATTTGTGTTCGTTATAATTTGGTTGCCGAATATGTGTTTTTGTTGCAATCGGGTGCAATTTTGGTTAGCCCGTCAAAAACATAACGAAAATGGATGAAAAATGCAACAAGCTTCTTTCAAAATTGCAATGATCAACCCTACAGTTTAAATTATCACACTTAACCCCCCAAAAAAATATTAAAACAATAAAGGGCAGAAACAATAACATCTAAATTATTAAGGGCTAAAGTAAAATTATTTTTATAAATCAATAATAATTTTTACTTTTTACAAAAAATTTAGTCTCTCACCTTCTTCCCAGCTCCTACCTTATCTTCAATGGCCAAATTCAAACCCTTATCTAGGTTTTCTAAATCAAAACCAAATTTTGGCTTAAAAACCGAAATCTAGCAAAATCAAGCAAATTCGAAACTCAAACCCAAATTTCCAATTCCAACTGAAATCCTCAATTTCAAATCCACAATCGAAACCCTAATCACTGAAATTCAAGAAGTTAATTGGCGCTCTCATTTTCCCGTCCATTTTTTTCAAGAAAGAAGAAGAACTCAAAGTAATCGAACATGGTAGACAAGGGTAAGGGCATTCAAATCGAACCATTTCTAATTCCAATTATCGTTGTTCAAGAAGTCGAAAAACAACATTCTTCATCCCCAACACAATTTCAGATTCAACTTCCTCTCTCAAATTTCTAGGACACGAACAAGAACCATAAACCGATTCAATTTCAAGCTAGAAATTATGGGTGAAATTAACAAGCATGTGAAGGGGGAGCATATAGAGGCCATAATCACTGTTCTTCCGACTTCTAAAGCAATTCACAGTTATCCTCTAGGCTTTTATTTGCCGGTGAACGGTCTGGTAAGAAGTCGCTATCAAGGATTAGAGAAAGAGATATTCGGAGCCAATCATACATGGAGAGAGATAATTGATATGAGAGACTCAAATAATATTGTATGAATGACTCAAGTATTATTGATACTAGCAATACATATTTATAGGAGTACAAAGAGAGTTCTAGAGTCCTAATCTAATTAGGAATACTAATACAATAAGGAAACTAATATTCTAGAATAATCTAACTTAGTGTATAAGATACAATCTCTATTTTTGGTAATTACAATATGTGCTAGGAATATATAATATTCCTTAATATGTTCCTGCAAGATGGACGTCCGATAGGAGAGTCCAATCTTGGAAAGTGATGAGATGAACCGGGTTGTTGAAGTGAGTTGGTTGATGTGATCCCGGTTGTGGTTGATGTTGCCATGATCTTTACATTTGTACAAGTAGGGTTTGCACCCTATGAAGTGGACGTCTAAGGCTTTTACGTCGCGAGACGGGGGTAAGGCTTTTACGTCGCGAGACGGGTGGAGGCTTTTACGTCGCGAGACGGGTTGAGGCTTTTACGTCGCTAGACGGAGTAAGGATTTTACGTCGCGAGACGGTCTTTGTGTGTTTGGTCGCTACAAAGGCGGAGTTGCTGCTACAAAGGCAAAAGATTGGTTGCTACTAAGGCAAAAGTGATTGCTACTAAGGCAAAAGTTGGTTGCTACAAAGGCAAAGTTGGTTGCTACTAAGGCAAAATTGGTTGCTACTAAGGCAAAAGTGATTGCTACTAAGGCAAAAGTTGGTTCCTTCAAAGGCAAAGTTGGTTGCTACTAAGGCAAAATTGGTTGCTACAAAGGCACAATTGGTTGCTACTAAGGCAGAAGTGATTGCTACTAAGGCAAAAGTTGGTTGCTACAAAGGCAAAGTTGGTTGCTACTAAGGCAAAATTGGTTGCTACTAAGGCAAAAGTGATTGCTACTAAGGCAAAAGTTGGTTGCTACAAAGGCAAAGTTGGGGGTATGGTTTGAAGGATTAGTTGGGTTAGTTGGTGGGTTTAATACTTTTGAGGGAGAGGCTGATGGGGACGGTAGTGGAGAAAAAAAAATTGTTAGGAAAATATGGGTCTAAAGAAAGTGGGTTCTAAAAGAATAGAGAGATTAAAATTTATGGAAAGAATTATGAACGGAAAGGTTGCTGGAGTTTTCAATAATGGAGCCTGACTTGATGGTGGCATCTTTTGGATCGGGTAGGAGGAGACTTGTGGCAGCCATTATCTAGGCCACGGGTGTAGGAGGATTTGATGGCGGCTTGAGGGTGTTGCCGTGGTGGTGTTTGTATGGTGGTTGGCGGAAGCTAGTGTTGGGGTAGGGTTTTTGGTGGAGAAGTCCCATAATGGATCATAACTCTGATACCATGTCAAGGATTAGAGAAAGAGATAGTCGGAGCCAATCATACATGTAGAGAGATAATTGATATGAGAGACTCAAATAATATTGTATGAATGACTCAAGTATTATTGATACTAGCAATACATATTTATATGAGTACAAAGAGAGTTCTAGAGTCCTAATCTAATTAGGAATACTAATACAATAAGGAAACTAATATTCTAGAATAATCTAACTTAGTGTACAAGATACAATCTCTATGTTTGATAATTACAATATGTGCTAGGAATATATAATATTCCTTAATAGTCGCATGGTCGGGTTCAATGTTGGGAGAAAAAATCAGTTGGGTTTTAATATAATCATACTATACATAACTCCACCACAATCCCCCCTTGTTCTGAATCCAACTTTTTTCACCTCCCCCTTCTTAATTCTTAATCCCTTTTGCTTTTTCACTTATTTCTTCTTACAATCTTACACTTTTTCTCTCTCTCATCAATTCTGAAAATTCTTTTTTTTTTTTCATTTAAACTATAGGGATGATCATTGCAATTTTCAAAAAAGCTCGTTGCTTTTTCAATCCGTTTTTGTTAGATTTTTGACGGGCTAACTAAAATTACACATGTTAGTGCAGAAATGTGGTGCTACCACAAGTGCTGCCAACAGTGTTACCCCAGACGGGATTTGTAATAGTTTCATCATTTATTCACAAAATTATTAGGTATTAATATTTAATATTTGCTGCAAGTTTAATGTTATTTGTAGGTCCAAATAATCATTAAAGGTTGAACAAAAAGATGGATCTACAAACAAGGGATTGGTTGAAGGAAATATTTACACATAAATGAAGATTTACGTGTGAAAATCTTGGAGAGAAAGAAAAGCTTGAAGACTCAGTCAATAAGGCTTAGGGAAAACGTGGGTACAAGGTCTGGAAGGATGGAGAGTACAAGAAGGAAGTGCACAAGAGAAGAGTGGTTGCTACAAAGTAGGAACCATGATCTTCTTGAGCCTAAAGTTTAGGAAACACTCTTCAACAACCACCAAGATGATCTCAGCCATTTTGGAGTGCCCTCCACGTTTTTGGAGGCTTATATATAGTGCAAGGCTGGACAAGAATTATTCACACAATCCCCAAGCCAAAAACTGCACTTGTATAGAGCACACACACGGCAGTGTTATCCGAAATGTTAACAACACCTAGTCCAACACCAGAAAACTGATTTTGTATTAGCCAACATCTTTTGAGGGTTTTTCTGGTTGAGGACTAGAGTGTTTTTAAACGTGTGTGTATTCTAAAGAGAGACTATTCACTCCTTGGTTCGTTTAGACTCAATCCTCCCATATCTTCATTTCTACGCTTAAGGACTGGGTTCTTAAGTGTGTTTTTGGCTAGGATAGAGTTTCGTGTTTAGTCTCCATTAGTTCCATAGAGCATACATTGTAATAACTATAGGGAACTTTCGGCCTTGTACGTATAACTCAAATTTATAGTAAAGGTCTCGCCTTTTGAGGCACCCTCAAGTTATATATTTATATAACTTGAGAAAAACAAATATCTTGTGTGGTTTAATTTTCCGCTGCAAACTCTTTTTAAAGTGTTTCTATTCTTAAGCTTGTGGGATTGTCGTCAAAGTGTTATCATTGGTGTTATTCAACACTTGAGATAACACTCGTGAGTTTTTTACTCACAAAACCAAGGGCATTGACATTCTCAATTGGTATCAGAGCTGGACCTTGACATACTAAGTGTTTGGTCCAGTTGTCATGGCTTTAGGTCTTGCTAATCTATCTCTTGAGAGACTTTCTATTCTTGATGGCTCAAATCATGATTCCCTGAGTGAGAGTGTGGTAAGAGAGTCATCATACATTAAAGAACCTGACCAGTCATCCATGTTGACCACGGTTTGGAAGCATTCATTGTCAGATTCTAAAGGTGTTGCGTCAGGTGTTACCTAAAGTACGATAACGCCAAGCCCAACACTCAGCAGGAAGTCTAGAGGAGAACGATTTAAGCAAGGAACAGGTCAAGAGAAATCTCCTAAGATTCAAGAAGAATCATATCATATCCCAAATGATAGGGGGAGTAAATGGCAGAATACAAACAAGACCGAACAATTATATTTTAACATATGTGCGTATGTCTACCACATATGCTATGGTAAGACACTCTTGTACTGTATTTTCTCTTGCTCATACGAATGTATTTGAGACATTTAAAAATGATGTTTGGATTCATGTTGTGCATTATAAAGTTGGAAAATTTACTTACAATGATGCTTGGATTCGTCATCATTTTCTTAGAGATTTAGTTGAAAATGAAATATTTCTTATAGAACATATTGATACTAATTATCAAGTTCTTATATATTTTACCAAATTTCATAACTTTTGTCTCATTTAACTTGCCACTTTGTTGTTGTATAATATTTTTTTATTTTATTTTATTAAAAAAAAAAAAAACTTTTTTGTGTTTTAAAGCGGCACTTGCTGACCTTATGTTCTAGTATGGTTTATACTTAGGTTAACAAGTTAGAAAAGGTCTTCCTTGTGTGCTTAAAGTGACAAAGTCACTAAATAATAAATGTATGAAAATTGAAATAGGCAAAAGCATTATATATTCCCAAAGTAATTCGGGGCACGGTGTTCGCTGCGACGATGCTTCCTTGCCAAATGGGAGTATAAAGTGTTGGTTTTATACTTAGTATTAGGAACATGGAGTTCACGGCTACAGTGTATCCTACTTGAACAGTATGAAATCTAACACAAAGTTTTCTACACCTTATAAAGACTCGGGGCACGAAGCTCGCTACTACGATGCTACCTTGTAAATAAAAAGGTGTAAAAATGCTTTAAAGGTTTGCCTAAAGTGCGAAATAAAAGGAAAAATATCATGAAATTTTCAAGGGGATCTGTTCTGATGTGTTATCCTAAGTGTTGCCAACATTGTCAGCAACACATCAGTAGGTGCTACATTAGTTTTTTTTTTTTAATTTTTTTCGGGATTTTCTGATTAAAATTTGAATTTCAAAAAGTCTACAGGGTTTTTGAGATCAAAATATTTTTATAAAATCCTTTGTTTCTAGTTTTATTTTTTATTTTAGTTACTTGAGTTATACATAGATAAAATTTAAAAATTAAAATGTCATAACAACTTCGATTTGAAATTTGAAATTTTGGATTTTATCTTTGTACAACTCTGATTATTTTATTTGTATTTTTTTTCTTTTCTTTTTCATTAAAAAAAAAAAAAAAACGAATCTTTTGGTTGGCTTGTTGAAGTTTGTTTTCCATAAAGACTAGAAAATATTAGTCATTGTTTTGTGGATTACCTAAATTTGTAATCAAATCCATCTAGTCTTAAAACCACTCTCCGAAATCCCATTATCACTCTCTCTTCCTACCTTCTTCTATATCTCTCTATCTCAACTCGATGTTTCAAAATTTTCCTTATTTATTTTTGGCAATGTTGCCGTCAGTGTTAACATCACTGACAACACTTATAGCACTACGTGTTTTAAGGTTCATATTTTAATTTGCATAAATGCTTTTCATTTTCTTTCTTCACAAAAAGGGGGAGAAAATGTGATGAACTGGTAATCATGCACATGTGGTGAAAGAAAGTGTTTCGGATTCTATTTTTAATGGAATTCTTATTAAGGGGGAGTTTGATATCTAGAGCGAGATTGAAATGTTGATCCTATTAATGTTAGATGTTGGGAAAATGTTACAACATTTGATTTTATTTTTGAATGAGATCTTACATTAAAGGAGACTTTATTTTAAGGGGGAGATATCTAACTTTATCTTGCAGGAACATCACATATTTATTTTGTGAAGAAATGTGAAACTAAGGGGGAGATTGTTAGTGCAGAAATGTGGTGCTACCACAAGTGCTGCCAACAGTGTTACCCCAGACGGGATTTGTAATAGTTTCATCATTTATTCACAAAATTATTAAGTATTAATATTTAATATTTGCTGCAAGTTTAATGTTATTTGTAGGTCCAAATAATCATTAAAGGTTGAACAAAAAGATGGATCTACAAACAAGGGATTGGTTGAAGGAAATATTTACACATAAATGAAGATTTACGTGTGAAAATCTTGGAGAGAAAGAAAAGCTTGAAGACTCAGTCAATAAGGCTTAGGGAAAACGTGGGTACAAGGTCTGGAAGCATGGAGAGTACAAGAAGGAAGTGCACAAGAGAAGAGTGGTTGCTACAAAGTAGGAACCATGATCTTCTTGAGCCTAAAGTTTAGGAAACACTCTTCAACAACCACCAAGATGATCTCAGCCATTTTGGAGTGCCCTCCACGTTTTTGGAGGCCTATATATAGTGCAAGGCTGGACAAGAATTATTCACACAATCCCCAAGCCAAAAACCGCACTTGTATAGAGCACACACACGGCAGTGTTATCCGAAGTGTTAACAACACCTAGTCCAACACCAGAAAACTGATTTTGTATTAGCCAACATCTTTTGAGGGTTTTTCTGGTTGAGGACTAGAGTGTTTTTAAACGTGTGTGTATTCTAAAGAGAGACTATTCACTCCTTGGTTTGTTTAGACTCAATCCTCCCATATCTTCATTTCTACGCTTAAGGACTGGGTTCTTAAGTGTGTTTTTGGCTAGGATAGAGTTTCGTGTTTAGTCTCCATTCGTTCCATAGAGCATACATTGTAATAACTATAGGGAACTTTCGGCCTTGTACGTATAACTCAAATTTATAGTAAAGGTCTCGCCTTTTTGAGGCACCCTCAAGTTATATATTTATATAACTTGAGAAAAACAAATATCTTGTGTGGTTTAATTTTCTGCTGCAAACTCTTTTTAAAGTGTTTCTATTCTTAAGCTTGTGGGATTGTCGTCAAAGTGTTATCGTTGGTGTTATTCAACACTTGAGATAACACTCGTGAGTTTTTTACTCACAAAACCAAGGCCATTGACATTCTCAATTGGTATCAGAGCTGGACACTTGACATACTAAGTGTTTGGTCCAGTTGTCATGGCTTTAGGTCTTGCTAATCTATCTCTTGAGAGACTTTCTATTCTTGATGGCTCAAATCATGATTCCATGAGTGAGAGTGTGGTAAGAGAGTCATCATACATTAAGGAACCTGACCAGTCATCCATGTTGACCACGGTTTGGAAGCATTCATTGTCAGATTCTAAAGGTGTTGCGTCAGGTGTTACCCAGAGTGCGATAACGCCAAGCCCAACACTCAGCAGGAAGTCTAGAGGAGAACGATTTAAGCAAGGAACAGGTCAAGAGAAATCCCCTAAGATTCAAGAAGAATCATATCATATCCCAAATGATAGGGGGAGTAAATGGCAGAATACAAACAAGACCGAACAATTATATCTTAACATATGTGCGTATGTCTACCACATATGCTATGGTAAGACACTCTTGTTCTGTATTTTCTCTTGCTCATACGAATGTATTTGAGACATTTAAAAATGATGTTTGGATTCATGTTGTGCATTATAAAGTTGAAAAATTTACTTACAATGATGCTTAGATTCGTCATCATTTTCTTAGAGATTTGGTTGAAAATGAAATATTTCTTATAGAACATATTGATACTAATTATCAAGTTCTTATAAATTTTACCAAATTTCATAACTTTTGTCTCATTTAACTTGCCACTTTGTTGTTGTATAATATTTTTTTATTTTATTTTATTAAAAAAAAACTTTTTTGTGTTTTAAAGCGGCACTTGCTGACCTTATGTTCTGGTATGGTTTATACTTAGGTTAACAAGTTAGAAAAGGTCCCCCTTGTGTGCTTAAAGTGACAAAGTCACTAAATAATAAATGTATGAAAATTGAAATAGGCAAAAGCATTATATATTCCCAAAGTAACTCGGGGCAAGGTGTTCGCTGCGACGATGCTTCCTTGCCAAATGGGAGTAAAGTGTTGGTTTTATACTTAGTATTAGGAACATGGAGTTCACGGCTACAGTGTATCCTACTTGAACAGTATGAAATCTAACACAAAGTTTTCTACACCTTATAAAGACTCGGGGCATGAAGCTCGCTACTACGATGCTACCTTGTAAATAAAAAGGTGTAAAAATGCTTTAAAGGTTTGCCTAAAGTGCGAAATAAAAGGAAAAATATCATGAAATTTTCAAGGGGATCTGTTCTGATGTGTTATCCTAAGTGTTGCCAACATTGTCAGCAACACATCAGTAGGTGCTACATTAGTTTTTTTTTTTTTAATTTTTTTCGGGATTTTCTGATTAAAATTTGAATTTCAAAAAGCTACAGGGTTTTTGAGATCAAAATATTTTTATAAAATCCTTTGTTTCTAGTTTTATTTTTTATTTTAGTTACTTGAGTTATACATAGATAAAATTTAAAAATTAAAATGTCATAACAACTTCGATTTGAAATTTGAAATTTGAAATTTTGGATTTTATCTTTGTACAACTCTGATTATTTTATTTGTATTTTTTTTCTTTTCTTTTTCATTAAAAAAAAAAAAAAAACGAATCTTTTGGTTGGCTTGTTGAAGTTTATTTTCCATAAAGACTAGAAAATATTAGTCATTGTTTTGTGGATTACCTAAATTTGTAATCAAATCCATCTAGTCTTAAAACCACTCTCCGAAATCCCATTATCACTCTCTCTTCCTACCTTCTTCTATATCTCTCTATCTCAACTCGATGTTTCAAAATTTTCCTTATTTATTTTTGGCAATTTTGCCGTCAGTGTTAACATCACTGACAACACTTATAGCACTACGTGTTTTAAGGTTCATATTTTAATTTGCATAAATGCTTTTCATTTTCTTTCTTCACAAAAAGGGGGAGAAAATGTGATGAACCGGTAATCATGCACATGTGGTGAAAGAAAGTGTTTCGGATTCTATTTTTAATGGAATTCTTATTAAGGGGGAGTTTGATATCTAGAGCGAGATTGAAATGTTGATCCTATTAATGTTAGATGTTGGGAAAATGTTACAACATTTGATTTTATTTTTGAATGAGATCTTACATTAAAGGAGACTTTATTTTAAGGGGGAGATATCTAACTTTATCTTACAGGAACATCACATATTTATTTTGTGAAGAAATGTGAAACTAAGGGGGAGATTGTTAGTGCAGAAATGTGGTGCTACCACAAGTGCTGCCAACAGTGTTACCCCAGACGGGATTTGTAATAGTTTCATCATTTATTCACAAAATTATTAGGTATTAATATTTAATATTTGCTGCAAGTTTAATGTTATTTGTAGGTCCAAATAATCATTAAAGGTTGAACAAAAAGATGGATCTACAAACAAGGGATTGGTTGAAGGAAATATTTACACATAAATGAAGATTTACGTGTGAAAATCTTGGAGAGAAAGAAAAGCTTGAAGACTCAGTCAATAAGGCTTAGGGAAAACGTGGGTACAAGGTCTGGAAGCATGGAGAGTACAAGAAGGAAGTGCACAAGAGAAGAGTGGTTGCTACAAAGTAGGAACCATGATCTTCTTGAGCCTAAAGTTTAGGAAACACTCTTCAACAACCACCAAGATGATCTCAGCCATTTTGGAGTGCCCTCCACGTTTTTGGAGGCTTATATATAGTGCAAGGCTGGACAAGAATTATTCACACAATCCCCAAGCCAAAAACTGCACTTGTATAGAGCACACACACGGCAGTGTTATCCGAAGTGTTAACAACACCTAGTCCAACACCAGAAAACTGATTTTGTATTAGCCAACATCTTTTGAGGGTTTTTCTGGTTGAGGACTAGAGTGTTTTTAAACGTGTGTGTATTCTAAAGAGAGACTATTCACTCCTTGGTTCGTTTAGACTCAATCCTCCCATATCTTCATTTCTACGCTTAAGGACTGGGTTCTTAAGTGTGTTTTTGGCTAGGATAGAGTTTCGTGTTTAGTCTCCATTCGTTCCATAGAGCATACATTGTAATAACTATAGGGAACTTTCGGCCTTGTACGTATAACTCAAATTTATAGTAAAGGTCTCGCCTTTTGAGGCACCCTCAAGTTATATATTTATATAACTTGAGAAAAACAAATATCTTGTGTGGTTTAATTTTCCGCTGCAAACTCTTTTTAAAGTGTTTCTATTCTTAAGCTTGTCGGATTGTCGTCAAAGTGTTATCGTTGGTGTTATTCAACACTTGAGATAACACTCGTGAGTTTTTTACTCACAAAACCAAGGCCATTGACATTGACATTCTCAATTGGTATCAGAGCTGGACACTTGACATACTAAGTGTTTGGTCCAGTTGTCATGGCTTTAGGTCTTGCTAATCTATCTCTTGAGAGACTTTCTATTCTTGATGGCTCAAATCATGATTCCCTGAGTGAGAGTGTGGTAAGAGAGTCATCATACATTAAAGAACCTGACCAGTCATCAATGTTGACCACGGTTTGGAAGCATTCATTGTCAGATTCTAAAGGTGTTGCGTCAGGTGTTACCCAGAGTGCGATAACGCCAAGCCCAACACTCAGCAGGAAGTCTAGAGGAGAACGATTTAAGCAAGGAACAGGTCAAGAGAAATCCCCTAAGATTCAAGAAGAATCATATCATATCCCAAATGATAGGGGGAGTAAATGGCAGAATACAAACAAGACCGAACAATTATATCTTAACATATGTGCGTATGTCTACCACATATGCTATGGTAAGACACTCTTGTACTGTATTTTCTCTTGCTCATACGAATGTATTTGAGACATTTAAAAATGATGTTTGGATTCATGTTGTGCATTATAAAGTTGAAAAATTTACTTACAATGATGCTTGGATTCGTCATCATTTTCTTAGAGATTTGGTTGAAAATGAAATATTTCTTATAGAACATATTGATACTAATTATCAAGTTCTTATAATATTTTTTTATTTTATTTTATTAAAAAAAAACTTTTTTGTGTTTTAAAGCGGCACTTGCTGACCTTATGTTCTGGTATGGTTTATACTTAGGTTAACAAGTTAGAAAAGGTCCCCCTTGTGTGCTTAAAGTGACAAAGTCACTAAATAATAAATGTATGAAAATTGAAATAGGCAAAAGCATTATATATTCCCAAAGTAACTCGGGGCACGGTGTTCGCTGCGACGATGCTTCCTTGCCAAATGGGAGTATAAAGTGTTGGTTTTATACTTAGTATTAGGAACATGGAGTTCACGGCTACAGTGTATCCTACTTGAACAGTATGAAATCTAACACAAAGTTTTCTACACCTTATAAAGACTCGGGGCACGAAGCTCGCTACTACGATGCTACCTTGTAAATAAAAAGGTGTAAAAATGCTTTAAAGGTTTGCCTAAAGTGCGAAATAAAAGGAAAAATATCATGAAATTTTCAAGGGGATCTGTTCTGATGTGTTATCCTAAGTGTTGCCAACATTGTCAGCAACACATCAGTAGGTGCTACATTAGTTTTTTTTTTTTTAATTTTTTTCAGGATTTTCTGATTAAAATTTGAATTTCAAAAAGTCTACAGGGTTTTTGAGATCAAAATATTTTTATAAAATCCTTTGTTTCTAGTTTTATTTTTTATTTTAGTTACTTGAGTTATACATAGATAAAATTTAAAAATTAAAATGTCATAACAACTTCGATTTGAAATTTGAAATTTTGGATTTTATCTTTGTACAACTCTGATTATTTTATTTGTATTTTTTTTCTTTTCTTTTTCATTAAAAAAAAAAAAAAACGAATCTTTTGGTTGGCTTGTTGAAGTTTGTTTTCCATAAAGACTAGAAAATATTAGTCATTGTTTTGTGGATTACCTAAATTTGTAATCAAATCCATCTAGTCTTAAAACCACTCTCCGAAATCCCATTATCACTCTCTCTTCCTACCTTCTTCTATATCTCTCTATCTCAACTCGATGTTTCAAAATTTTCCTTATTTATTTTTGGCAATGTTGCCGTCGGTGTTAACATCACTGACAACACTTATAGCACTACGTGTTTTAAGGTTCATATTTTAATTTGCATAAATGCTTTTCATTTTCTTTCTTCACAAAAAGGGGGAGAAAATGTGATGAACCGGTAATCATGCACATGTGGTGAAAGAAAGTGTTTCGGATTCTATTTTTAATGGAATTCTTATTAAGGGGGAGTTTGATATCTAGAGCGAGATTGAAATGTTGATCCTATTAATGTTAGATGTTGGGAAAATGTTACAACATTTGATTTTATTTTTGAATGAGATCTTACATTAAAGGAGACTTTATTTTAAGGGGGAGATATCTAACTTTATCTTGCAGGAACATCACATATTTATTTTGTGAAGAAATGTGAAACTAAGGGGGAGATTGTTAGTGCAGAAATGTGGTGCTACCACAAGTGCTGCCAACAGTGTTACCCCAGACGGGATTTGTAATAGTTTCATCATTTATTCACAAAATTATTAGGTATTAATATTTAATATTTGCTGCAAGTTTAATGTTATTTGTAGGTCCAAATAATCATTAAAGGTTGAACAAAAAGATGGATCTACAAACAAGGGATTGGTTGAAGGAAATATTTACACATAAATGAAGATTTACGTGTGAAAATCTTGGAGAGAAAGAAAAGCTTGAAGACTCAGTCAATAAGGCTTAGGGAAAACGTGGGTACAAGGTCTGGAAGCATGGAGAGTACAAGAAGGAAGTGCACAAGAGAAGAGTGGTTGCTACAAAGTAGGAACCATGATCTTCTTGAGCCTAAAGTTTAGGAAACACTCTTCAACAACCACCAAGATGATCTCAGCCATTTTGGAGTGCCCTCCACGTTTTTGGAGGCCTATATATAGTGCAAGGCTGGACAAGAATTATTCACACAATCCCCAAGCCAAAAACTGCACTTGTATAGAGCACACACACGGCAGTGTTATCCGAAGTGTTAACAACACCTAGTCCAACACCAGAAAACTGATTTTGTATTAGCCAACATCTTTTGAGGGTTTTTCTGGTTGAGGACTAGAGTGTTTTTAAACGTGTGTGTATTCTAAAGAGAGACTATTCACTCCTTGGTTCGTTTAGACTCAATCCTCCCATATCTTCATTTCTACGCTTAAGGACTGGGTTCTTAAGTGTGTTTTTGGCTAGGATAGAGTTTCGTGTTTAGTCTCCATTCGTTCCATAGAGCATACATTGTAATAACTATAGGGAACTTTCGGCCTTGTACGTATAACTCAAATTTATAGTAAAGGTCTCGCCTTTTTGAGGCACCCTCAAGTTATATATTTATATAACTTGAGAAAAACAAATATCTTGTGTGGTTTAATTTTCTGCTGCAAACTCTTTTTAAAGTGTTTCTATTCTTAAGCTTGTGGGATTGTCGTCAAAGTGTTATCGTTGGTGTTATTCAACACTTGAGATAACACTCGTGAGTTTTTTACTCACAAAACCAAGGCCATTGACATTCTCAATTGGTATCAGAGCTGGACACTTGACATACTAAGTGTTTGGTCCAGTTGTCATGGCTTTAGGTCTTGCTAATCTATCTCTTGAGAGACTTTCTATTCTTGATGGCTCAAATCATGATTCCATGAGTGAGAGTGTGGTAAGAGAGTCATCATACATTAAAGAACCTGACCAGTCATCCATGTTGACCACGGTTTGGAAGCATTCATTGTCAGATTCTAAAGGTGTTGCGTCAGGTGTTACCCAGAGTGCGATAACGCCAAGCCCAACACTCAGCAGGAAGTCTAGAGGAGAACGATTTAAGCAAGGAACAGGTCAAGAGAAATCCCCTAAGATTCAAGAAGAATCATATCATATCCCAAATGATAGGGGGAGTAAATGGCAGAATACAAACAAGACCGAACAATTATATCTTAACATATGTGCGTATGTCTACCACATATGCTATGGTAAGACACTCTTGTTCTGTATTTTCTCTTGCTCATACGAATGTATTTGAGACATTTAAAAATGATGTTTGGATTCATGTTGTGCATTATAAAGTTGAAAAATTTACTTACAATGATGCTTAGATTCGTCATCATTTTCTTAGAGATTTGGTTGAAAATAAAATATTTCTTATAGAACATATTGATACTAATTATCAAGTTCTTATAAATTTTACCAAATTTCATAACTTTTGTCTCATTTAACTTGCCACTTTGTTGTTGTATAATATTTTTTTATTTTATTTTATTAAAAAAAAAAAACTTTTTTGTGTTTTAAAGCGGCACTTGCTGACCTTATGTTCTGGTATGGTTTATACTTAGGTTAACAAGTTAGAAAAGGTCCCCCTTGTGTGCTTAAAGTGACAAATTCACTAAATAATAAATGTATGAAAATTGAAATAGGTAAAAGCATTATATATTCCCAAAGTAACTCGGGGCAAGGTGTTCGCTGCGACGATGCTTCCTTGCCAAATGGGAGTATAAAGTGTTGGTTTTATACTTAGTATTATGAACATGGAGTTCATGGCTACAGTGTATCCTACTTGAACAGTATGAAATCTAACACAAAGTTTTCTACACCTTATAAAGACTCGGGGCACGAAGCTCGCTACTACGATGCTACCTTGTAAATAAAAAGGTGTAAAAATGCTTTAAAGGTTTGCCTAAAGTGCGAAATAAAAGGAAAAATATCATGAAATTTTCAAGGGGATCTGTTCTGATGTGTTATCCTAAGTGTTGCCAACATTGTCAGCAACACATCAGTAGGTGCTACATTAGTTTTTTTTTTTTAAATTTTTTTTCGGGATTTTCTGATTAAAATTTGAATTTCAAAAAGTCTACAGGGTTTTTGAGATCAAAATATTTTTATAAAATCCTTTGTTTCTAGTTTTATTTTTTATTTTAGTTACTTGAGTTATACATAGATAAAATTTAAAAATTAAAATGTCATAACAACTTCGATTTGAAATTTGAAATTTTGGATTTTATCTTTGTACAACTCTGATTATTTTATTTGTATTTATTTTTCTTTTCTTTTTCATTAAAAAAAAAAAAAAAACGAATCTTTTGGTTGTCTTGTTGAAGTTTATTTTCCATAAAGACTAGAAAATATTAGTCATTGTTTTGTGGATTACCTAAATTTGTAATCAAATCCATCTAGTCTTAAAACCACTCTCCGAAATCCCATTATCACTCTCTCTTCCTACCTTCTTCTATATCTCTCTATCTCAACTCGATGTTTCAAAATTTTTCTTATTTATTTTTGGCAATGTTGCCGTCAGTGTTAACATCACTGACAACACTTATAGCACTACGTGTTTTAAGGTTCATATTTTAATTTGCATAAATGCTTTTCATTTTCTTTCTTCACAAAAAGGGGGAGAAAATGTGATGAACCGGTAATCATGCACATGTGGTGAAAGAAAGTGTTTCGGATTCTATTTTTAATGGAATTCTTATTAAGGGGGAGTTTGATATCTAGAGCGAGATTGAAATGTTGATCCTAATAATGTTAGATGTTGGGAAAATGTTACAACATTTGATTTTATTTTTGAATGAGATCTTACATTAAAGGAGACTTTATTTTAAGGGGGAGATATCTAACTTTATCTTACAGGAACATCACATATTTATTTTGTGAAGAAATGTGAAACTAAGGGGGAGATTGTTAGTGCAGAAATGTGGTGCTACCACAAGTGCTGCCAACAGTGTTACCCCAGACGGGATTTGTAATAGTTTCATCATTTATTCACAAAATTATTAGGTATTAATATTTAATATTTGCTGCAAGTTTAATGTTATTTGTAGGTCCAAATAATCATTAAAGGTTGAACAAAAAGATGGATCTACAAACAAGGGATTGGTTGAAGGAAATATTTACACATAAATGAAGATTTACGTGTGAAAATCTTGGAGAGAAAGAAAAGCTTGAAGACTCAGTCAATAAGGCTTAGGGAAAACGTGGGTACAAGGTCTGGAAGCATGGAGAGTACAAGAAGGAAGTGCACAAGAGAAGAGTGGTTGCTACAAAGTAGGAACCATGATCTTCTTGAGCCTAAAGTTTAGGAAACACTCTTCAACAACCACCAAGATGATCTCAGCCATTTTGGAGTGCCCTCCACGTTTTTGGAGGCTTATATATAGTGCAAGGCTGGACAAGAATTATTCACACAATCCCCAAGCCAAAAACTGCACTTGTATAGAGCACACACACGGCAGTGTTATCCGAAGTGTTAACAACACCTAGTCCAACACCAGAAAACTGATTTTGTATTAGCCAACATCTTTTGAGGGTTTTTCTGGTTGAGGACTAGAGTGTTTTTAAACGTGTGTGTATTCTAAAGAGAGACTATTCACTCCTTGGTTCGTTTAGACTCAATCCTCCCATATCTTCATTTCTACGCTTAAGGACTGGGTTCTTAAGTGTGTTTTTGGCTAGGATAGAGTTTCGTGTTTAGTCTCCATTCGTTCCATAGAGCATACATTGTAATAACTATAGGGAACTTTCGGCCTTGTACGTATAACTCAAATTTATAGTAAAGGTCTCGCCTTTTGAGGCACCCTCAAGTTATATATTTATATAACTTGAGAAAAACAAATATCTTGTGTGGTTTAATTTTCCGCTGCAAACTCTTTTTAAAGTGTTTCTATTCTTAAGCTTGTGGAATTGTCGTCAAAGTGTTATCGTTGGTGTTATTCAACACTTGAGATAACACTCGTGAGTTTTTTACTCACAAAACCAAGGCCATTGACATTGACATTCTCAATTGGTATCAGAGCTGGACACTTGACATACTAAGTGTTTGGTCCAGTTGTCATGGCTTTAGGTCTTGCTAATCTATCTCTTGAGAGACTTTCTATTCTTGATGGCTCAAATCATGATTCCCTGAGTGAGAGTGTGGTAAGAGAGTCATCATACATTAAAGAACCTGACCAGTCATCAATGTTGACCACGGTTTGGAAGCATTCATTGTCAGATTCTAAAGGTGTTGCGTCAGGTGTTACCCAGAGTGCGATAACGCCAAGCCCAACACTCAGCAGGAAGTCTAGAGGAGAACGATTTAAGCAAGGAACAGGTCAAGAGAAATCCCCTAAGATTCAAGAAGAATCATATCATATCCCAAATGATAGGGGGAGTAAATGGCAGAATACAAACAATACCGAACAATTATATCTTAACATATGTGCGTATGTCTACCACATATGCTATGGTAAGACACTCTTGTACTGTATTTTCTCTTGCTCATACGAATGTATTTGAGACATTTAAAAATGATGTTTGGATTCATGTTGTGCATTATAAAGTTGAAAAATTTACTTACAATGATGCTTGGATTCGTCATCATTTTCTTAGAGATTTGGTTGAAAATGAAATATTTCTTATAGAACATATTGATACTAATTATCAAGTTCTTATAAATTTTACCAAACTTCATAACTTTTGTCTCATTTAACTTGCCACTTTGTTGTTGTATAATATTTTTTTATTTTATTTTATTAAAAAAAAACTTTTTTGTGTTTTAAAGCGGCACTTGCTGACCTTATGTTCTGGTATGGTTTATACTTAGGTTAACAAGTTAGAAAAGGTCCCCCTTGTGTGCTTAAAGTGACAAAGTCACTAAATAATAAATGTATGAAAATTGAAATAGGCAAAAGCATTATATATTCCCAAAGTAACTCGGGGCACGATGTTCGCTGCGACGATGCTTCCTTGCCAAATGGGAGTATAAAGTGTTGGTTTTATACTTAGTATTAGGAACATGGAGTTCATGGCTACAGTGTATCCTACTTGAACAGTATGAAATCTAACACAAAGTTTTCTACACCTTATAAAGACTCGGGGCACGAAGCTCGCTACTACGATGCTACTTTGTAAATAAAAAGGTGTAAAAATGCTTTAAAGGTTTGCCTAAAGTGCGAAATAAAAGGAAAAATATCATGAAATTTTCAAGGGGATCTGTTCTGATGTGTTATCCTAAGTGTTGCCAACATTGTCAGCAACACATCAGTAGGTGCTACATTAGTTTTTTTTTTTTTTTTTTTTTTCGGGATTTTCTGATTAAAATTTGAATTTCAAAAAGTCTACAGGGTTTTTGAGATCAAAATATTTTTATAAAATCCTTTGTTTCTAGTTTTATTTTTTATTTTAGTTACTTGAGTTATACATAGATAAAATTTAAAAATTAAAATGTCATAACAACTTCGATTTGAAATTTGAAATTTGAAATTTGGATTTTATCTTTGTACAACTCTGATTATTTTATTTGTATTTTTTTTCTTTTCTTTTTCATTAAAAAAAAAAAACGAATCTTTTGGTTGGCTTGTTGAAGTTTGTTTTCCATAAAGACTAGAAAATATTAGTCATTGTTTTGTGGATTACCTAAATTTGTAATCAAATCCATCTAGTCTTAAAACCACTCTCCGAAATCCCATTATCACTCTCTCTTCCTACCTTCTTCTATATCTCTCTATCTCAACTCGATGTTTCAAAATTTTCCTTATTTATTTTTGGCAATGTTGCCGTCAGTGTTAACATCACTGACAACACTTATAGCACTACGTGTTTTAAGGTTCATATTTTAATTTGCATAAATGCTTTTCATTTTCTTTCTTCACAAAAAGGGGGAGAAAATGTGATGAACCGGTAATCATGCACATGTGGTGAAAGAAAGTGTTTCGGATTCTATTTTTAATGGAATTCTTATTAAGGGGGAGTTTGATATCTAGAGCGAGATTGAAATGTTGATCCTATTAATGTTAGATGTTGGGAAAATGTTACAACATTTGATTTTATTTTTGAATGAGATCTTACATTAAAGGAGACTTTATTTTAAGGGGGAGATATCTAACTTTATCTTGCAGGAACATCACATATTTATTTTGTGAAGAAATGTGAAACTAAGGGGGAGATTGTTAGTGCAGAAATGTGGTGCTACCACAAGTGCTGCCAACAGTGTTACCCCAGACGGGATTTGTAATAGTTTCATCATTTATTCACAAAATTATTAGGTATTAATATTTAATATTTGCTGCAAGTTTAATGTTATTTGTAGGTCCAAATAATCATTAAAGGTTGAACAAAAAGATGGATCTACAAACAAGGGATTGGTTGAAGGAAATATTTACACATAAATGAAGATTTACGTGTGAAAATCTTGGAGAGAAAGAAAAGCTTGAAGACTCAGTCAATAAGGCTTAGGGAAAACGTGGGTACAAGGTCTGGAAGCATGGACAGTACAAGAAGGAAGTGCACAAGAGAAGAGTGGTTGCTACAAAGTAGGAACCATGATCTTCTTGAGCCTAAAGTTTAGGAAACACTCTTCAACAACCACCAAGATGATCTCAGCCATTTTGGAGTGCCCTCCACGTTTTTGGAGGCCTATATATAGTGCAAGGCTAGACAAGAATTATTCACACAATCCCCAAGCCAAAAACTGCACTTGTATAGAGCACACACACGGCAGTGTTATCCGAAGTGTTAACAACACCTAGTCCAACACCAGAAAACTAATTTTGTATTAGCCAACATCTTTTGAGGGTTTTTCTGGTTGAGGACTAGAGTGTTTTTAAACGTGTGTGTATTCTAAAGAGAGACTATTCACTCCTTGGTTCGTTTAGACTCAATCCTCCCATATCTTCATTTCTACGCTTAAGGACTGGGTTCTTAAGTGTGTTTTTGGCTAGGATAGAGTTTCGTGTTTAGTCTCCATTCGTTCCATAGAGCATACATTGTAATAACTATAGGGAACTTTCGGCCTTGTACGTATAACTCAAATTTATAGTAAAGGTCTCGCCTTTTGAGACACCCTCAAGTTATATATTTATATAACTTGAGAAAAACAAATATCTTGTGTGGTTTAATTTTCCGCTGCAAACTCTTTTTAAAGTGTTTCTATTCTTAAGCTTGTGTATTCTTAAGCTTGTGGGATTGTCGTCAAAGTGTTATCGTTGGTGTTATTCAACACTTGAGATAACACTCGTGAGTTTTTTACTCACAAAACCAAGGCCGTTGACATTTTCAACACCTAATTGCAACAAAAAGACATTTTCAGCAACCAAATTGTAACGAACACAAATTGAATAACCAATTGAAACATGACGACAAACTCAGGTAATTAAATTGCAATTTGCCCTTATATTTATAGTCACATAAATACCTAGACCTTTGGCCATTAGGAGTCTTAATTCTTAGAGAGAAAGCAACTCTATTCTATAAGGAAACTACAATCCGTATCCTTGAATAAAATCTTAATCCTTGTTCCAATAGAAAATACCTCTTCAATTCAAAGACACTTAATGCTAACAGAAGTTGTGTATGACATTAACTGGCCTTCGTAGCTTAGGGGAAGGCCTGACTATGACGCAATGCAAGGATCAGCGATATGGAAATTGAGTTGTGTTCGCTCACAGCACGTTTGGTTTTTAGATATGTGATTATTAAGTTAGCGTTTAAACGAGTTCAGAGTCAATGAATGGAATAAAAGGGCCAAAATCTTGATCTGAAAACAATATGTGTGCATTGTGTCATGGCGTGGCGGAGTGCATGAGTGCAAAAAACGTAGACTGCATTATTTTGAGGTATGGCTGTGCCCATAAATAATTCAAGTGCAATATCATAATTTGACAATGCGTTCAAACATAATCAATTAAATTGACGAACTGAATAAAATTCTTCAAATTTTCGTGCACGTAAATTATCTTTCGATGAGTAAATTTTCAACTAGACAGCCTACATTGGAGTTCTTGTTACTAGGATCAAATTAAACTTTGTACTCTACCTTACTAGTACAAAATTAGGACCTAAAGAAATCTAAGCCAATTTGTTTTGATCTTTACCTTTTACTACATCTATCCCTAAATGAGTGTCCAAATTTCATTGTAAGGGACATCTGAAAATGTCAACTTTTTGTACACTTTGGTGGCAAAGATTCATATATAAGAGAAAATTTTGGGGGAAACTAGTTTCTCCATAATTTATAAAAAGTCTTGTTTTTATAGGGGTTAATGTTTAGGGTTTAAAGTTTAGGGTTTAGGATTTAGGGTTAGGGTTTAAGGGTTAAAAAGTTGACTTTTTATAACTTATGAAGGAACTAGTTTCCCCCAAAACCAACTCCATATATAATCTTGTAATCTCTTTTCCAAACATTTAGTTTTGCACGTATAAAGAGATCGGTGAAAAAATTCCGAAAAAAAAAACATTTATGGACAAAGTTGTACTAAAAAAAGACACTCATTTTGTGACAAAGATTTATTAAAAATTGATACTCATTTAGGGACAGAGGGAGTACTTCCTTATTAGGTGGGCCCCAAGGGGCGCAGATGCTTAATTTTGATTTGACGGTCATTTGGAGACATTCCTACACACACTCACCAGACACCAACCCTCAATATTATCCATCTATTCAAGTTTATGTCATCAAAATTTGGATACACTAGCGGGTAACCCGTGCTCTGCACGGAAACCAATACTATGTCTTTTAACTATAGTTAACTGATATTGTAATCATCATTTTAACTAATACTATTAATAATAAAAATTAATCTATATGATTACTATTATTATAATAACTATTATAATTAATTAATACCATTGATAGTAATAGTTAATATATATATATATATATATATATTAATAGCAATGATTAGTCTATATAATAATAATTATTAATATAATTATTATAATAAAATAATATTATTAATAGTAATAGTTAATTGATATAGTAACTATTATAATTAATTAATATTAAAAATTAATAATCTAACTTATATAATAACTATTATAATCAACTAATACTAATAATAATAATAGTTAATGTATGTAGCCTATTATAGTTAACCAATACTATTAATAGTAAAAAATAACTTATAAAGTAACTATTATGGTTAAATAATACTATTAATAATAATTAGCTATATAGTAACTATTATAGTTAACTAATACTATTAATAGTAATAGTTAACTAATATAGTAGTAATTAATACTATTAGTAGTAATATTTAACTAATATAGATAACTATAATAGTAACTATTATAGTTAACTAATACTATTAATAGTAATATTTAACTTGTATTGTAACTAATATTGTTAGCTAATACTATTAATAGTAATAGTTAACTAATATAGTTAACTATAATAGTAACTATTACGAATAAGAGTAATAGTTAACTATAATGGTTAACTATTATAGTTAACTATTACTAATAATAGTAATAGTTACTATAATAGTTAACTATTATAGTTACCCTTTTTAGTAACTATTATTATTAGCTAATAGTATTAGCTAATGAAAAGAAAATGAAAAGTCACTTATTTATTAGTATGTTGTTGATGTGGCTTCTCCAAATGCAAGCTTTCTCCATTCTTTGTCCACATGTCAATACCATAGCTCTTTTGGCCAACTTTAATATATATATATATATATATATATATAGATTTCTACTTAAAATATAACGGTCGGTGTAAATTGGGCGATTAATGAATTACACATTTATTTATTAATTTGGTCATAAAAACTACTCCCTCTGTCCCTAAATGAGTGTCCATTTTCAAGAAATCTTTGTCCCTAAATGAGTGTCTTTTTTGAACATAACTTTCTCCCTAAACGTTTTTTTTTTCGAATTTTTTTTCACCGGTTTCTTTATATGTGCAAAACTAAAGGTTTGAAAAGGAGATTACAAGATTATATATGAATCGTTGTTACCAAATTGTTCAAAAAGTTGAGATTTTCAGTGTCCCTTAAAATGAAATTTGGACACTCATTTAGGGACAGAGGTAGTAAAAAAGAGAGAGAGAGAGAGGCGACGACTGCATCTAACTCGCACACAACAATAAAGCTGGTTACACAGGTTTCTCATTCATGTTACTTCTACCTCCCACCCGATAACAACTTTTCTTCTCTACTTCCCGTTAATGTTAAATATTTTTCATTAGTATAAAAATAAAAAGAGAAAATTACCATCTAGTCCCCCATCCTAAGTCAAACTACCACCAAGGATAAGTGAATATTTTTGTTTACCACCTAGTCCAACAACTGAAAATATGTTACCATAGGGTCCATGCTTACTTTCAAATGACACAATTACCCCTTGACCCAAACAAAACCATCGTCCCCTCCCCCCTCCCTTCATTCGACACATACGCACAAAATCTCAATTTCTCCCTCCCTAATCACTCCGGCGACCCTTTACCCAATCTCTCCGGTGACCCACTCTCATCCTTCACCTCCGGCAACCGCCTTCAATCCATCACCTCCGGCAACCCCCATGCCATCATCCACCTCTTTTCCGTCGATTCACATGCCCTAGCCCGATCTTCAGCTCTTTGTAAGCCGATCAACCAAGATCTGCTCATCGTAGGTCATCTTTTCTGGTAAACAAACCAGATCTAGTTATCTTTCCCGGTGATCTACTTTCTCTCTCTTCTCTTCAATCGCCGCCACCATTCCTCCCCTCACCTTCGGCGACCCAACCCCTCCCCTAACCCCGGCGACCCTTCCCCTAAGCAAATGACTACAACAACGTCCCCAGAGAAGGAGTAAATGTTTTCTGTGGATATGCTCCTTCTCCGTCATCGGCGCACTGCTCCTTCTCCGTCACCGGTGAGTTTCTTCCTCCAAGCAACAGCAAAAATGTCCCTTGGCTGTTTCTAATCACCACTGCTTTTGCTCTCCGACCGACTCAAACAAAATTCAGATATGTGATAATTCCGGCAAACAAAATTTATATCTGTGACAATTCCGGCAATCATTAACGAGAGAAGTAGGATTAACATTATTCAGAATGTCGTCTATAATTGTGGGTAAGCACATTAGAAAACCTGTCTGCTTCGAGCTTTTTTCTACGTGATTGACATTGGCCAATCACAATCCTAGTTTTTGGTTATTGCATGATACATTTTGAACTTATAAATTCATTTCTTTTTTAGGTTTATAGCTGATCTATGTGTGGTTCATATAAATTCAATTGTTTTTTTTGTGTTGGCTTTGAATGTAAATGAGATTTGTTGTTGATGGATTGATTTGGTTTGCTAAGTTCACAGTTAATGTTGGAACAAGTGCGGGCAATCAGGGAATTTTTCAGTTGTATATGAATTTTTCAGTTGTATATTAGAACAATTGTGAACCTGTTTTTGGATCAACTGTGAACTTGTTCTAGGTGTTGGATATTATGCCCTAGGCCATTGAGAAAGGCCTATGCGTTATATCATAGCTTCATTGTTACAAAGATAAAAAACCCGATTATTATATTTTTTGCATGTTTATTATAATAATCATTGTCCCTAGCACTTATGAAGGGCTAGCATGAGTTTGATGGATAATCATTGGATGATTATGGTGCATAGGATGCGGATTAAACTTGTGGGTACTTGTTGGAGAACAAGGTACTGGGTAGACCCGTTATGAGATTTATGTCGTGGTCAAATGTCATAATTAAATCTCATGATAATCATACCATTTGAATCCTTAGACCTGAGATTATCATGGTCTTCCATTTGATGAACATTATGTTTGACGTACTCAAATGCTAACCCTAATCGGGTGGTTATAAAGGCTACGATTGGCATAATCGGATTCTTGTAGAGAAGAATGATAAGTCAAGATGGAATTTGTCCCCCTCTCTCAAGAGAGATATCTGCTTGGCCAGTCGATGAGCGAGGTTGATGATAGTGTACGGCCATACCCAAATGAATTGATGCGATCAATGTCATTTGTTCATATCAATCTACTCGGGATCAAGAAAGCATTGGACAACATAAGTTGACGTGGACCATGACTTATGCCAATATGATATCGCGTGACAAATGGATTGTGATATGTTCTATAAGGTTACTTTGGACTTTCAAAGTTATACTAATTGGGTAGTCATAATGGCTTGCTAGAGTCCGCTTATGACTTACGGGTTCTGACTGGTTCAGACTCGTTGCCAACATAGTATAATCCTATTTGGTCACACACAATAGAACGTATTAGAAAAAGGCGAATAATCTGGGATATACACTGACCACCGTACGGCGGCTTTCATGGAGTACGGCTCTTAATGAGCCGTACGGCTAGGGTCCCGTAACTAGCCAGTTTGTTTGGTTTTCTTGTTGGACAAGGAATCCCGATCCCATACGGAATTAGGTCAGGCCCTTATATATGATATACAGTCGGGTTTGACAGCCTCTAATGGTGATTTTAGAAATCATAAACAATTGTTTTAGAAATAATAAATCATAAAGAGGTAGGATTATTTATTTTGTGATCCATGATCATCAAAATACAATAATCAATGAAGCAAAATAATTCTTACGAAGAAATCGTTTCTTCACCAAGCCTTGGGTCTAGCAATCCAGATCAAGAAGGTGTTCTTGATATCCGTTCGACGTGTGGATACCAATAGAGGGTGTTTGCTTTAGCACCTTTAAGTATGTGTTCATGGATGCAATCTTTAAGGGTTAGTTTCTTTCATCTTGTATTTAATTTAATCAACATGAACGGATCTGGGCTCATGGGTGTTTGATCTAATGTTTATTCCGCTGCGCATGATGCATCAAAACCCAACACTAAGAACAACTGTGAACTTGATCTTGGAACAAAATGTGAACTTGTTCTTGAAAAAAAAACAGTGAACTTGTCGCGCCCCAGACCCGTGGTCCTACTTGGCCCCACGCTCGGGTCACGAGTGGAAGACGTTATAAAACACTTTTGAAAAATTTTCGAAATGTACTTTTATAAAGTTTAACAAAATCACACTTGAAGTTCAAAGACTTCCTCTAACTTGAAACAATAGAAAGTACGGGTACTCTACCCAAAAGGTTTTACATTTACATAATGTAACCTTCACAAAACAAGTCCCAACTCTTACCACTCCAACGTCCTCCCGTGCCAAGTGTCCTATCCCCTGGACTCGCCTTTATCTAAAACAGTAAACAAATAAGGGTGAGAATAAATCTCAGTAAGCTACTAAAATGCTACTACGTTTCATGCTAATATGATAATCATAAAGAATAGTATCATAGCAATCACATAGCACATAGTATGAGAGATAAAATCAACTCATATACCACAAATAACACATAGGCCACACTCCGGTGGATATCAAGCCAAGGTTTACCCAATAACCATAACTGTCTGAGAATACCATCTGAGAAAACCAACTAAGAAAACTATCTGAGCAGCATAAATAGCTGAAGCCGGGATCCCAAAAACCAAACCATAACCATAAGAACCAAGTAACCAGAGAGGGAAATATGACACAAAGTCATAACCCAAATGCTCACCAAAGGGAGCGATTCATCCCATCCAAGGCCAATCTGGACTGGGGAAACAAAGAAGGCACAGTGGACACCTTATAGTGAACTTGGCTTGTGTGCCACTATAATTCTCCCACCGCCTGACACGAGGTACCAATGGAAAAACTTATAGTGAACATAGCATGTACCACTATAATTCTCCAATTTCCTGACTCCTCAACAAGACCAGCTGGACTTTTCACAAGAAGCACAGTATGAATACTTGCTAAACAACAACAACCCCGGGCAATGATTCTAAAACAAGGAACCAAGCCAAACACATCAAAAGATGCACATAAAGGATCACTCACAAAGAGTCTACAACAATATGATTCAAGGTCACAATACATTCTTGCACACACTTGAACACCCTTCTCATTAACCATGATAATATCCCAGGACACTCATATATTGGTCCTAGACAATACCCCAAAGATTAAACCAAAGTTAACTTTCTATATCTTACCTTAACCAAACTATAAGATTCAGGGGAAAGTGTGCGGCCGCCCAAAACAGGGTGTGCGGTCGCACACATTCAGCCTTCCAAGAACAAAACTTCCAGATAAATGTGCGGCCGCACGCCCTTTTGGGCGGTCGCCCAACACACTCGACAGGCAAAACCCAAAATGATTTATACTCCTTCCGTTTCACCGTTCCAAAAAGTACAACACTTACGTTTATAACTTTATTAAGACTACCCAATTAGTCTCAAAAACAACTTTAATACTACTTTGAACCCGACCAAACCAACATACTAAATACTCCAATTGTCCCAAAATTACAAGTATACAAATATTACCCAAATCACAAAATAACAATTACAAGTATCAGATATAACATCTATGACCATTTTAACATTTAAAGGGGAATTAGTAACTTACCTATTTCCGGAAAAAGTATCGCTTGAAATAAGTTTTGTTCGGCTAAAAATGACCTATTCGACGCCCTGATTATTTTTATATAATTAGTTTTTAAAACGGATAAGTAAATAAAAAGAATTAAATCGAAATGGTTGAACTCCTAACCTAAGGAAACGTAGAGAAAGTTGCAGAGAAAGTTACACAGAGAAGGAAGAGAGAGAAGGGAAAGTGTTTTATAAAAATCTTTACCCATTTTACACATTGGTCACTGGACTTTCGATTTGAACAATTTAACCCCTAAACTTATATTTTCAACAAGGACCCTAAAGTTTCAACTTAATCATTTAACTCCTTTAATCATTATTATTACTAACTAAGTAAATAACACAAATAATCAAGTAAGATATGCAAATCATAAAATATGATGCAACACATAAAATGCACACTTAAGTCAAATAAAAATCCCCAAAAATATAAAATAAATAGGGACGGGTTTTGGGGTCGCTACAATCATTCCCCCTTAAAGAAAATTCATCCCGAATTTTAGGGTTACTTACCAAGACCCTCAAACAACCAAGGGTACTTTCTCTCGATCTCCTCCCGAAGCTCCCAAGTTGATTCTTCCACATTATGGTTCCTCCACACAACTCGAACAAGAGGAATACTCTTATTTCTCAATTCTTGGACTTTAGAATCAATCACTTGGACTGGATGCTCCTCATAAGCCATACTCGGCTCAATATCCTCGGGTACCTCAGATAAAACATGAGAAGGATTGATGGAAAAAATTTCAAGTAATAAAATACCTAGCAAGCGCACTAGTTACCGTAGTAGTAACGCGCGAAAGCGAGGGTCGATCCCACGAAGACTCGTTGGACAAACAAGTAAATTTAGTTAGTGCAAAAAGTAACCAAGGGGGTTTTTGATTGATTTTTATTAACCTAAATTAACTACTAAACAATGAAAATAAATTACTAAATTAAAGATCACTAAGCAAACAAGGATTTAATTCAAGATTACGAAGATTCACAGATTGGGGTTCACAACTATCTCCTCTCTATGCTATTTTATGAAAAAGACTATTTAAACTTGTTCAAGAAATCGTTCACTTATTTAAGAGTTGGGACGGTCTGGTCACCGGATCGCAACCCTATTATTATCTCTATGTGAAATATTCCGTTAGGTCAACAACACACAAAAACAATTTATTAAGTTCTTAAGAACACTTGATCTTAAATTCTTTTGATTTCCGCGAAGTCCTCAATTAAATCTAATCACAAGAATATGATTCAATATCTAAATTATTCACGCTAGTGAAACAATCTAAACTAAGATGATTTAAAGACCAAAATATCAAGTCATATTAATGAAATCTTTAAATTGATTAAGCTCTATTCTTATGAACAAGAACACGATTAATATTTGATTAAGCCCAAGTTAGCATAGAGATTTGATAGTTATTACTCCCAATCCATGAATAAAGAAATTAGCTACTCATCAATATAGCAATAAACACAAGAATATAATTAAAAATCATAAACCTGGATAAAAGCTTGATGATGAATAATCTCCCAAATCTTGTTTACAACTTGAAACTTGAATAAAACCTAAAACAATGCATAATAAAACTAAAGGCTGCTGTCTAATATTTATACATAGAGAAAACTAGGGCCAAAAGTAGGGAAAATAGGGTAAAAAACCCGTCTGGCAAGGAAAACCCGAAACTGTACGGAATGACCAAGCGGGCGCCTGGTAGACCCCAGGCGGGCGCCTATTTGGCCAGTAACTTTGGTTCTTCAAAACGCATAACAAGCGGGCGCCTGGTATTTAGCGGGCGGGCGCCTGGTCGCCTTTTCTGTCTTTCTTTATTTTTTCTTCTTTTCTTCACCTCTTTGACATGGTTGACCACGGTTGACTTTTGACTTTGACTCGAACAATATTCAGTCTTCAACAAATTACAATCCACGGACTTTGCAACCACACAAAATACACTACAAAGTATCCTAAAACATTACAAATCCAACAAAGTTCCATAAATCATAAAAGACCAAAATTACATCCAATCTAATTATATTACAACCAAAAGCTGATAAAATTAGTACGAAAATGCGGAGATAATACATGTGTAAACCGATCCATCAAATTCCCCCACGCTTAGACCATTACTCGTCCCAGAGTAATATTCCTAACCCCACATCTAAACACCGGTCTATTAAGCGTAGCATGGAGGAAAATGATACCTATCTCCTCTACAACCCCCATCAAACAAAACCACGACAAGATAAAGAAAATCAACCGGAGTGTAAAGGACTCCGCTCCTTATAACTCCCCAAACAAAACAAATAAATGCGACTGACCCTAATTGATAGCACACCCATGATAAGAACATAAAACGCCATCCAATTAGGGCCCACACAAAAAGCTAGGGGGAACTAAAACGACCTATGTTTCCCCCATGCTTATCTTACACTACATCATCCCTCAAACAGAAATCAAAGCTAGGATAATCCTTAGCAATGATTTACCTCATGATAAGCTCCAACGCCCCTTATAACTCCTACAAGAAATATGAGGATTTTCTATCCTATTCGCCTCTAACCATACCTCCTACACCAAACATGTCCTACCCAATCACTCCAAACCGCCCTTGTGACGCCACGCCAAGCCAAAAACAATACATCACACAGTTTCTCTCCTTTTGCCTAGGCGCCTTTTCGGGTTTTCACCTAGCCTCTCTTTTCTTTTAATTTTTTTTTTTTTTTATAAAAACTATACAGCAAAACGGTGATAGAATGTGCATCAATCAACAACCAATCCAACCAATACCACCACCCCCCAAACTAAATAGAGCATTGTCCCCAATGCTCGTCACAACTAAGCATAAAAACAAACACGGGGAGTGGAAATACCTCGAGCTCCTCACTGCGGTGGCGGTCCAAAGATATCATCCCAAGCATTCCATCCATGCTGCGGCGGTGGCGGAGGTGGAACATACTCAGGTGGTGGAGGGTAGTTCAACGGTGGGTACCGCTCGCCAGGAAAATGATGTGCCATCATTCTTTGTCGGAAGTACTGATCCTCCCGAATGTTGGCATATAATGCTTCCTCCATCCTCTGAATTCTCTGATCATTCTCCTCTTCCCTCCGCTCTCTTTGATAGTTCGTCATAAATTGTTGTTGTTGAAAGGCTCGGAACATATCATCTAATCCCTGGATTTGTCCCGACAGATAGTAATTCATCTCTCTCTGTGTCATATCTACCGGGATATCATCCTCATCCTCCTCATCATCAGCGGCCTGACTGCCAGCAGCCTGAGCTGGAGCTGGGACCCGGGCTCTCTGCACTCTCCCACTTTCTATTGTTGCTTTAGTCACGGTAGTGCCTGGAGCTAACAGTCTGGGGAACCCCTCCATAGGCACCCCTGCCCTTTGTGCCATCATAGTGATCATAATGGGGAACAAATAATTCTTGTTCTCCAAATACCTTGCTCGTACCCCCATCTCACTACGCATGATGCCCCCGATATTTATCGGCATCCTCCTAATCATGACATAGAGCAAAGGGGCCCTGTACCAATGAACCTCCTGATAGTGAGCAGAAGGCATGATCCTCTCGCAAATAAAGCGATACAGTGCCTTTAGGTCCAGCCTCAACTCACTAATGTGAAACAAGTAACCATTCCGGATATTTCCCCTATCAATATTTACCCCAAACTCTGCTGCAAATAAAGCTAAGGTCTCATCCATCCTGTCCATGTTCTGAAGGTTCCTTTTCAACTGCCAATACGCACATTCCCCTTCTGCCACCGCATCCGACAACCCATAAAAATCATTAATGGCCGTCGCAGTCACATCAATATTATATCCCCGAACCCAGACATTGGGGGCCTCAGTTGCTGCATGAAAATTAGCATAGAATTCTTGCACAAGCAACTTCGACCCCATCTGGGCCGGCACGGCCAATAATCTTCTCAAATTATAGTGTTCAATGATAGCATCCAACCCACAATTGGTCAAGTTATAACCTCTCTCCACCGTTACCCCATTATTCTGTTTATTATCAAAATAATTTTGGGAGTCCCGGGATACAAAACGGGTGTTATCGAACTCCGGCTCAATTTGGGGTGGGGGAACACCACGACCACGTCCTCGACCTCTTGGTCTTGGTGGCATGATAACAACCGCAACAACCTCTAACAAATTTTAAATCAGTAATTTGCTCTTACCCGGACTCGCCGGAAAATCTCGCCGGAGGTCGCCGGAAAATCTCGCCGGAGATGGAGAAGATGATCCGAGAAGATGACCGTCAACCTTGCAAACACTTTCTTCCTCCGCAACTACCCCCAATTCTTGATCACAAACTCTCAATTCTTCAAAACTCTCAATTCTTCAAAATTCTCCTTCCTTCAACCTTGACAATTTCTTGCAAAACCCTTGGTTTTAGGATGAATGGAGGCTAAATCTTTGGTACTCCTTGAAGAGGGTTATGGTGGGATATGATTTTTGAAGGTTTGTGGGTGGTGAGGGTGAGAGATTTGTAGGGAGAGAGGGAAGCGAGCCGGTGAGAGGGTTTAGAGAGGGAGAGAAATTGGGGAAGAAGGGTTTTTTTATGTTTTTAACCCCCCAAAACCCGATTTAACCCAGCTGATGGTTTCTCAAATCGGCAAGCAGGCGGGCGCCTGGTATACCCCAAGCGGGCGCTTGTTTGCCCAGAAACTTCATATTTTTTTCGCACTTGAACAGGCGCGCGCCCTTATCCACCAAGCGGGCGCTCGGTATATTTTTCCAGCAATATATATATATTTTTTTTTTTATTTTTTTTTTTTGGCTGGTTTGATCGCTCCATCACTTGGTTGAATTAATTTCCTGCACATCACCACAAACAAACATCACAAGCGTAATATCCATTATGAAAAATAAAATGACTCAAAAAATGAAAATCTTTTTGGAGGGTGACACTATTTACACTCCCCTATAAACCCACAAACTCAGAGAGATCCATGAAGGATGACACAGACCAAACTTTTGACCGCACTTTCGTTGCCTACGTTCTCCCTAGGACAATAAGGAGCTCAGGTCACCGTAGTTCGAACCAACCCAGAAATAAAAGACACGAAAGCAAATAAAATTTGTTTTTTTTTTTTTTGAATATTTTATGAATACCACCATCCCCAAACTTAGAACATGCTATGTCCTCATGGCATTGAAGAACAACACACTCCCAATTCAAAAATAATGATAAACTGAAAGGAAAAACAAAAAGCAATAAAAATGATACCTGGTTGGGTTGCCTCCCAACAAGCGCCTTTGTTTTAGGTCTTTGGCTCGACATAATGCCACATAAATATTAAGTGGCTCCCTCCGGGTCTGTCAACTCAATTACATCAATTTCATTGATGTCTTCCAAAATAGACAGCCCCTCATAATAAGGCTTCACTCGGTGTCCATTCACTTTAAATGTTGTTCCATCCTTCAAATCTCTGAGCTCTACAGCTCCATGGGGAAACACTCGAACCAATTCATAAGGACCCGTCCACCTTGAACGCAGTTTTCTGGGAAAAAGTTTGAGGCGAGAGTTAAAGAGAAAGACCTTCATACCCGGTTTGAGAAACTTGGGTTTAAGGTTTTTATCATGATATCTTTTTGTCCTCTCTTTGTATAACTTTGCACTCTCATAACTATCCTGCCTCATCTCTGCAAGCTCATCCAAGTCAAGCAGTCTTTTCTCCCCTGCTAAAGTCAACTCCATGTTTAGCTGCTTGGTTGCCCAATATGCTTTGTGCTCTAGTTCCACGGGCAGATGACACTCTTTTCCATACACAATCCGGTACGGGCTCATTCCAATGGGGGTTTTGTATGCAGTCCGATAAGCCCACAGTGCATCACACAATTTGTCAGCCCAGTCCTTCCGATTTGGACGCACCGTTTTCTCAAGCACCGCCTTGATTTGGCGATTACTCACCTCCACTTGGCCCGATGTTTGAGGGTGATAAGCCGTAGCCAACTTGTGACCCACCCCATATCTTTTTAGCACTTGATTGAACATTCTGTTTGTGAAGTGCGTCCCTTGGTCACTGATAATGACGCGCGGCACTCCATACCTGCCAAAGATATTTTCACGCACAAACTTGCAAACAATATTAGCGTCATTAGTCCGGGTAGGAATTGCTTCCACCCATTTAGACACATAATCTACAGCAACAAGAATGTACAAGTAGCCTTGGGAAGGGGGAAAAGGACTCATAAAATCAATACCCCACACATCAAAAATATCAACAATTAAATTATGTTGTAGGGGCATTTCATCTCTCTTTCCTATATTGCCAGTCCTTTGGCATCTATCACACCTCACACAAAAATCATGAGCATCTTTAAATAAAGTGGGCCAATATAGACCCGCTTGCAATACTTTTCTAGCGGTCTTTTGCCTACTAAAGTGACCCCCACATTGGAGTTCGTGGCAAAATCTCAACACACTAGCTTGCTCATGCTCCGGAATGCATCTCCTAATTATCTTGTCCGGGCAAACTTTCCACAAATAGGGGTCATCCCAAATGTAGTGCTTCACATCCGATCTAAACTTTCGTTTTTGATCGTAAGTGAAGTTAGGTGGCATAATATTAGAAACAATGAAATTCACAAGATCCGCATACCAAGGCTCATGAACATGTAACGCAAAAAGTTGCTCATCCGGAAAATTTTCATTAACCGGAATCGCACCATCTATCACATTAGTAAAAGTAAAGTTCTCTAGCCTAGATAAGTGATCAGCCACCACATTTTCGGTCCCCTTTTTGTCCTTTATTTCTATGTCAAACTCCTGCAGTAGGAGCATCCACCTAAGAAGTCTAGGTTTAGCATCCTTTTTATTCAGCAAATATTTAAGTGCAGCATGATCAGAGTAGATAATCACCTTAGACCCAAGCAAGTAAGAACGAAACTTTTCAAGAGCAAACACAACTGCTAAAAATTCTTTTTCAGTGGTAGTGTAATTCAGTTGTGCATCATTTAAAGTTCTACTTGCGTAATGAATTACGTGGGGTAATTTATCTACTCTTTGCCCCAAAACAGCCCCAATCGCAAAATCTGATGCATCACACATGATCTCAAATGGTAGAGACCAATTGGGGCTGGATAGAATGGGGGCACACGTCAACTTCTCTTTCAGCAGATTGAAGGCCTCTAAACACTCTTGGTCAAAGATGAACTCGGTGTCCTTAGCTAGCAGGTTACATAAAGGCTTACAAATTTTTGAAAAGTCTTTTATGAAATGCCTATAAAAACCTGCATGGCCTAGAAAACTTCACACACCCTTAACCGACACAGGGGGAGGCAATTTTGAAATCACATCAATTTTAGCCTTGTCTACCTCAATCCCCTTGTTTGACACCAAGTGTCCTAACACAATGCCATGCCTTACGAGAAAATGACATTTTTCCCAACTAAGGGTCAGATTTGTCTCACAACAACGATTTAAAACCATTGTCAAATTCTCTAGGCACCTATCAAAACTGTCCCCAAATACCGAGAAGTCATCCATGAAGACTTCGACACATCGCTCAATCAAATCAGAGAAGATTGATGTCATACACCTTTGAAAGGTCGCAGGTGCATTACAAAGCCCAAAGGGCATCCTCCTAAATGCGAATGTGCCAAAAGGACAAGTAAACGTGGTCTTAGCTTGGTCCTCTGGTGCAATGGGGATTTGGTTATACCCCGAGAAACCATCCAAGAAACAATAATACTCATGTCCGGCTAACCTCTCCAGAATCTGATCAATAAAGGGCAAAGGGAAGTGATCTTTCTTTGTTGCAGCATTCAGTTTGCGCAAATCTATGCACATTCTCAGACCAGTCACTTCCCTTTTTGGCACTTCTTCTCCTTTTTCATTAGTGGTGACCGTGTAGCCCGATTTCTTTGGAACGACTTGAACCGGGCTCACCCACTCACTATCAGCAACGGCATAGATAATGCCTGCATCCAACAATTTTAGGACCTCTTTCCTAACCGCCTCCTCCATGTGAGGGTTTAACCTCTTTTGTCTCTCTCTAGATGGCTTAGCACCATCTATGAGATTAATTTTGTGCATGCACATGGAGGGGCTTATACCCTTAATATCTGCTAAGGTCCACCCTATGGCCTGCTTGTGCTCACGAAGCACTCTGATCAACTTGGCCTCTTGTTCTATGGTCAAATCTGAGGCAATTATCACGGGCAAAGTCTCACCCTTCCCAAGAAAAACATACTTTAAATTGGAAGGAAGGGCTTTCAGCTCAAGAGCTGGAGGAGTTACAATAGAAGGCACCGACTTCTCATTGAAGTGGCCTAGGGGGTGAAACGGGCCATCACTAGGATGGTGTTCATCGGCCTTTTCCACAGCCATCAGTTGAACATCCGCATTATCCCTAAGTTTCTCACCGCCATTTGACAACAAAGACTCTAACTCCTCACATTTTCTCTCATGCCACAAGACTTCACTCACACAATCCTCAACAATATCCACACAGTTACAAGACTCATCATCTAAGGGACTTTGCATGACATCAAACACAGATATTTCTATTTTCTCATTAGCCACACACATAGATAGAGTCCCATCACCCACATTAATGATGGTGTTCGTAGTAGCCATAAATGGACGCCCAAGCAATATGGGAGAATCCTGACTATTCCCAACACCATTAACAGTCTCAAGCACAACAAAATCCACAGGGATAATCAAATTGGCTACCTGCACCAAAACATCCTCCACAATTCCCAATGGCCTCTTGATTGAACGGTCAGCCAATTGCAAGGTCATTGTGGTGGGTTGTAGCTCAGGTAAACCCAACTCAAGATACAAATGATGAGGTAACAAATTAATGCTAGCACCGAGATCTAACATTGCCTTCACCTTTTTAGAGTCCCCCATAGATATAGAAATGTTAAAACTTCCGGGGTCCTTCAATTTAGGTGGGAGGTTCTGTTGTACCACAACACTAGCACTTTCTCCCATAATCAACTTCTCATCATTCCCATACTTGGGTTTCCTGGAGTTAAGTTCTTTGAAAAACTTTGCATAAGCTGGGATATTTTTAATGACATTTAACAATGGAAGATTAATGTTTACTTTTGAAAACATGTCATATAAATCAGACATTTGCTTATCCATCTTACTTCTCATGAATCTACCAGGAAACGGTACAGGAGGTACATATGGCTTGGGGGTGGAAGAATCAGTCACAGGAATTTCCCCCATGCCATTAGTACTCTTACCAACAACATTCTCAACAACAGGTGGTTCAGCAGATTCAGAAGGAGAGTTAGGACATACCTCATTACTTACCTGTTTGCCATTTCTCAGAGTCATAATGGCCTTGGCTTGCTCCCCTTGACTAGGGAAGGTTCCTGGTTTATGCCCTTGCTGACCCACAGCTAGTTGACCAATCTGGGTCTCCAGCTTTTTGTTGACAGCATCCTGCTGCTTTTCACGCTGCTCCATCATCATCTTCATTTGTTGCTGCTCTTGCATCATGGTCCTCATCATATCCTCCAGTGATTGCTTAGGCTGCTGTTTTGGATTCCCTTGTGGGGGAGGAGGATATAGAGGTTTCTGCTGCTGATACTGAATTCCTGGGTTACCCCTCCAAGAAAAATTGGGGTGGTTTTTCCAATCTGGATTATAAGTATTAGAATACATACCACCTTGATTTTGCCTTGGGGGATACCCTTGCATCGCATTTACCTGTTCAGAATCAAACTGTGCAACAACTGGACAACCATTAGTAGCATGAGTGTTAGATCCACAATTAGCACAGAAATCAGATACCACATTAGCACTTGAGGAAGACATATTAGAATTCATTTTAGCCATGTTTTGGTTTAACAAAGACACCTGCCTAGCGAACTCATCCATACCACTCAACTCATGCACTCCCCTAGGTTTCCCTCTAGAGCCTTTTTCTTGCGAATTGGCCCCCAACATCTCAAACAATTCTTGGGTTTGGTCAACAGTTTTGGCTCCTAGAAAGCCGCCTGCTGCATTATCGACCATAGCTTGGTCTGCTGCAGTTAACCCACCATAAAATGTTTGATGTAAAAGGGCCTCAGGAAAAGCATGATGGGGGCACTGCACTTGCAACATTTTGAACCTATCCCAGGCCTCATGAAATGGCTCACCTACCTCTTGAGTAAACCCTATGATTTTCTGTCTAAAGGTGGCCAAAGTAGCATGCGGGAAAAATTTCTTTAAGAATGCATCATGCAACCCATCTCATGTAGTGATACTCCTCGCAGGAAGTAACATAAGCCAAGTTTTAGCTGCCCCTTGAAGAGAGAAAGGAAAATACTTAAGTCTTAATTGTTCATCAGTAACCCCCTCTTTTACAGGGAATCCTGATATGATCATCATGTACTCTCTCAAGAAGTTCAAAGAGTCTTCAGCGGGAAGACCCTGAAACTTGGGCAACTGACTAAAGTAATGCCCCTTCGCCTCATAAGATTTAGCGGCCTCAGTCAGGACAATACATGACACCGATGTGTCAACCTTAGGCCTAGCATATTCTTTCATTAAGGGATTAGCCATTACAACTTCAATTTCTTCTCCCCCGGTGGAAGAAGTTTCAAAATCACTTAAAAATACCTCTGTCTCGGTGACAGAAGCTTCAGACTCAGACTCAGAAATAGGGGGAATGCCCCTGTCAAGTCTATCGATATTATCGTCCAAAGGAACCAAATCGGGGTTCAATGAACGTCTACCAAACATACACCGACTAAATTAACTTGTAAATCAAAACAAGTCCCCGGCAACGGCGCCAAAAACATGATGGATAAAATTCCAAGTAATAAAATACCTAGCAAGCGCACTAGTTACCGTAGTAGTAACGCGCGAAAGCGAGGGTCGATCCCACGAAGACTCGTTGGACAAACAAGTAAATTTAGTTAGTGCAAAAAGTAACCAAGGGGGTTTTTGATTGATTTTTATTAACCTAAATTAACTACTAAACAATGAAAATAAATTACTAAATTAAAGATCACTAAGCAAACAAGGATTTAATTCAAGATTACGAAGATTCACAGATTGGGGTTCACAACTATCTCCTCTCTATGCTATTTTATGAAAAAGACTATTTAAACTTGTTCAAGAAATCGTTCACTTATTTAAGAGTTGGGACGGTCTGGTCACCGGATTGCAACCCTATTATTATCTCTATGTGAAATATTCCGTTAGGTCAACAACACACAAAAACAATTTATTAAGTTCTTAAGAACACTTGATCTTAAATTCTTTTGATTTCCGCGAAGTCCTCAATTAAATCTAATCACAAGAATATGATTCAATATCTAAATTATTCACGCTAGTGAAACAATCTAAACTAAGATGATTTAAAGACCAAAAATATCAAGTCATATTAATGAAATCTTTAAATTGGTTAAGCTCTATTCTTCTGAACAAGAACACGATTAATATTTGATTAAGCCCAAGTTAGCATAGAGATTTGATAGTTATTACTCCCAATCCATGAATAAAGAAATTAGCTACTCATCAACATAGCAATAAACACAAGAATATAATTAAAAATCATAAACCTGGATAAAAGCTTGATGATGAATAATCTCCCAAATCTTGTTTACAACTTGAAACTTGAATAAAACCTAAAACAATGCATAATAAAACTAAAGGCTGCTGTCTAATATTTATACATAGAGAAAACTAGGGCCAAAAGTAGGGAAAATAGGGTAAAAAACCCGTCTGGCAAGGAAAACCCGAAACTGTACGGAATGACCAAGCGGGCGCCTGGTAGACCCCAGGCGGGCGCCTATTTGGCCAGTAACTTTGGTTCTTCAAAACGCATAACAAGCGGGCGCCTGGTTATTTAGCGGGCGGGCGCCTGGTCGCCTTTTCTGTCTTTCTTTATTTTTTCTTCTTTTCTTCACCTCTTTGACATGGTTGACCACGGTTGACTTTTGACTTTGACTCGAACAATATTCAGTCTTCAACAAATTACAATCCACCGACTTTGCAACCACACAAAATACACTACAAAGTATCCTAAAACATTACAAATCCAACAAAGTTCCATAAATCATAAAAGACCAAAATTACATCCAATCTAACAATATTACAACCAAAAGCTGATAAAATTAGTACGAAAATGCGGACATAATACATGTGTAAACCGATCCATCAAGGATTATATACATACTTTCGAAGCATAGAGATATGAAACACATTATGGATCTTATCAAGAGAATGAGGTAATGCAAGACGATAAGCCCGATCTCCCACTCTTCCAAGAATCTTAAATAGACCAATATACCTCAGAGCAAGCTTGCCTTTCGTTCCATATCTTCGAATACCAACCTTAGGGGAAACCTTCAAAAACACAAAGTCACCTTTTTCAAACTCAAGGTCTCGCCTTCGATGATCGGCATAGCTTTTCTGTCTACTCTGGGTAGTACTCAAACGATCCCGAATAAGTTTAACCTTCTCAACTGAATCATTAACCATCTGAACACCCCAAATCTTGGCTTCTCCCACTTGATCCCAACAGATAGGAGACCGACATTTCCTACCATACAAGGCTTCATAAGGAGCCATCCCAATACTGGACTAAAAACTGTTATTATAAGCAAACTCTACAAGAGGCAAATGAGTATCCCAAGAATCTGCAAAATCAACTGAGCAAGCCCTCAACATGTCCTCAAGAATCTGAATGGTTCTTTCTGACTGACTATCTGTCTGAGGATGAAAAGCAGTACTGAATCTCAATTCTGAACCCAAAGCCTTCTGAAATGCTTGCCAAAACCGAGATGTGAATCTAGGATCACGATCAGACACAATGCTCACTGGAACTCCATGTAATCCCACTATCTCATTAATGTACAAGGTTGCAAGCCTTTCCATAGAATAACCAATCTCAATAGGTAGAAAATGAGAAGACTTTGTCAATCTATCAACAATCACCCAAACTGCATCAAACCTTCTTCGAGTACGAGGTAACCCTGTCACAAAATCCATAGTAACATGTTCCCACTTCCATTCTGGAATCTCTAACGGTTGAAGCAATCCTGTGGGCCTTTGATGTTCAGCTTTAACTTATTGACATGTTAAACACTTGGATACATAATCCGCTATTTCCTTCTTCATATTATTCCACCAAAAGTGTTGCTTCAAATTCTGATACATTTTAGTACTTCCGGGATGAATAGTATACCTCGAATTATGGCCTTCATCAAGAACTTGGCGTTTAATCCCATCAACATTAGGCACACACAATCGACCTCTGAAAGTCAATACCCCTTCAGAACTGAGTGAGAAATCCTCAAATTTACCACCTTTGATTTTATCCATAATCTTTACCAACTTCGGGTCATCCTTCTGAGCTTCCTTTATTTGTTGAACTAAAGTTGGTAATTCTCGAATGTTCGCAAAAATAGCTCCATGCTTTGATTCATAAGGACTCCAATCTCGAGCATCCTCCAACATCTTCCTTTCCCGCACTATCAATGAAGCTACATAAGACTTCCGGCTAATAGCATCAGCTACCACATTTGCCTTACCCGGATGATAAGAAATGGTGCAATCATAATCCTTCAACAGCTCCATCCATCTTCGTTGTCTATTATTCAATTCTTTCTGGGAGAAAAGATACTTCAAACTCTGATGATCTGTGAAAATCTCAAACTTTGCTCCATAAAGATAATGTTTCCACTTGTGCAACGCAAAGACAATAGTCGCAAGCTCCATGTCATGGGTAGAATAATTCTGCTCACTCGGAGTTAACTTCCTCGAAGCATATGCAATCACCCTTCCATCTTGCATTAATACACACCCGAGGCCTTCTTTAGAAGCATCACTATATATTACCAAATCATCATTACCATTAGGTAGGGCAAGAATAGGAGCTGTAGTCAATCTCTTCTTCAACTCTTCAAAGTTAACTTGACATTTTTCATCCCACACATAAGGAACATTCTTTCGAGTCAACTGAGTCAAGGGAGTTGAAATCTTAGAAACCCCTCAATAAACCTTCTGTAGTACCCAGCTAACCCTAAGAAGCTTCGAATTTCTGTAACTGATTCTGGCCTCTTCCAATTCACAATAGCCTCAACTTTGGATGGATCAACTGATATACCTTTATTAGAAATCACGTGCCCAAGAAAAGATACTTCATCGAGCCAAAAAACACACTTACTGAATTTAGCGAACAACTGCTTCTCACGAAGAATAGATAAAACCATTCGTAAATGCTGTTCATGCTCCTCCCGGGACTTGGAATAAACAAGAATATCATCAATAAATACAACCACGAAGGTATCAAGATAAGTTTTAAAGACCCTATTCATCATATCCATAAAAACAGCCGGAGCATTAGTCAACCCGAAAGGCATAACAAGAAACTCATAATGGCCATATCTACTACGAAAAGCAGTTTTAGAAATGTCTTCAGAACGGATTTTCATTTGGTGGTACCCACTCCTCAAGTCATGTTTTGAAAAGACAACCGACCCTTGAAGTTGATCAAATAAATCATCAATATGAGGAAGCGGATATTTGTTCTTTATAGTTACCTGATTCAGCTTTCTGTAGTCAATACACAATCTCAAGGACCCATCTTTTTTTTTGACAAATAATACTGGAGCTCCCCACGGGGATACACTAGGATGAATGAATCCTCGATCAAGTAGCTCTTGTTACTGAACCTTCAACTCTTTCAATTCCGCTGGGGCCATTCTATAAGGTGCCTCAGATATAGGAGCCGTACCTGGAAGTAAGTCAATACAGAACTCGATTTCCCGGTCAGGATGCATAGCATACTCAGAAGAAAATACATCTGAAAATTCTTTAACAATAGGCACATCCTCAATATCAGGAACCCTTTTAGTAGTATCCAAAACATTAGCCAAATACCCGCACATCCACGGTTCAACAACTTTCTAGCCTTCACATAAGAAATAATTTGAATCTCTCTACCCCAGGGAACAGTTTCAAAAGTAAATTTAAGAACATTAGGGATAGAAAATGTGACCACTTTTTTAGCACAATCAACAGACGCATGATATTTACCCAACCAATCCATACCCAAGATAACAGCAAAATCTTGTAATGGTAAGATAACTAAATCAGCAGGTAAAACATGCTCACGTATATGCACATCACAAGAATGCAACACCTCATTGGTCACCAAACACTCCCCCTATAGGAGTAGACACCTCTAACACATAAGGTAGAGATTCAGAAGACAAATGCAATCGAGAAGCAAAATGCACAGACACATAAGAATGCGATGAGCCAGGGTCTATAAGTGTATGTGCCCTAAAACTAGACACAGAAATAATACCTCCTATCACATTAGAGGAATCTGAAGCCTGTTGTTGAAAAATGGCAAAGACTCGACCCTGAACCTTCGGCTTTCCTGAAGAATCCCTCTTCTGGCCCTGAGAAGACCCAACCACACTTCCCGATGCCTGCATCTGAAACTTAGGGCAATCCCTCTGAAAATGACCTAACTGACCACAGTTCAAACATTTGCCCTGTTTCTTCCAACATCTTTCTTCTGAATGTCCTTCTTTCTGACAATAATTACAGACACCTCTGCTCTGACTCCCTGAAGTGTTACTTTGATTTCTATTACCTGACTGTCTTTGAAAAGACCTTTTAAATTGTGAAGATCCACCTTGATTCCCTCTATTATCACCACGTTGTTGTTGTTGCCTAACTTGCTTCCCAGCGCCTAACAACTCCATTTTCCTCTTATGTTCCTCAATGTCATGCTCCACCTGGTAGGCTCGATCAACTGCATCCTGAAAATCTTGCAACTTATGGGATACTAGCTGAGTTCTAATCACAGTTTTCAAACCTTTCACAAACCTCGTAGCCTTCCTTTCTTCAGTTGCCACTAAGTGAGTACAATACCTGGACAACTCTGAAAATTTAGCTGAATACTGAGCAACTGACATAGAACCTTGCTCCAAGCTAAAAAATTCCATTTCCTTCCTGTCTTGATCTACTCGGGGAATGAAGTGTTCTTTAAACTTTCCCAGAAAATTCTCCCAAGTGTAAGGTACATGAGTCTCATCCCATTTAGTTTTCAAAGCTTTCCACCAATGCCCGGCAGCTCCATTCAACTTATAAGTAGCAAACCTAACTTGATCTTCCTCAGAACATCTCAAAGCATCAAAGATCTTTTCCATTGATTCAATCCACCTTTCAGTCTTAGATACATCAGGCTCTTCATCATACTCCATAGGCTTCATTTTTAGAAACTGTTCTAGGCCATATCTTGGTGGTACCTGTTCCCTCTCTTGCCTCTGATCATTTAAAGTTTTCATTGCTGCTTCGAACATTCCTTGAAACATAATTCGAGCCTCTTCTCTGGCATCCCCTTGCCTCGAAGAGCCAGCCTGATTTCCTTCATTCTCAACCATTTTTAATGAATACCTGCATAAAACACTCAACGTTACTCACTCTATACTCTATTACCCTCCTAGGTCATTTAGTCATTCTAGATCATCTACAACCTAGCTCTGATACCAATTGTCGCGCCCCAGACCCGTGGTCCTACTTGGCTCCACGCTCGGGTCACGAGTGGAAGACGTTATAAAACACTTTTGAAATTTTTTTGAAATGTACTTTTATAAAGTTTAACTAAATCACACTTGAAGTTCAAAGACTTCCTCTAACTTGAAACAAACTTTACAACCACTTTCGCAACGAAAGTACTTAGCCCGAAGGCTTACAAACTTTTAAACAAATGTACATACACCAACATTAACCAAAATAGGTGTGACAATAGAAGTACGGGTACTCTACCCAAAAGGTTTTACATTTACATAATGTAACCTTCACAAAACAAGTCCCAACTCTTACCACTCCAACGTCCTCCCGTGCCAAGTGTCCTATCCCCTGGACTCGCTTTTATCTAAAACAGTAAACAAATAAAGGGTGAGAATAAATCTCAGTAAGCTACTAAAATGCAACTACGTTTCATGCTAATATGATAATCATAATGAATAGTATCATAGCAATCACATAGCACATAGTATGAGAGATAAAATCAACTCATATACCACAAATAACACATAGGCCACACTCCGATGGATACCAAGCCAAGGTTTACCCAATAACCATAACTGTCTGAGAATACCATCTGAAAAAATCAATTGAGAAAACCATCTGAGCAGCATAAATAGCTGAAGCCGGGATCCCGAAAACCAAACCATAACCATAAGAACCAAGTAACCAGAGAGGGAAATATGACACAAAGTCACAACCCAAATGCTCACCAAAGGGAGCGATTCATCCCATCCAAGGCCAATCTGGACTGGGGAAACAAAGAAGGCACAGTGGACACATTATAGTGAACTTGGCTTGTGTGCCACTATAATTCTCCCACCGCCTGACACGAGGTACCAATGGAAAAACTTATAGTGAACATAGAATGTACCACTATAATTCTCCCATTGCCTGACTCCACAACAAGACCAGCTGGACTTTTCACAAGAAGCACAGTAATGAATACTTGTTAAACAACAACAACCCGGGGCAATGATTCTAAAACAAGGAACCAAGCCAAACACATCAAAAGATGCACATAAAGGATCACTCACAAAGAGTCTACAACAACATGATTCAAGGTCACAATACATTCTTGCACACACTTGAACACCCTTCTCATTAACCATGATAATATCCCAGGACACTCATATATTGGTCCTAGACAATACCCCAAAGATTAAACCAAAGTTAACCTTCTATATATTACCTTAACCAAACTATAAGATTCAGGGGAAAGTGTGCGGCCGCCCAAAACAGGGTGTGCGGTCGTACACATTCAGCCTTCCCAAGAATAAAATCTTCCAGATAAATGTGCGGCCGCACGCCCCTTTTGGGCGGCCGCCCAACACACTCGACAGGCAAAACCCAAAATGATTTATACTCCTTCCGTTTCACTGTTCCAAAAGTACAACACTTACGTTTATAACTTTATTAAGACTACCCAATTAGTCTCAAAACAACTTTAATACTACTTTGAACCCGACCAAACCAACATACTAAATACTCCCTTTGTCCCAAAATTACAAGTATACAAATATTACCCAAATCACAAAATAACAATTACAAGTATAAGATATAACATCTATGACCATTTTAACATTTAAAGGGGAATTAGTAACTTACCTATTTTCGAAAAAAGTATCGCTGAAATAAGTTTTGTTCGGCTAGAAATGACCTATTCGACGCCCTGATCATTTTTATATAATTAGTTTTTAAAACGGATAAGTAAATAAAAATAATTAAATCGAAATGTGTTGAACTTACCTTTTTCTCTCTTAACCTAAGGAAACGTAGAGAAAGTTGCAGAGAAAGTTACACAAAGAAGGAAGAGAGAGAAGGGAAAGTGTTTTATAAAAATCTTAACCCATTTTACACATTGGTCACTGGACTTTCGATTTGAACAATTTAACCCCTAAACTTATATTTTCAACAAGGACCCTAAAGTTTCAACTTAATCATTTAACTCCTTTAATTATTATTATTACTAACTAAGTAAATAACACAAATAATCAAGTAAGATATGCAAATCATAAAATATGATGCAACACATAAAATGCACACTTAAGTCAAATAAAAATCCCCAAAAATATAAAATAAATAGGGACGGGTTTTGGGGTCGCTACAGAACTTGTTCTTGGAACTTGTTTTGGGAACAATTGTGAACTTGTTTTTTAAATAACTGTGAACTTGTTCTTTAAAAAAAGTGTAATTTTTTTTAAAAAAATGTGAATTGTTCTTTGGAACTTGTTTTTGGAACAACTGTAAACTTTTTTTGGACCAATTGTGAACTTGTTCTAGGAACAACTGCGAACTTGATCTTTGGAACAATTGTGAACTTGTTCTTGGGGAAAAAAACAGTGAACTTGTTCTTGAAACAATTGTGAACTTGTTCTTTAAAAAAACTGTAAAAAAAAATTCAAAAAATGTGAATTGTTCTTAGGAACTTGTTTTTGGAACAACTATAAACTTGTTTTTGGACCAACCGTGAACTTGTTCTAGGAACAACTGTGAACTTCATCTTGGAACAAAATTGTGAACTTGTACTTGAAAAAAAAAACAGTGAACTTGTTCTTGGAACTTGTTATGGGAACAATTGTAAACTAGTTCTTTAAAAAATCTGTAGTTTTTTTTTTCCGAAAAATATGAATTGTTCTTAGTAGTTTTGTTGACAACTGTGAACTTACTGATTAGTTCACAGTTGTTTGGTCGCCGGAGTTGGTGGTTGCAGAAGTCGACCGTGTTCTTAGTAGTTTTGTTGACAACTGTGAACTTACTGATTAGTTTACAGTTGTTTGGTCGCCAGAGTCGATCGTGTTCTTAGTAGTTTAGCTGACAACTGTGAACTTACTGATTAGTTCACAGTTGTTTGGTCGCCGAAAAACAGTCGCCGGAAAATGGTGGCCAGAGGTGGTCGCCGGAAAATAGCCTGTGGAGGTGGTCAACGGAAAAATGGTCACCGAAAAATGGTGGCCGGAGGTGGTCGCCGGAAAATAGTCGACGGAAGTGGCCGCCGGAAAATAGTCGTCGGAGGTGGTGGGGATTGGTGGCCAAAAGTGGTTATGGTCGCTGTGGAGAGAAAGTGAAATGATGTGGAGATGGGCATTCATGTAATTTCATGTCATTTAGTAATGGCATGAGTGTACTTCTAACAAACTATGGACTAGGTGGTAACTGAAATTCCTTGTCTTTGGTGGTACTTTCCATTAAGATGAGGGACTATATGGTAGTTGCCCCAAATAAAAATGTCTAATGATAAGCATAGTATATAACTCTTTGTTTTTCAAAATTTTGGGAAAAACATTTTTCCTAACTCTTAGACAAACGTATTATTAAAAAGCGCAGTGACATTTTAGTAAATATGTTTAACTTCTTTTAAAAACGCGAGGAGGCATTTTTGTAATAATCGGAACTTTTCAAAACCTCGTGGCAATCTTATAAATTGCATCTGACATTCTTAAAATGCACCGGCGATTCTTATCAGTCAAACTGGTTGTGTCAGTGCAAGTATTTTGTTGTGTCGGTTCATTTGTTTTTTTATTGCCAGTGAGAAAAACAAAATAAAAAAATTAGAGTCTTTTATTGCAAGTAAGGGTGTATTTTAGTGCTAATTCTAGTGTTTTTGATAGTCATTTATAATGTCATTTATAGCCGGTGAGCATTTTGAATGATCCTTTAAAGCTGAAAAGAACATCTATCTATAGTAATATAATAACAAGAAAGTGGTAAATTTTGCAACAATGGAGGGCCAAATTGTCTTCCAACATTCTAGATTATTGTACAATCTTGGTAGTAATCCATATCTATATGTATAGTAAGATAAAAACAAGATAGTCTTACCATTTTTAGAATGAGACCACATGCACCTCCAAAATAGGAAAGTTGGGTAAATAAGGTCAAATATGTCATTATCTTTAATTTGACACAAGTAGTCAACTTTGCATGTAGATTGATTTTTATATGATACTTTTTAATCTTTTTTATTTAGTGAAAAAATGAATCATGATCAATATATAGTGAAAAATTACTAATTGATGCGGCGGACGGGAGGTGTTTAAGTTTTTGGAGTCATTTGAGCGCATGCGTGGAAACGGTCGTAATTTTTTTACTTCGGATCAACCACGGAACGCACTGCATATCAAATCGAACGTCGAACCGAAACGACATTCATAGATTAGATAGTCGGGTTTTTAAATATGTAAATTTTCTAAAAAAAAATGTTATATTAAAAAATGCATTTATAGTTTTAGAAATATTTTTACTATTTGAGAGTATATTCTGACTATTTAAGAGGTCGGCAAAATGTTTCGTATTTTGCGAAAAATGACAATTTTTAACTTTGGATGTTGTTACTGCAACTAACATATGTGACATTAATTGTCCTATCTCGCGTTAGAGATGCAACTGACCTTAAGATATTGATATGTAGCAATACCTTTCCTGACCAAACTGATGTTATCACTGACAATATTGTCTTCAAAGAAATTTTTCACAATTATAATGTGTCATTCTTATTCAACTCATCTAAATTTATTCAAATTGAGTATACATGACAGCTTGTGCATCGCACGGAAGTAACACTAGTTTGAGATTAATAGTGAGAACCTTTGATACTGAAACTGATTGCTAGAAGGAATTTTTTTTTTTTTTTTTAAAGGAATTTCGAGTGCAAGAAAAGTCATTAGGCTCCGTCCCATGTTCACGAGTTTAAAAACCGCAAAAGACATCATTTAGGCCCTCAAACATGCCTTTGAAATTTTTATTAATGAAGTGTTAACTGATAGCCTGTGACAATATTTATGATCGCCAGTAGATGTGTTACAAATGTCCAACTAGTGTGTTGAGGGATGTTGTTGACAAATTTCGATTATTTGTAAAAATGCCACCACACGTTTTTTTTAAAACACGTTTTTCCAAATCACTAGGAAAACACGTTTTTCGACAAACTAACCTTTTTGTTTTCCTTGCATAATTTAATCAATAATTAAAGTTTTTTATTTTAGAAATCTCTTCTTCAATCACAATCACCATTCCATATAATACTGATTGTGAAAAGAGTTGTTGGGTGGAAGGATTATAGGTGCACAATAGTTGAATTTACATGATTCCGCTCTATAGATTAGGAACAAAGCAAACACAAGTTATTAGTTTTAGGAATCCTTTTTTATTTTTATTTTTTTAATAAATATTATCTTGACTATGAATGTCGTTTTCTTATCAATCTAATTCAACTTAATAATTGTTGTTTCTTTCTTTCTTATAAATATTAAAATTTATAATGACACATAACATTAAAATGTGCATACATATAGGCATACATGCGAGCTTGACGACGTAAGACACTAGATAAGTTACAAATAGTATCGATCCTATTCATATCTTGACGTAATTTACTCTATTTATCTCATAATAACAAGTATCACATCTTTTTTGTTTTGTGTATTCGAATAAAAAATAATCTAAAATTAATGTTAGATGGTGTGAATGATGTATTGATAATAAACACGTTTATTAAAGCACTGATAATCAACCACAAAACAGGGAGTATGTTTTTTTAATGAAAAAATAGACCTTATCCTTTCATATCAAAACAAAAACCCTACTTTAAAATCTAGTACTAGTAACTACCGTAACACCCGTACGTTGTTAAATGTACGATAAAAACACTTTGATAAATAATATAAACAAAATAAAAAAAGTTACTATAATTATAAAGGTTAATGTAAAATTATTTTCAAATAAAAGGAATTCATGTATAATATATATATGTATTAATAATATAATTAAAAATTTTGAAATTATTCTTGTACAAAACATTTGTGATTTCATCTACAGTCTTTCCGTCTTCATCACATACTAAAATCTTCAACCAAGCACGAATAGTTACTTTACACAAAACAATGTACAACTGACCATAACTCAAAACATGTCTTTTTTTAAAATTGGATCATACCGTTGGTTATATTCGATAGTGCTTTTTTTGCTCTAATGATATTATTTAGAGAAAAAATATTTTTTGCGTTTGATATTGTCAATAACAAATTTGGGTCAAATAAATTGAATTTGTAGCAATCCTAAATAAATCATTTTACAAATTTTTTTCAAAAAATATCTTTAAAATAATTGATAGAGTTTCCTTTCTATATTTTACTAGTGAATATCTTAATCACTAATTAATATCTAATAATGAAAATATAAAATATAATTTAAAGTATCAATTTTCATTAGTAGAGTTTTCAATCCTAAATAAATCATTTTACATATCCCAAAGCAGATTCTGACATATGATTCCATCTCGTATTTTAAAACTCACTTTACAACATGGTTTTACGACCATATTCTTAAGTCCATTCACGATGTTTACGCTCTTGTTGTCCATAACTCACCGCGAAATATAGTTATCTTTAAATTTTGATATACAGTGATGATGCACTGTTATTTTATCATGGGGTTAGAAGATAACGTTCTTATTCAATTATCAAATAGATAAATCTCTTATCTTCACATAACATGAATTTATGGATGAAGGAATATCGTTCGAACACAGACTTGGTAAAGATTATGAAAGCGGAAATCCAACACATGATGACTCTATAAACCGGCAGAATACAATCTAAACTCATGTACATAATAACAATGTTCATTCGCAAATGAATGATATTTATTGTTATAGTCCAAATCCAAATTAGAAGGGATACTATTAAAAAAAAAATCAATATTTGAATTATATAGTTTTTTAGCTAATTATAGAAGACATTTATACGATGTGAGACAAATAATACTTAATGTTTTATATATGATTATAATGGTGATGTATTTGACCATTTTATAAAGTAAGTTCAATTGGTTTATTTGATTTTTATTTTAATATTTCATTACAGTATACACGTGCAATGCACATATTTTTAAATTTTATTATTTTAAATATTTGATGGATATTAAGTTTTTAATATTAATAATGTAATAAGTTATGTAATGTTTATTATCTCAAAGGAAAAAATTTAATGTATGTAGTGCAACGTTTGGATGAAACTGAGACACATATTTTATATTTCTTACGTATTGGCTAATGCCATTATTTATCGCAAAAACAAAAAAAAAACATTTTATGATTATAATGGTAATGTATTTTATCATTTTATGAAGTAAGTTTAATGGGTTAATTTGATTTTATTTTAATTTTTCATTACACTAAGACACGTGCAATGCACAGATTTTTTGTTTTTTTAAAAATAATTTTAGATAAATATTTAATCTTTGTTTTGATGGATATTTAAGTAAATTTAATAACATTAATGAACAACATAAGTCTTTACAGATTGAGACGGACTTGAAAATGGCTTTAATCTCATGTGCAGGCCTCCAGCAACACTTCAACAGTTACTCTCTGATTGCAGTTACTTGGCGCAACAATTCCAACTGCTATGGTGTTATTTTGTTTATAGGGGAAGCCAATGGAGTTGCTAATGTTTTGGCTAAGACCTTGTACAATGCTCTCAACCACCTAAATTATTCAACTATCATAATATCACTCCACTCATCTTTTCTCTCCATCCACCTATTACTTCAACTACCCTTTCAACTATACCCCCTACAATGGTTGGTTTAGTTTAAAATTCAACTCCTCCCAACTCATCATTCTATACCCCACCACTTTTATTTTATTTATAATCTTTATTTTTATGATTAATAAAATAATAATAATAATAATAATAATAATAATAATCATTTATAATTAAAAAATTATTCACACTTAATTATTTTTTTGTAATTGCAATTAAATAAATACGGGAATTTTTTAATTTTTATTAAAAATAAGAAAAGTTACAATAAACTTAGCTCGCGACACAAGTGATGAAAAACAAATAAGCATACGACACATAGACTCGACTCACAGTACAATAAAATTATTAAATCACTAATTTCCGAACTTTGCCCATATGTGCTTGACTAGATCCTTATGCAATTGTTGATGAGCCATTTGATCACGCAAATCCGATCTAGTACGTACATGATTTTCAAATGTTGGTAATACATCAGTCGAGAATGGTGGTGGAGGTCGTTGAAATTGCATAGCAAAATATGGATTCCAGGTGGGCACAGCTAAAGGCATGGCATTTGGTTGATAATTGTGGGACATTTTGATGACGTGGTTGGTTGGAAAATTGATTTTCTAATTGAAAATCATTAGGATTGTAGTAATTTGGTGGAAGATTACTTGAATCTGAGTGTTGAAATAAGGATTATTGGGATTGTTGGGATCCATTTCACTACAAAGATGTTGGAAATTTTTAAAAATAATGGTTAAAGAAGGATAATTAAGAAATTTATAAGGAGAAAAGAGAGTTTTTTTTTTCGGTGTCCAAATCAAATGAAACTTATATCAAGAAGGATAATTAAAGATCAATTTGACTTATTATGAGGCGAAAAACAACAGTTTGCAGACAATCTGCAGATTTCTGTTTTTCTTCCTCTTTGGCGGCTGTCTGTTTGTCCTTCTCTGACCCTTCTGTGGTGATCGCCTTACCCTTGGGATCCTTACGATCCCTGATTGCAATCTCCAACGGTTCCCATAAATCTTTGTCTATCAACAAAGCCTTCATCTTGATCTGTCCAGAGAGAAAAACTATTCTTCCCATTGAACTTGTCGATCGAATCTGCTCCTTGACCCATCTTCTCGTTCTCTGCAGCGGAATCCCTGAACCTCTAACCACGAACCAAAACTCTGGTACTACCATAGCTCTGATACCAGTTGTTAGAGCAATAAACAAGACTTGATAAGAAAAGCAAGCAATCACAAGAACACAGATATACGTGGTTCACCAACTTGGCTACGTCTACGGGGAGGGGAGAGAATAGTATTATCAATCTGGAGAAACGATTACAAGATCAAACTATTACTGCTGCACGAATTTTGATTACAAAATTCCTGACTGTGCAACTGTAGAATTACAGATCTCTCTCTAAGACTGAGGCTGATTTTGATCTAAACTAATGGCCTCTATTTATACCAGTAAAGTCTATCTCAAAATCTAGTAGGGACTTGGAATTCTAGTACAAACTTGACTCGAAATCCTTGCGGAACTACGAAAAACCTGATCGAAACTGGAGTCTGGAGCCTTGGTCCGCCCGGGTATAGAACTTGGTCCGGTCGGACCCTTTGTCTTGGTCCGGGCGGATCTACTCTCTTCCTTTACCCTTGTTTTCCGACATAAGATTTCCGACGCCTTTTCCTAGTAGGCCCGGTCGAGTCCTTGCCCTGGTCCGGCCGGACCCTCTGTTCTGCGCTCGTCCCGAATTACAAAATCTTCTGTTGTCTAATCCTTTAACTTGGCGTCCCAAATTCAAAGGCATCAACCCAACACAAACCATGGCAATAAGTAAAATCCATTGGACGCACATTGGCATGGGATTTACATCCCACTTTGTGCAAATTGCAATTTGGTTACACATATTTTATTAATAGTTGCAATGTGATTATCAACATTGAATTCTTTACAACGTCGTTCCCAACATTGTCATTTTATAGCAATCGAATGTAAAATTGATTAAAACCTAACTTTTTCGTTAAAAACTTTAGTCATGTAAAACACATGTTTTTTTAAGGAAAAAAAATGACATTTCATATGGACTAGTAGGTAACCCGTGCTCTGCACGGGAATCTATTCCGTTAATGTTTTTTGTATTTTCTTTTTTTTTATGTTTTTAATTGATAAATTAACATAATAATTTTATTTGAAAATATATGTATATTTAAAATTAATCAAAATATTTGCATAGTTTTGGTTGTACATAGTTGTAATAAATATATTTTTTAATTAATTTAGAAGTACATTTAAGTCTGTTGTATGAATATTTCAAAAAACCTAATGGTATTAATAGTAATAGTTAACATATATAGTAACTATTATGATTAAATAATATAATTAATAGAAATAGTTAATATATATTGTAACAATTATGATTAACTAATACTATTAATAATAATAATTAACTTATATAGTAGCTATTATAGTTAACAATTATATTTAACTTTATAATTAACTAATACTATTAATAGTATTAGTTAGTTATAATAATTAAATATTACTCCCTCCGTCCCGGAGTAAGAGTCCTATCTCCCATTTGCACGAAAATTAAGAAATGATGGAAGTAAAGTAAATGTTGTGAGTGTAAAAGTAAATTAGGAGAGAGAATGAGTGAGAGTGAATAATAAGTTGATTGATTTTGTGAGGATAAAAATAAAGTATGAGAGAGAATGACTGAGATGAATAGTAAATATTCTTTGTCATTTTAGGAAAAAAACTTTTACTCTGTGACGTATCAAAATAGAAAGTAGGACTCCTACTATGGGACGTAGGTAGTAATAGTTAACTATAATAGTTAACAATTACTATTATAAGTATTAGTTACTTTACTATATTAGTTACCTATTATAGTACCTATTACTATTATAAGTATTAGTTACTATAGTAGTTAACTATAGTAGTTAACTATAATAGTTACTTATTATAGTAACTATTACTATTATAAGTATATAGTTAACTATTATTATAGTTACTTATTATAGTAACTATTACTATTATAAGTATTAGTTACTATAATAGTTAACTATATTAGTTACCTATTATAGTAACTATTACTATTATAAGTATTAGTTACTATAGTAGTTAATTATATTAGTTACCTGTTATAGTAACTATTATTATTATAAGTATTAGTTACTATAGTATTTAACTATATTAGTTACCTATTATAGTAACTATTACTATTATAAGTATTAGTTAACTATAGTATTTAACTATAATAGTTACCCTATATAGTAACTAATACTATTAGCTAAGAAAAAGAATTTGAAAAGTCTCTTATTTATAAGAGTGGTAATGATGTGGCAACACCAAATGCAACCTTTCTCTAAGTTTTGTCTACATGGCAACACCATGGCTCTCCTCACCAACTTTAATATATACTGTATATATATATATAGATTTCAAGATATTAGACACCAAGTTTCACGCTTTCTCATTCTCAACCCTAGTTATTCATCTGAATTTGGAACTGATAATTAAAGCTGTTCATCTCCAATTCCGGGTTCAAATTCGGGGAGGGAAGGGGAAGAGGGCACTTTAGGATTCCTTTTATAATGATCTAATTTTTGTAAAAATACGTATAAAATATTTTTCTCCCTCTAGTATGAATTATAAAACTGTAAGATTATTAATTTTTATGAACAATTGAAGAATTCATAACAAGTATTGATGAAAATGGGATAGAGAAGAAGATGGAGAGACATCATATTCAATAAACTTCCCTAATTCTGTTACAGAAGAAGACTTGTTGAAAATTATATACTGCAAACATATCTACAAGTACAAACCAGATGCGAGTTCTCAAGTCTGTACATATTATGAAAATGGGAGGGAACTGTACATTGAATTCTATTATTTTTTATTTATTTCTATCTCACGTTTTTGTTGGAGTCAAACGGAAGGAATGGGCGTAATTAGTGACCTCAATCAGAGTTTAAACGCTTTGCCGCACGTTCTAGACTTGGCTTATGTCGATGTAAGCCATGCCATGACTCAACTGAAACACTGCTACTCATCATTTCAAGCTTTGTTATCTGCCTGTGCAAGGCCTTCAGGTCGACAAGAGGGACGGTTGTGGGCCGTCCATGAGCACACTGGAAAAATCAGTTCTTGAAATTTGGTTACATTGTTCAATAAAGCATTTGGAGATGAAAGAGGAGTCAATTTTGAATTCAATTTACCTGGAAACATAATGAAGTCTGCTTCAGCTCTTCAACGATGAGAGAACATTCTGAAGGTAGCAACTTATCTCCAAACATTATTGCACCTGTTTATGAAATAAAATGATCAAGAAGGAGGAGAGAGAGAGAGTGAGTGAGAGAGTCCTGGACAAAGACGAGGACTAATAATGGTATGACTTTTAAACGTGAAAGTCTACCTCTGCATGCTTTATAGTTAAGGACCCGGAGAACTGCTTGTGGTATGGTGGATGATCCATCTGTATCAGCAAGCTATGAGTTGTGCAATTGAATTAGGGGTCAGAAAGCGGAGAAGATTGAATGAACGAATGAATATGCCAGAACCGTGAAGAAGATGAAGTAGACAAAAATGCAAAGAATGTACAATCTTACCTGTTGAAGAAATTCTAAGAGGTCAACATCTGTTAAATTGACACCCAAGATACATGGCACCTGTATGCCAATGAAAAGATGTGCTACAAATAAATCAAACCAGCGGCGAGTATCAAAATAGCATTAATGGAATGATTGAAAGGTTATACTGCCTCTGTAAAGAGAAAACAAAATAATACCCCCTCTATCCTAAAATGATCTTCCCATTTGCCATTTTCAATTGTCCCAAAAAGCGCTTCTCATTTCTACAATTTAGGCTTAAAAGTGCATAAACAAAACTTGACTAGTGAAGCAAATGTTCATATCCTTGAAAAGTTTGAATAGTCAAACGAGAAGATCATTTTCGGACGGAGGGAGTATATATTTAAAATATTAAAAAGTCAAGAATTTAAATGATGTAGCTTTATGAGCTTGTACCTTCTTGAAACTCCACTAAATTCATGACCTCCTTTAGAAAGGGTACTACTTTTTTGGGAAGATCGAAAAGGATATCTAATGTTTGGGAAGGAGGGAATATCAGAAACAACAACAAAGATAGGCAGCCAACTACAGTTATGGACATGATTAATCTGAACGATTGAAGCTTCATGGATTTTAAGGGTTCTATTGATCCAACATAGAATAGGCATACAAAGAATACTCCCGTGCATTCCAATCCGATTTGAAGTGTCCTATCTTAAATAAAACTTGAAGCCACAGAAGGTGCCTATGTAGTTAAAGTTAACTTTCTCTAGAAAAACAAATATGATGATTATGCATACTATTGTATTACTAAAAAGGGATAAACAAAGTTTTCCATATAGAAGAAGAAATTGAATAGCTAGTTACAAAATATACTTACTGCAAGGAGTGTGATCACAGATGGCTGCTGGTGCAGAAAATTCAAATTTCTGTATTTGAAGAAACAAAAGGTATAGACAACCCGAACACCCACAAGAGGTTGTGTGTTTCTGCAACATGGAGGAATTACCTTTTGAATGACTTTGAGCTCTGAGAATGAATGTTGCAGATCCAACCCCATTTCTTGATCTGTTCAGCGTAATTGTGCAACAACTGGTAGCCAATTTCTGGCAGCGCCTGCTTTCACAAGAAAAGCATATGGAATTCAGATTTCTTACAGCACAATAGAAACCGACATTTCAAAATTCAAAAACATACATACCAACTCTTTCTCAGCTTCCAAATGGGTGATAGTCTTCATTTTTCCTGAAAGCACCTATATGTATCATGGTCCGTTAGGCTCCAAATGACATACTGTGTCCGCTTGCCTAAAGAGTAATTTTGGAATGTTCTAATTAAGGAATCTTATTTCAGAAGACCATGACTGTTTCTCCTTCTTATATAAGACTTTAACATGAAGAATGCACTTCTCTTTATGACTAATATTATTTTCAGCTATTTTTTTTCCAAGACTTCGCCTTGAACTCTTTAAGTGGTCAAGAGGGAGTAAGGTTGTGTTTGGTGGCATTAAGCAGTTGAAGCTTGATGCTTGATGTAAGGTGACTTGAAAGTAGTGTGTATGATTGATTCTTTCATTAAGCTTGAATATGTCCAACATGCTCTGAATGATTGAGAATCAAAATCCTTGCTTAACCAATAAGAGCCTCACTTGGCATTTAACAACTAGCGCTCAATATTATCAAATGCACCCTACCTCCAAATTACACTATAATGTATTAAGCATCGAGCAGCAAGTGCTTAACGCTACCAAACACAACCTAAGTCTGAAGAGAAGCACAATTTACCTTCTGACGCAGATCCTCCAGTCGTATCCTTTCATCTGCAGCATGCTGTCAAAACAATTCGTTGCAGTTGTTAGTCTAAGGTGGCAGTGGAAGCAGGCTCAGGAAACTCTTAACACTCTCTTGGTGTGAGAATATGATATATATATATTTTTTTTTTTAATCAAAAAGCCATCTTCAAATGACCAAAGCGTAGAAACTAATGGATGTCTATGCATGCATATACCTCCATTTATTTAGCATACAATTTGAAAGACCAAAGAATTTTTTGGACTTCATCCTGAGGAATGTACCCTTCCCATGTAAGCCCTCTATGCCACGTCCAATAATGATTAATAAATGACAAAAAAATCATAAATAAATAAAAACGTGCATGCCTAATGAAAATGTTCTTAATCCCTTGATGCAAATTTGAAAAGGACAACGAAAACTTCCCATCATGAATGTATATCTGAAAAAAAAAAAAATATCAAGAAGATCATTCCTTGGCTAACAGGATGAAGAACAAACTCGATCACAAGAGTCATTAAAGAACAGGGAACATACCTGGTCAATAATAGCAAGAGTTCCAGAAGCGACAACTGGAATGAATTTCCTATCGACCTGTTGAAGAACTCTGGCATTCTCAAGGAACTTCTTGCTGATAGATTTAGGAATTAATGAATCACCCGAGAGGTGTAAGATCCCAGAAGAGATGTCGAGTATATTATCTTGGCACGGCAAGGCATCTGACTTCTTTATATTCTGTCAATGGATAAAGAAATATTAATCAGAAAATCATACCTTAATGACCTACAATTCTACGCTTGATATGCAAAGTAAAATATGAGTCAGCGATTGTTAGGGTACTCAACTGTAGTGCTTGGACGGCTATTGCGCCATTTTGGCCCATAATCTAATGTGCCTTCTTCCTTTGATGTGAAGCCTGGTACATGAGATACCATTGTCTCAGATGGACGTACTGAAAGGAAAGAGCAACAACAGAATGGTAGAAGGATGGTTCTCTTCTTCTAATTTCTCTTTCCTTAATTTCTTCTTTTCGTTTTATTATTATTACAACAACAACAACAACAACGTCCCAAAAAGATTTGGGCCCACCATTCGGACTCGTCAAAGAAGAGTTAATCATTTATTAAAAAAAAATTCCAAATCGGTAGCAAATAGATAAAAAAAAAAACAGGCATTGAGCAGTTACAGAACTGACAATTGAAACTACGCAGAAGTGTGCCTACAAAACCTTTTAGACTCTATCATGTCAACTCAGGTACAATGTAAGTCGACCAACATACCTTCAATCGATGCTGTGTTATCAAAACTCTGGTTCTCCATATCACAATTTCGAGACTCAGCAATATCTGCAGTTGTATTTTTATCTTTTCTGAAAATGATAACAAAGAGTGAGAAAAATAATTTGCAAGATTAGATCTGTCTTCACCAAATGAATGTGAAAATATAATAGCACCTAGCATTAGACCAAGAGTAGTCTGCCACATTTACTGATGGAGGATCTATATTCGATGATTTTCTTATATGCTTCAAATCACTATCTTCTGCAAAAGGTACGGAAAATAATTAGTATTGCAATTTCTCAATCCCAAGGTTCTATTGAGCAAAACTTAAGTTAGATGCAACACCTTGAAGAGTAGGAGTGTCATGGTTGCTCTTGAAATGGGATTTTCCTTTCTCTACAGTTGACCAATCAGTTAGAGCAAAGAACTTCTTCCTGCCTTTGCAAAATGGCGGAGCTGAACAGCTTCTTCTTGATCGTCTTTGACAGCCACGCATCTTTTCTACCAAGCTAATGTGAATATTTGGTGATCTTTCCTTGTCAAGAAACGATAATGAAGATTTATGACTTGGCGCTGCAGCATGTTTAGTACTGTGACTTTTATCGACGGAGTCAAAATTCAGCCAATTTTTTTCATCAAGAAAATTATCTGAATTTTCTGGGAACAAAACACTGTCACCTTGAAATTCTTCAATATCTCCTCTACCACTAGTACAAGGTGTAAGAGCAAAGGGGGAAACAATAAAACCTGATAATGAGCATGGGACTTTAGCAGAGTTAACTTTCATCCTGTCCAAGCGTAAAATGTCATCTATCCCTTCTTTATCTGTCATATACTCAGATCCAGCAGTTTTATGATATCTGCAATGTTTGACATCTGAAACATGACCAATACGTCTATCGTAGATAGTGGTCATAGTGGGAGAGGACCAAACAGCCGCTGCCACATCCTGCCATGGTTCAGTACCCTGTTCAATATTTTTGACTTCTCCATTATCATTCCAATCATCAAAATGGACCTCCTGCTTCTTTTTTCTGCACCCTGATCCTTCAAATTTGGCAAAACATGCCCCATCAGCCAAAAGGCTCGCCCGAGAGGAGCAACTCCTTAATGAAGGTTTCTTAAGATCCTCATCGACCTCCTGCACATCATTGGCAAGCTCATGATGATGGCTAGATAATCCATTGCTTTTGTTGGAATCGACTTTAAGTACAATACCCTGTTCATTAACATCCCCAACATCATTCCAATCATCAGAAAGTGCACACTTCCTTTTTCTGAAGCCATCTGATCGAAACCCCGATCCTTCAGAATTGGCAAAATATGCTCCTCCATCAGGTAGAAGGCTTTCTGTAGAATACCAACTCCTTAGAGAAAGTTCCTCATTGTACTCATCAACCTTCTCCACATCATTGTCAATTCCAAAACAATCCCCAGATAATTCATTGCCTTTACTGGACTTAATTCTTGGTATGATATCGTTTTCGAAGTCATTAACTTCTTCAATATCATCCCAATCATCGGTCCGTAGTCGCTTTTTTCTTCTGAAGCTATCTGCTTGAAATTCAGTTTCTTCAAAATCGTCAAAACATGGCCCATCAGGTATAAGGCTCACCTGAGTGGAGCAACTCCTTAGAGAAGGAATCCTATGATCCTCAACCTTCCCCACATCATTGGTAATTTTTAAAAAACCACCTGATCGCGCGCTGCTCTTAAAAGAATCAAATTTTTGAGTCAAGCTCGCCCATCTGAAAGGTGAAAGAAGGTCTACACGCTCATTGGGTCTCCCTATAACAAATTCATTTCGATTGTAATAATCTTCTGAAGAAGAAATATATCTGACTGGTATTCCTACATGGCTGTCACTCTCTTGCAGTACTGTTGCTCTGCATTGCGCCAAAGATTCATCACACGATTGAAATGAAAAGTCAGTTTGAAAACCAAACCCCGTCCCACTTTGCTGATCTTTCAATAGGAAATCATCTTGTGGAAAATTCCCAGATGAAAATCTACTATTACTCCAGGGGGACATATACCCAGATTCTTTGCTTACCCTCGTATGTTTGGGTGAGAGAAAGCCACGAGAATCCTGAGGGGACTGGCCCATGTACCTCTTTCTCGAAGTTCCTTCTTTTGCCGGGAGATCTAACAAAATTTTCAGAAATAAGAAAGAACTGATGAGATCAAAATAACCAAGATATGGCTCTCTTTGACAGTCAGCACACGTGCCTATACTGACATCAGTTATAAGAGCCAGTAGATTCAATTACGTGCATCTCAGATAACTTAAGGAATCAAGATTAAGATTGAAAACAAGTAGAGAGGAATGTTCTTTCTCAATAATAAAGACTCCAGGAATAAAAGGGAAATTAACAAATACCTTGTAGAGTGTGTGAAGTATGAGCACCTTCCTCCCACAAACTTTCTTTTGGAGACTTATCAGCAGCATGAATAAGGGAATCTTCTTGAACTGTACAAGAAATTTTATAGTACAATATAGTTAACAAAAGTATCCCTGCAGAATCAATGAAAGTGAGGATAATTGACAGCTATTCCGCTCATATATGAGATTAGCAGGTACCAGGAGGTATCTTTCGACTCCAGAAGTGTGATACAGAGTCTTCAATGAAGCCAAGTACAGGAACCCAATCCTGGGTAAAACGTATACATGGTTCAGTGGGCAAACCAAAACTTGAATCTTTAAACAACTAGAAGAGAAAGTGATGCACGTAAAAAACACAATCAACAAGAGGGAGTCACCAGAACAGCTATTCTTATGAATGAAAAAAAAGTCTCTTGCCAGAAGAGATTTATACTCTTGATACTCTACACGTGCAATATTTTCTACAATTACTGATATTGGTGTGCGCATTAGACATCCAAATCATGTACACATATAAGAAAAGAGTTCAACCTCTCACTGTTTCAGGACTTCAAAAATAGTTTAAGCGAAATGAAGGAATTTTGCGCATAACTGCATAAGCAACATAACAAGAATGATTCAACATTCCGCTCCATGCATATAAAAACCAAGCAGATATCAATTGCGAGTTTCTAAGAACTCTCTCGAAGATGGTTTTGATGCTTTTGAAAACCTATAGAGTAAAAAGAGCTTCCCCACCACCAACACAGCACAGTAGAAAATACATTCAAGAAGGAAATAACCTTTGAAAATAACTTTTGTCCCAAAGTTCTGGGTAAGCACGAGATATTAGCAGCTAAGGTAATTGGATGGCAAAAATAACAGAAATAAAATATAAGTTCATTCAAGGAATAAAACCCTGAACAACTATTGATCAACCAGACACCAGCACAAATATAGATACACCATGAATTATTTCAACACGAGATCTTACCTTAAACTCAACACTGGTCTTTGATGGTTCAAAAGTTAAATCATAGTGAGCTCGAGGGCACCGTAAGTTCAAAATGTAAGTGGCACACACTTGACACCTACTTTGCTTTCCCTTTTGGCACTCAAAGTTATCCTTCATAGCATCCAAATTGATGAACCTAGCTGCCAACTGGTTCAGCAGCTTATGAATTGGGCATTTCAAAATGAATCTTGAGTTGATATCTACATAAGGCAGTCAAAAAATAACAAATGCACAAAGTACTTTTTCACCCATATATCCACACAAAGATCAGCTCATATATCATCATAAATGTAACAAAATGGATACAAAAATACTGCACAGCCTGCAAAATAAGCATCCTTCAGTTAGAAACAGATGCTGACAAACAAACTAAAGTAAATGACCTGCACACTGCAACCAATAAAAAGACTTTGAACCCTCATACCTTTACTGAAAAAGTTAATGAAGGGACAGATGCATATCCAGAAAGCCTTAAGAGGTGGTCAGATACGTCCAAAACGTGTAGAGAGCTGGAAACCTCAAACCCAAAACCACCCGTTAATAGCGCCAAAGGGGAAGAGGAAGGACAGGTGCAAAGCAACTCCTCCCCACTGCACACAGATCATGCAGAATGTGAAATACGCAAATTTTGCAAGCAACAAATCTGAATATACAATTGTGTAAGCTGGTACCTCTCCATATCAATCACTCTGAAAGAAACTTTCAGGTGAACAAGAGCAATCCTGAGGACAGTTTCTCTAACTGAGTGCAGGACCTTCTTGGGGCTTCAAGTTGATTATGAAAATTGCAATGTCATGTCAGTACTTAGTACTCGGTGTAGATATTGTCAGTACATTTAGCATTTCAATTATGCATTCCAGAACACTTAACGTGTTTAAGCCAAGACAAAATCACAGAGGGAGGGGGGAGAGAAACCTGGATTGCAAATGCTGTCTCCGAACCGGTTGGTTGTAAAACAGATCACGAACAATGACTGCAAGATACAAGACAGCTATAAGTAAAAGAAAACTCTGAGTTGTATCATTACTTATGGTAGAGGTGTTGTGATAGTAACTATGCATATGTTGATGGGAGAAAAACAAAATCAAAAGAAACTAATGTTACACGAAATCACTTACCAGTTGTGCCTACATCTTGTCTATTGTCATCAATTCCGAGATACAAACATTTGCAGCCCTGACCATTTTGATGAAAATTAGACCAAACTGCGCTTACAGTGATTGTGAGATGCTCAAATACTATAGAGAGGTGAAATTAAACACTTGTGAATGAATAAAGTATTGAACCTTTATGACCTTCCGATATCCATTAGGCATCCCATGTGCTTTTGTAACAATTTCTAATACGGAAAGATCAGAAATAGAACCCAGTGCTTCACCACGAAAACCAAAGCTATCATTGAGACAGTCCGTGCCAGCAATCTTCTCAAATTTTGATGTTGCTTCACACAAAGCAAATATACAAATATTGATATGGTGTGATCAAAAGATAAATTAGGACTAGTAAGGTAAACTCATTTCAACTCTCAACTCAGAAATTCAGCATTTGTTCAAGGACTATCCTATGAAGCAGTAGTTCATCCACAAACATTTATTCAACAAAAAAATAGGCCTCCAATTCTCTCAAGGAAAAAAAAAGAATTAAGAAGTTCATGCTAATAGAAAAGTATCAATGTTCATGAGCCGGAGTATAGTTTTTAGGAACAGAGTATTAGAGTGGTAATAAAGGAGGTAGCAACTCTTTTCTCTGAAAAAGATAAGTAAACATGAATTACCATTGTTTTTTAAAGTTAGGAATAGGGCTAGGAAAGGAGGGAGTAATACTCTAGATTTACCACTGCCAGGTAATCAGGCACAATCTAGCCAGTAATCCACCAACAAGAGATTCTCCACTAGGTGTAAGAGATCCATAATACAAGGAGATTGTTTCAGCTTTCATCAAAATTAATACATGTGACATTCTGCGTTGAACCATTTATCTGCATCAAGCAGCACTAGTAGTAATAATTTAGTAACACATAAATGACTTACCATATCTTTCTCCTAACAACACCAATCCATCCCGATTTACACCATATCCTGCAAGTATACACGTTTGGAGTTAAAACTACATAAATTAAATGGAACACATAGTTCCATAAGATTCACTCACTAATGACCACAGACCATTATCAGCAACTTTAATGCAGCATGTCTCAACACCTAAAGCAATAGACACCTGACAAGAAAGGCAGACTGTTAACTTTGTACATGAAATGCAGAAAGACCAAGTCTGATAAAGTAGTAATTGCCGAGGTAAGTAATAACTATGTTTTTATGCAACTAATAACTGTACCCAAGTACTGTTTCAAGAACTAAGCCCGTGTAGTGAAAAAATCTAAATAAAACAATGCAGAACTAGGATTTATGATACCAAATAAATACAGCAACAAGATAACAGATATACCATGAACAAAAGCTCTATCTAATTCCAATAAGCTCATAACGTAGAATAATCATGTCAACTATTAGCTAAATGCCAAGATTCAAATATAGACTTTTTTGATATCTACAGCGTAAGCAGTTCTCAGTCAGAAAATCTCTTTTTTTTTCTTGAAAGAGAACCCGAGCCTCCTAGGCTCTACCACTCTGTTGCTTTTCACAACTAGTTAAACAGAACGTGTTTTGCAGCTAAACTACATAAGGCCTCAAAATGGGTTTCCTTATATATTTTAGATTGGCGGGCACATGGAAGAAAGTGATGATACTATCAAAATAGTAATAAAACAGATATGCACCTATCTAAGTAGGCAGCTTAAACATGTTACCTTTGTTGCCCCAGCATCCAGGCTATTGAAGACCAGCTCTTCCACAACCCTTGTCAAGTCAAACATAAAACACCAGAACGCATTGAACTCCGTGCAGCTTCAGGCAATCGCTTGATGCTCCTCATCTAACCCAAAAGGACAAAATGGTAATTTTTCAATCAAGTATAAAATTGACTTCTACTCCCTCCGTCCCAAAAAATGAATGCCAGAAAAATTCGAATTTGCTCTTGATCAAGAGCAAATTTGAAAGAAAAAAAAAACGGACATTCATTTTTGGGACGGAGGTAGTAATTATAATAAATATAAAAAAGATACATTCCACTACATACCTCTAACTTCAGAATCTCAAGAAACTGCAAATACCCAACACAATACCAAAACTAAACCTCTCATCACTTCATACCACAAACAAACAATATCATGAGGATTCAGAAATTTAAGTTTCAAAATATAGAACACTAAGAATGTTCGTAGATGTGAATATGCATATACACACAAGTGCGCTGTACGCACATATATACTGTATATATATGTGTGTTCATATTGAGGAAAATTAAGCTGGGAACAAAATAATGGAGTAATTTTCTAGGGTTTGTGTGAGTTCAATTGCGTGTTTGTAAGAATTTTGTGTGTGGGGTTAACATTAATAATGTGTGAGAAAATAATTAAGCAGGAAATGGAATGATGAATGATCTTACCGGACGCCCAATAATGGTGATGTCAAAAATTTCTAGGGTTCCGATCAAACGTTGCCGTTGACTGTTTGATGAGAGAGGCTGGAAGTGTTGGTTTTTGAACCTGAAAAATGGCGGTCCGGAACAGAGCTTGAGGGTTTGTTCTAAAATGCGCGGGTGTGGTATAGCGTTATTGTTACGCCCCTGCGAAATGGTTTGGGGCCATAAGTTGATCCTTATCTATTGTGATTTGTGAGTAATGTTCCGTTTGTTTCACCGTAAAATATTTTACGGAAAATGTTTTACTACCTCTGTCTTTAAATGAGTGTCCAAATTTCATTTTAAGAGACATCGGAAAATCTTAACTTTTTGTACAATTTGGTGACAAAGATTCATATATAATTGTAATCTCTTTTCCAAACATTTAGTTTTGCAAGTATAAAGAGACCGGTGAAAAAATATTCGAAAAAAAAATATTTAGGATAAAGTTATGTTAAAAAAAAAACACTCATTTTGAGACAAAGATTTTTTGAAAATGAACACTCATTTAGGGACAAAGGGAGTACATTTTTCCAGTGTTTGAACCAAATGGGAAAAAAAATCAATGTAAAATATTTTACTGTCAATGGAAATAAGCTGAGTAAACTGCTTTTCTGCCCCTCGTACTATGGCTCCAACATCAATTTGACACCCGTACTGCTAAAACAACAAATGTATGATGCGTACTATAGTTTTATTAGCAAAATTACCATTTACTATTCAGTTGTTAAATTTTTTTAACGAACATTATTTTTTTAACGGGCATTAATTTATTTTAACAAAAAATTATGAATTAACCCGTAAAATATATATACACTTCAAAATACCCCCATCCTCTTCTTTCAAACCTAGCCCACCCTACACCTTTCTCCCATGAAAACTCCCCACCCCCAGGAGCTAGATCGTCTCCTCCCTCTTTCTCAGTGAAGCTTCACCCTCCCACCCTCTTTTACCATAAAACCCCTAACAAAAACCCTATTCTCCTTCTGATTTTGGTGAGAAGAAGACCATTCTTGGATTTATGAGTCAAAGTCCGCGGGGAAATGGTGAGATGCCTGAAACTATGGAGCAGTGGCTGGAGGGAAGAGGAGGCACACCCTCATTTTCCATTAAACCCCAACAAAATCATTTTATCTCTGATTTTGCTGAGAAAAAGTCCATTCGTGGATTTATGAGTCAAAGTCCGCCGGAAAATAATGGTGTGATGCCGAAATAACGGAGAAGTGGCTGAAAGGGAAGAGGAGGCACACCCTCTTTTTCTATGAAACCCCAACAAAAACCCTTTTACCGTTCTGATTTTGGTGAGAAAAGTCCATTCCTGCATTTATGAGTAAAAGTCTGCCGAAAAATGGTGTGATGCCGGAAAAATGGAGGTGGTTGCCGGAAATTATGGAGGAATGCAAGAGAGGAAGAAATGCATTTTGTTTGGTTAAGGGTATATTAGGATATTCACAAATTTACGGGTTTATTCATAAGTTTTACGGGTGTGTATAACAACACCCTAATAAATATCTAGTTCCAACCCAACATTTGTAAAGTTTAATTCTAACTTTGGTTAAATTATAAACATTTGTTAAAATAAATTAATGTCCGTTAAAAAACATAACGCGTGTTAGAAATAATTAACGATTAAATAGTAAATTGGTTAATTTTGCTAATAAAACTATAGTACGCATCATACATTTGTTGTTTCAGCAGTACGGTGTCAAATTGATGTTGGAGCCATAGTACGAGGGGTAGAAAAGCAGTTTACTCGAAATAAGCTAGGTTTTCCGTAAAACAACTTACGAATTTCTCCTCCGTAAGTCATTTTACGGAAAATGTTAACTTCATCACTCGCACACCCAACTCCCCCATACAACCCCACCCTACCCACTCCACCTCCACTTCCAACCCCATCCCCACCCTCCAACCTAACATTCCCTCCCCTCCCCCATCCACCCCCCCCCCCCCCCAAAAAAAAGACATTTTTTTTCAATCATATTAAAATTATCTTTCAACGCCCCTTGCCTCCGCCCACTTTACCCCCACCCTACCCCCACCACCCTTTTTTTTTTCTTTTCACTCATATTAAAATTATTTTTGAACATCTCCCCTGCCACCACCCACCCCACTACCCTCCCCACTACCCCACCTACCCCCCCCCCCAATTATTTTTTACTCTTATTAAATATATTTTCTAACAACTCCCACATTCGCACTCCCTACCCCCACTACCCCACCACCACACCACCTCCCCCACCCACACCACCCCCACCCAAAAAAAAAAAAAAAAAAAAAAAAAAACTTTTTTCACTCATATTAAAATTATCTTTCAACAATCCTTGCCCCTACCCCTTTACCCCCCTCCCACCACCCACCCCCACCCAAAAAAAAATCATTTTTTACTCTTATTAAAATTATTTTCTAACAACTCCCACATTCGCGCTCTCCCCCCCCAACCCACCCCCCCCCCAAAAAAAAAAAAAAAAAAAAAAAATTTAGTATCTTTTTTTTTTTCTTTTTGTCCCAAATCAATTTTTTCATTAAAAAAAAAAATTAAAACGGATTACGAAAAAAATGTAAGATATGTGGTATGAGTAGTAAGAAGAGAAAAAGTGATGTAGAATCCGTAGTAGATATTTGTTGTGAGTAGGTAGGAAAGTGAAAGTGGATGGAATATTTTCTTTTTTAAGTAAGTGAGTTTTAATATGACGCTCAAAATGGCAAAATGAGAAGTTTGCTTTGGAACGGATGGAGTAGTACCTATTATGAGTCAAAAACAACTGCAATTTTTTTAAACTCTCGTTGTTTAGACTCTTAAAATTATTTAATACACTCGTAAATATGCATACAAATTTAAATGATATAAAAGCACAATTACAAGTATATTCATTAATTTTACGAACAACAACACCCTTTTTCGTTTTTCTTTTTTTTTTTATCAAGTTATTTTTTCAAAATAGTACTCCCTCCATTTACGTTCAAAATGAGTGGCCAATTGTGTTAAAAAGTTTTGAACAAAGCCAATTTTTAAAAAATAAATATTCATTTTGAGGCAAAAAGTGTACCATTTTTTAATATCATCAACACATTCATTTTCCTAATTAAAACTTGTTGCATTTTAATTATTTCAATGTATGAGAGATGGTCGGTGAATAATAATTAATTGATATTTTCTTCATTAAATTATATCAAAAAAAATTAAAATATAATTTTTCCTACTATTTGAGAAAACATGTTTTTAAAACGCATCGTGCATTTAAATAATCAAAACTTATTTTAAAACAAGCGGTAGCACTTTTGTAAATAATTGAAATTTATTAGCACCCACGGACACTTATTTACACATACACCAACACTTCTAAACATAGAGTAGCACTTCTAAACACAAACATTGTCATTTTTAACCCTAACACTGGCACTTTTTTTAACACTAACACAAGTGATCTTAACAAATGTACAAGCATTGTTAAACACATGAATGAAAATCTTAAACACATAACCACATGAACGGGGACTCTTAATACATGGACTGACAGTCTTGTACATACGAAATGACAATCTTAAGCCCACAAATATGTACACCGGCAGACAAAAACACACGAACTGACAGTCTTAAACACATGAACTCGTAGTCTTAAACACATGAACTAGCAGTCTTAAACGTACGGACTTGTAGTCTTAAACATTCGGAAGGGCAATCTTAATCCCACAGATATGTACGCTGATAGTCGAAAATGTATACACCGGCATACTTAAATACGAATTACCAGACTTTAACACTAATCTTGACATTTTTAACACTAATTGTCACATTACATTCATTAATGGGTCCACAATAAAACCAACTCCCTGTGTATCAAAATGATATTCTCTTTGTCATGTTTCATTGTCCAAAAAAATCTTCCCATAATTTGGGGTAAAATCGCATAAACAAAATATGACAAGTGAATCAAGTGTTTGTATTATTAAAAAATGAACTGAAAGTTTAAACGCCAAAACACATGAACATGCAATCTTAAATTCACAAATTTAGAGTCTCAAATACATAAAGTGGCGGTCTTAAATACACGAGCAGACAGTTTAAAACACACACATATGCAATGACACTTCAAAATGCACACACATGCACTGACAAACTAAAACACATTCTTTCAGTCTCATAACAAGTGAGACTAAAATTGAATGTAGAGAGACTAAAAAAAAAGTAGTATATGAGTAATATTTATAGAGGATGAGGTGATGTGAGTATGAAAAAGAAAATAAGAGACATGCAGTGGGGTCAAGAAAAAAAATGAATTGTTGTTGTGAGCATGAAAAGCGAGTCCCATTGAATTAATAATTATAAAAAGTTATTCTTTTGAGTAGTACGCTTGTTATGAGACTGATTAACACAAAATTAAGTCTCATTTATTATAAGTCGGGAGAACATTAGCATTTTGTTACACACTAACTGGTACTTTATTTCACTTCATTACTCATTATTAGTGTACTTTTACGAGCAAAGGACGTGGTTCATATAGGGTTTGTTTGATAGCATTAAAGCACTTGGTGCTTGATGTTTAATATAATGTAAAGTGATTTGAGGTTGAGTTTGATAACATTAAACGTTAGATGTTGAATGTTGTATCTCGTGTTATGGGGCTTTTACTGGTTAAACAAGGATTTTGATTCTCAATCATTTAGAGCAGGGTAGACATATTTAGGCTGAATGAAGCAATCAAATCAAACACCATACCTCCAAATCACCATACACTTTGTTAAGCATTACGCATCAAGCACTTAATGCTACCAAACACACCCCACCCGTAGTCTTAAACTCTTTCTTCTTTTGTCTGGCACCGACGGAGTTCGGTGTCTGAAGAACTAGTGCGTCTTGAGGGAATAATAATGTTTGGAGTCCATATCTCGGGGTAATGACTTGCTCCAGGACTAGTTTAGGTGGGTTGGTCCGAATGTAGACTTATTAGGCTCGGTCTGTGTGGTCCCGACTCATAAAATTGCTTACAAAAATGAATTAATATAAGGAACAAAGGAAAGTATTATGTAATGAATTTGAGGTATGTGCAGTCTGACGACATAACATTCAAATTTTCATAATAAATTAGGCTCCGTTTGTTTGGCGGAAAACAACTTCCGGAAAACATTTTCCCATTTTCCGGTGTTTGTTAAACACCGGAAAATGGGGAAAATGTTTCCAAGGAAGTGGTTTTCCTCCATTCCTAAGGAAAACGTTTTCCTTACCTCCACCTAAGGAAAACGTTTTCCGGAAAATGCTAACACTTCAATGTTGTTTTAACTCCAATTTTTTTTTACGAAAATTATTTTTTAAATATACCTAGTTAATTAAAAAATGTCTAAAAATATTTTATTTTTATGAATATTTTGCAATATGTTAAATTATTAACTTTAGTCCATTATAATTACAAAACTACATTTCCATTTTACTTTATAATTGAAATTGGAGATAATGACTAATTTATTGATTATTTTTTTTAATATATACTCTAGGTGATCAAAATTAATGTATCTAAAAAAGTTTTCCGAAAGCATTTTCTTAAAATTCACCAAACAGTGGAAATTACATTTTCCAAAAACATTTTCCAAGAAATCGTTTTCCGGAAAACATTTCCAATAAATCGTTTTCCGGAAGTTATTTTCCGTGAAACAAACGGAGCCTAGACACATTTCGTAAAATAGTGTGTTACGTGTTAACGAGGAGCTTGAAGATGCGTGTTACGTTTTATCATCGGAAAATTTGAAAATGAATTACATCTTTTATTAAACAAGCTACATCTTCTAGTAACATAAATCACGCTTATATGCGGTCGGACTACACAGTGACGGACAACAGCCAATAACTTACTTATAATGGCATAAATGTGGTTTTCTTATTAATTAGGGTAAATTTTATAGTTGGTTTTAAAATTTTACAATTTGTGTTTTTGGGTTTCTAGAATTACAACCAGTCAAAATTCTGTGACATAATATGATCCTCTCTACCTTTCTCTCTCTAAACTAGGTTTTGCAGACCATTTGCTCCTAACATTCTCTCTCTAAAAACCCTAATTCATGAACAAACTTTATTTCTCAATCCATCTGAGATGAGATGATCAGGTATGTATCTTCCTCTTTCTTATATTAAACTTTCTCTATGTCTTTATGTAGTTTCCATTTGATATCAAAATTGTGGCATCAATATCTAAACTAGATTGGATTTGTATAATTCTATTGAATCAAGCTTTGAATTTATCTAGATTGTCATCAATTGTACTGGGTTATGCGTTTCTGATGTTATGAGCTCGGGGAATTGTCTATTTGACAGTAATGTTATTGAATTGTGTTAAATCTGTTTGCTCATTTCTAATTGATTCTCAATTACTTGAATTGAATCCCCGTTGATAAAGATTGATATGGGCTTTGTGTTTTCTGCAAATCAGATGAAATTCTTTGTGGGTTTTGAAGATTTATGATAAAAATCAGATTAGTTTGGTGGGTTTTTGGTTTTATGTTATTTTTGCTAAAGATGTGATTTTTCAATCTGTACAGCGTGAATTTTCCCGAAAAAGATTGGATATAACATTGATGTAGAAGAATAATGGAAGCTAACCTATGTGACATTAATCACTTGGATTCTGATGTACTCTTGCCTCCTCGAAAGCGGCTTCTTGCTGGTTTGAAGAAGCAGAATTCTGATGGGAACTCGTACATGTATTCTACTTCTACTTTATCGAATGAATATGATGAACGGGTTAATAAATTATTGAGGTCTCATTTGAATGAAAATAGTCGTTCAGAAGAGGAGATTGTGGAGGCTTCAAGACTAAGAGCAGAAGATGCAGTTAAGGTTGCAAAGGCTGCAAGAGCTGTAGCTGATGAGAAGGCGATAATAGCAGAGAAGGCTGTGGCTGCTGCCAAGAGTGCATTAGATTTGGTTGCGAATGTGTCTGATGAGACAATTTCAATTGAGAGATACTTGAAGAAGAAGAATAATAAGAATCCAAGTGGTGGAAATTGTGGGACGGATGAAGAGTTGGCACGGACTTTGCATCGAGCCATAAATAGTTCGCCAAGAATTTCTAAGCACCCCTCAGAATTGAAGGGTCATAAGCAGAAAAGGCTCAAGAATTTGGCCTTTTCTGAAATGAATCCGGATTATAAACCTTCTACTAGCAATGGGAATATTGTGGAAGGGGAGGTGGATGGTGGAAGCTCAAATGAAAAGGAAACAAATATTGTTAAAGTAAATGGAAGTACATCAACATTCAATAATGTTGACACATCAAAAATAGAAAATGGGGAAGTGGAAAAAATTCACTTGAATGAGAAATATCAGGAAGAAGATACTCATACTAGTAGTGTTGGTAGAAAGAGGGGAAGAATGAAGCAAAAGAAGTTACCATTAAGCATATGTAACTTTAGGGATCGAGCAAACCCTAAGGAAGAGGTGAAAAATAGGAGCTCGAAAATGTCTGAAGAGGACACGGGTATAGCTACTGATGCCAAGAAGAAACCTTTGTTTTCTGTGGGGCCTTCTGGGAATAGTGTCACGCCAGTTGAGAGGAGTGCATCATTGTGGAAATGCCAGGCTTTTAAGGCACCCGCTTGTGTTAAACAAAATAAAGTTGTGCAGTCATAGCATTCATGAATTTCTTGCAACAATTTGCAGCTACGACAATAGAAGTTGCTGGAAGAGGTAGTCTTCGCTTCTGATTTCTTATTGATGTTTCTTAATTTTTAGTAATTACTACTACCTCCATTCCAGAATGATGTACGTTTTTTTTTTTTTTCAAATTTGCTCTTGATTAAGAGTAGATTTGAAATTTTTTTGGACATTCATTTGGGACGTAGGGAGTAGCATATATTTAGTAATTACTCCCTCCGTCCCAGTTTAAGGTTCTTAGTTTTTTGCTGTTTGTCCGAAGGATCTTTGAGCAATAATTACAAGTTAATTTAATGATCTTAGTGAAAATCTAAAACTTGTTATTGATAGTAATTATAATGGCGCACCAATAACAAGTTTTAGATTTTCATTAGAATAATTAGAGATTAACGTTTAATTATTGCTCAAAGTTCCTTCAGAGAAACAACAGAAAAACTAAGAACCTTAAACTGGGACGGAGGTAGTACTACTTACCAGTTACCCTTCCATTCTTGATCTGAATCAAGAGCTTAGTTAACATCTGCTTGATTGTTGATGCTACTAGAACTGTGTAAGTATTAAATAGTCACAAATATATTATTGTATTTAATAGTCATTCACATTTTATAAATGAGCAGATTACTATAGTAGTGTACTCGGGCTTCAGCGATTATGTATAGAACACAATCGCTGGTTTAGTATATTGAAATGGCTTGGACTTGGCTCCGCCTAGAACTTGACTTGGCTCAACTCTTGCGGGATTGAGCTCATACATGACTTTAAACTTTAGTTGAGGTAAACACAAATGCAGCTCAGCTCAGGTTTAAAACCATGATTGATACTCCGTCCGTCCCATAATGTTAGTCCCCTTTGACTATTCAAACATATTAACAACATAATTTCATTTTCATCACTATCCTCCTCTCTTCATCCTTTGTCTTTCATCCTCCCTCACCCTTACCCTTACCCTCACCCTCTCTCTTTCTCACCTCTCATCCTTAGTTATCACAAAGGCAATTATGAAAGTTGAATAAATTTAACTCCTCGATTATGGAAGTGGGACTATCTTTATGGGACAAACAAAAATGGTAAATGGGACCATCTTTTTGGGACAAAGGGAGTAGTATATAATAGCCTTTGTACCAATTGCAAAACCTAGTTCATAGGTCTTGTAGTCATGTCCTGCACTCTGAAGTAGTGTCAGTCTACGTCCCAAAATGAATGTCCCATTCATTTTGGGACGGAATAGATGTGTTTCATTTGAGTTCACGTGTGATAAGGTAAAAAGCTCTTTATTGTTTCATGTCATTTCAAGAAAATAAACACATGATATTGATTAAATTTAAAATCATTGTCAGCTGTGCAGATCAAACATCAACTTGAAGAAATCTTTCGCCTGGCAACTGACAGGTAATGGGCTGATCTTTGTAGTGTGAAGTTGTAGCATTGATGATCTTGTAGATTGGTGGTGTTTTTGTCTCATTAATTTTGCAATATTTCATTTTGTTTGATAAGGTTTTGTAAACACCAGAATATTGGTTTTCTTTTTTCTGGAATAATTGCAAATAATTTATTTGCCTAGTTTCAGATTTCAAGTTTTGACTATGGTACATTGGTCTTATATGGGTCTTTATTGGAGTTAAACATGGTCTTTAACCTATTGATTTGTTTTCTTTTTGATCCTTAACCTATTTTGGTTTTCCTTTTGGTCCTTGATGTACCTAGGTGCAGGATAAAGTGGTCCTTAACCTATTTTAGTTTTCCTTTTGGTCCTTGATGTACCTATTTGCCGGTCAAAGTGGTCCTTAAAATCGTCGACATGACTTGTTGACCGAAAGGAAAACCAAAATAGGTCAAGGACCACTTTGTCCTGCAAATAGGTACATCAAGGACCAAAAGGAAAACTAAAATAGGTTAAGGACCACTTTATCCTGCAACTAGGTACATTAAGGACCAAAAGGAAAACCAAAATAGGTTAAAGACCAAAAGGAAAACAACTCAATAGGTTAAGGACCAAATAGGTGCTTAACTCGGTCTTTATTGATTGTTTGAAATAGATGGATGGGAAGGCAAAAACATGTTCTGTTAATAAGTTTTTTCTTTTTTGAAATATACTCCATTTGTCACGAAAAATAGTTTTATTTTGACTTTGATGATCAACTTGACTCAACATTAACGAAGAATTTTTAAAATAATTTTAATGCTTTTTTTTCCCCTTTTCCTATCTGTAGGCATATTTTTTCTATGTATATCTCCGAATTTATTGCCTAAATAATTACAATATAAATAAAAATGAAGAGGAAAAAAATGTCAAAAACTTGTGTGAGAACACTATGACCTGTCTCATAGTAGAGACGGGTCATGGATCCGGGTTATTGGTATGTTTTTGACTCATGACCCGGACTCACGACCCGAACACATGACCCACGGGCATTTTTTTTTTAAAGTTTTTTTTATTTTTATTTTGGTGTTTTTTTCGGTTTGCCAAAAGTAATAGTTACTATAACTTAAATGTAACAAATGTGTTACTTATATGTAATAGTTTGTATACATAAAAGTAATACATATATACAGAAAATTAACATTTTTTTTTTTATGTTTCTTCATTTGCCAAAAGGAGTACTTATTATAACTAAAATGTAACGAACATGTTACTTATATGTAATAGTGTTTATACATAATTGTAACACACATATATATATAGAAAAGTAATAATTCAACCCTTTACACTTTAGAACTAAAAACACTTGTGTTAGTAACATTGTAAAAATAAGAAGGTAACAATTTTTATAAATGAATGTTACATTTTACTTGTATAATAACATTGTAAAACATTTACGTTTACTTGTATAATAGTATATCCATATGTTTTTTAAATAATAAGTTAAAATGGGTTCAATTTATCATGATACATGTAAAAGTATTACATTATTTATAGAAATCTGTTACAATTTTATCTACTAAAGTGTTAGATTTACTTGTACAAATATTTACATTCATGTATCTAAGTTATTATTGTTCAAATGTTACTTTCTTTCAAAAAATAAAATCAAAATATTCAAAACAAAAACAAAAAAAATGCAAAGACACTATTACATTTCAGTATAAAGATAATTACATTTAGTTATGAGAAAATTTTGGAGGAAACTAGTTTCTCCATGTTATAAAAAGTCCTGTTTTTTATAGGAGTTAAGGTTTAAGGTTTGAATTTAGGGTGTAGGGTTTAAAGTTTAAGGGTTAAAAAGTAGACTTTTTATAACTTATAGAGGAACTAGTTTCCCCCAAAACCATCTTTAGTTATTGTTAGTGTTACACGTATTTATAGTTAGTATTACAGTTGAAAGATGAGTAAAATGAGTTTTTTTTTTTTTTTTTTTTTGTAAAACTGGTGTTACGTTTACTTATAAACAATGTTACTTTATAATAAGTAACACATTTATTACATTTAGTTATACTAAGTATTACTTTTGACAAACGAAAAAAACTGCCAACAAAAATATAAAATCTTAAAAAAATTGATTTTTTTCTGATTTTTTTTTTTAAATTGGACCATGGGTCGCTGCCACGTGGCAGATTTTGAGTGGATCATGGGTTGGATCCTATGCTTCGCGGAGAATGTAGTACACAGGTCATGAGTCATCCCGTCTTTTCTATGAGGCAGATCTATGTGTTCTCACGAGATTGTTAGGGGGTGAGAAATTTAAGTGATTTTTGTCTTTTCACCATGGGAAGGAAGTCAAATCTGAACAGGGTTAGCGATACAGAAATGGGCTTTAAAGGCCCATGTGAAATGGGCTGTATCATTAGTTGTCCAACATTAGCTCTTGGTAAAAATTGCTAGAAGATGTTGGCCCAATCAACTGTCTATCTAAACAGTAGGGTGGAAATGGTTCGGCTCAAACCGCGGTTTAGAACCGAACCGAACCAAGCCAAGCGGTTTAGCTCGGTTTTTAAACATATGTGGTTCAGCTCGGTTTAGAAAAGCGATAAACCATACGGTTCGGTTCGGCTTACGGTCTGGCCTTTCCAAGCCCAACGGAACCATATCAAGCTGAACCACGAGCCGAACCGTGAAACCGAACCGTGGAGCCGAACCATTGAACTGAGCTAGCTGAACCGTGTTTACATGTAAGGATTATTAACCTGCATGATATTTTTCTTAAGAAAATATACAAATTCAGTTTCAACATGTTCAAGCTTATCTCAGTAAATACTGTGGCCTTTTCTAAGGCATATTCATGTACTCCTCCGTCCTAAAATGATCTTCATACTTTTTTCTCTATTATTGCCACGGAAAAAAGTATGAATATCATTTTGGGACGGAGGGAGCAAATGACTTGGCCTTTTCTAAGGCATATTCATGTATTCCCTCCATCCCAAAATGATCTTCATACATTTTTCTCTATTATTGCGAAGGAAAAAAGTATGAATATCATTTTGGGACGGAGGGAATAAATGACTGTGGCCTTTTCTAAGGCATATTCATGTATTCCCTCCGTCCCAAAATCATCTTCATGCATTTTTTTCTGTTATTGCGAAGGAAAAAAGTATAAAATCATTTTGGGACGGAAGGAGTAAATGACTGGCCTTTTCTAAGGCATAAAAAGTATGGTATGTAGAAGGGGTTGTGGTTCAAACCGCGGTTCAAGCCACAGTTTGAACCGCGAAATCAGACTGCGGTTCAAACCGAGCCGAACCAGACCATTATGGTTTAGCTCAGCTCGGTTTGGACTTTTTTGTGGTTCAACTCGGTTTGGGATTTTTCTAAACCGATATATAGCGGATTGACCTCTAAATTACCCCAAACCGAGCTAAACCAAACCATTTCCAACCCTCTAGTAAACAATTACTCCCTCTGCATCTGTCACACTATGTTTGACCATATTTGACTTTTAATAGTCAACACAAATAAATTTTGACCAAACATTAATATTAATCTAATCACTCTAATATAATTCTAAATAATGTGATTGATAAAACACTAAGTGATTTATGTATAACAATTTTTAGAATTTCATTAAAAATGATTAGATTGATATTAATGTTTGGTAAAAATTTACTTTTGTTGAACAGTCAAATGCGGCCAAACATATTAAGACGAAGGAATACTTTTTTACATGATTGAATTGAATTGAATTGAATTGAATTGAATTGAATTGAATTGAATAGCTTCTTGAAGTTATGAGAAAGAAATAAACAAAAAATGAATCAAAGGTAAAGATGAACTTTTTGCTAAAAAAAAACCTTAACTTTAAAATGGGTGATGATATTGTGCTTGTGGTGCTTTATATTGTTTCAATATATAGTAGGCCATCTAAAAATGATAAATAACCCACTCCCTCCAAAAGTGAGTCTCACATCGATTAGTGATTTTTTCTTTTAATTGCCTTAGTGAAACTCATTAAAAAAAGTATTTTTTAATTGTATTATTTAAAATAAATTGGGATAATTGAAAATTTTGGTCATATCCAATGAAGTTGACCACTAAAATCAAAGTAAAAATATCTTTATCTAGTTTTGTTTTGTTTTTTGTTTTTTTGTTTTTTTTTTTTTTTTTTTTTTTTAAAGCAAAAGGAAATCAAAGTGATGATGTTAGTCAAGGTAAGTTACCATATTTGTGTAATGATAAAAGTGGACATAAATAAGTGAGTTAGCAAATTATTTACATAATTCTTTGTTAATTATAAATAGGTGGCAAAAGAAAAGAAGAGAAAGTGTACGTAATTGTGATCGAACTTACCAGTACTTGTCCCTAGGGGTGATCATGGTCCGGTCTGGTCCATTTATTGACAAAAAATCACAGAATCAGAACAGGAACCAATACGCTGGTTCTATAAAAATTTAGAACCGGAACCAAACCAGTACTTGTTAGAACCAATACACTGGTTCTGGTTCTACTGGTCTGGTCCAGTTCTAATCACTTGAAGTTTATTTGTTTTCAAATAAACCAATATTTGGGAGGGAGAGATGCGGCGCAGTTGAAGAATCGAAGACTAAGGTTTCACTCTTTGGGTAAATTGAAAACAGAATATGAATTATGAAATACTCTATAAAACTTGAAAAGTGAAACTGAATAAGGATTAGGAGTCTAGGACTTGATGGTGATTTGGGACTTTGGGGCTTAAGTTGGGTACAAAGTTACAAATAATTAAATGAGTATTTTTTATTAAGCAATTTAAATGGATCTTTAAAAAATTATAATACAAAAATAAGTATATAATTTTATTAACTATATAATAATACATATAAAATAAATATATATAGAATATATGCACAACTGGTCCGGTCCGGTTCTAACCGGAATTAATTTTACCAAGAACCAGGACCAAACCAATATACTGGTTCTATAATATTTTAGTACCGGAACCAAACCATATGTACTGGTCTGGTCCAGTTTTAGCTGGTCTGATCCGGTTCCACTGGTCCGGTCCGGTTTCATAAATTTTTTGCTCACCCCTACTTGTCCCTCTCAAGGAACTCGTGATGGCCTTTTTTTTTTACGCATGTAGCCAAAGGCAGTGTGGTGTCGACATTAATTATAATCAATTAATTAAATGAGTACTTTGTTATGGGACGGAAGGAAACAACTATTATTGTTGCAACTTGCAACTAACAGTTGCTTTCAGTACCATCCACGTTTACCACCGAAGGCCCTTTTCCAAGTCTATTTCATGATTAATCTCCTTTCATCTTTACAAAAAAGCTTCTTTTTGAGGTTTGATTAACATCTTTGATGTGTACTCTTTCCTCTCTCTGGACACAAAAATTTATGTGAGACGGATCTCAGTATTGAGTTTAGCAACTAATTGCAAAAACTCAGCTTTTTTTTTTTCACTGTAATTACAAACTACTACACAACTATCACATTACAAGAGTTGACCACAAAAAAATTTGCTAGCTTAAAGAGAACACAAGTCCAACCATAAACCAAATTCTGCAATTTCACCGAGTATACCTTCGTCGAATCGAGAAAAATAAAGAGTAAAGAAAAATACAAGCAAATGCTCGAGCAGGGTACGTGTGAAGATTATATTTCCCTCGTCAATCTGGGGTTATAGCATCATCCAAAAACGTTGTCAAAATTACTATCACTAATGGTCATTTCCACACCGTAACCATTCCTCTATAATACATTGTATTTACTTAAAAAAAATCAATATTATTAGGTATATATTTAAACAAAAATTAAAAAAAAAAAAATCACAAGCAAAACGTGCAGGTGGAGAGAGGAAAGGAGTTTGTACAAGGCATTGGTTGTAGTCGTCCACAAAAGCCGCCTTTTTGATCCCTTCTTCACTTACTCGCCTTAATTTGTATTGAGCCAAGGGTGTTGCAAACATTCCTGAGCAGTTGGTCGCTTCTCAGGGGCAAAATCAAGAATAGGAGTCAAAAAATCAGCAAATTCGCGTGCATCAGTTTCATTGAATTTGTATTTATCAACAAGAAATCGATCAAGTGACCAGTATTTCAGCCTGCGGATCCTCTTCAAATCCCCGTGTCTGTCAAAGTAATCTTTCGATCGAAGTCCTCCAATGGCTATCTGTTTCACCAACAAATATTACTTTAAGTAGCAAAAAAAAAGGGAAGGACCGGGCCCACATGGGCTCATTAATGTACTAGAAAGGATCCCTTGCATTTAAATGCAGGAAGATGGTTCCATACTTTAAGAAACAAGAAATAAAAATTTTGTTCTTGATGAGATAGAGAGTAGGTACTAGGTAGTAAGAGTTTTACCTTCCGAGGCATCTTTCCAAGGAGTTCCTGCATTAAAGCAAGGTGATCCTGCAGCCAACCAAACAACATTTTAAATTATTACTCCCTCCGTCCCAAAATGAATGTACGATTTTTTTTTCCAAATTTGCTACAAGGATTAAATATACTAGTGAAGGGTGGTACAGGTCTGATGAGACTCAAGCTTGCAAACATCGGCAAGGTGAATTTTATCGTAAGCTCAAGCCAATCTTTGGTCTTATGAACATTTAGTAGTTACTTTATCCTGAAAAGCATAATGTGATGCAAGGATGATATATACTCCATCCGTCCCAAAATAGATGTCGCGTCTGACTTGTCAATGTTTTTAAGGAAGGTGCTTTATACAATGCTTGTACAATGATAAAATTGCACCAAGTCTCTTTCCTTGTTTAGAAACGTGACATTTAATTTGGGATGGGCCAAAAAGGAAATTGTGACATTTATCATGGGACGGAGGGAGTATCAACAGAGATTTAAAAAATGCATTACCTCATCCTCGCTGAAACCTTGGCCTCCGGGTTTGGGAGTGAACATCATCTCACCGGTAGCAAGCTCAAAAGCAGTGCAACCGAATGACCACATATCAACAGAAGAAGAGTATCCAGACTGTAATATAACCTCTGGAGCTCTATATTGTCGTGTTTGGATCTCTTCTGCAAACTGTTTATCTGCCCAACACGCATTTCCAAAATCCACAACCTTACACCTAACATCAATCCCATCTAGGCATCTATCAGGCTTTGGATTAGGTGCCACCCCTCCCATTGAAACTCGTCTACTCGATATATTAGCCACTGCTCTCCTGGCCCTCTGCTTTAACTTCTTCTCAATACTGCTTACAACTACTCCACCATTCATATTCCCTTCAGGCCTTTCAAGAATGGGAGCGGTCCCCGTTCTAATTGGGTCTTTTGAAGGATTTATGGTGGAAAGAAGGAGAATATTTTCAGGTTTAAGGTCTGTGTGTATAATACCCAGTTCTCTGTGCAAGTAATCTAGACCAGTCAATATGCATTTGCATATCTCCCTTACTTTATTTAATTCAAGGCCTTTGTATCGGTTATATTTGATCAGTCGAAGTATGCTGTCACCAAGAAATTCGAGAACCATGCACAAATGTTGTCCATTTGGGCCTGTGTGCTTGAAGTGGTCAATTAGTCGCACAACACACTTACTATTTGATTGGTCGCCCTCAGCAATAGCAGAGAGGACTTGTATTTCATGGAGAGCTGATTGAGCGAACTGGGGTGCACTTTTCTGAATCTTAAGTGCAACATATTCCTACAATGCGAGAAAAGCACAGCAACAAGAAGGTAAGAATTTTACGTGAACATACATGCATATATAAATGTGTATTCAGATTTGACTTAATAATATAATTTGACAGAAAAAGGAGAAATTGTTCTAAATATATTCGTCCCAAGGAAAGTAGGAGAAGTGGGATTGTACTAGCATTTGTTAACAATTACATAGATGTTGAACACTGATTGGTATAATAAGGAATCACAGGTCATGTTACTGAAAGGTAATGCTGTATAAGTATGTAAGCGAAGAGATGGATATCCATGCTACAATTATGAAAAGATAATAGGTTGATGAAGAACATCAAAGCTAGTGTAAGGGCATCTTCAACCATAAACATTCCAATCCCTCCTAATGTCCATTCGCAACATTACTAAGGGTTAACGACTCAAATACTAAGTGCAAATTCACTCTTACCTATAGTAGTAAAAACGGTAGGATTCTTTCATAAGATTGAGAATGGACAACCTTTCTTAGGTAAGGGCTACAATTAAGAGAAGCCCGAAACCGGGCTCGCATTTTCAGCTCAAATGATCAACCGCATTCACTGCTGGGATACAATGTAAAAGCGTCTAAATACGGGCAGGGAGTAGCAAAATAAATTACAGCTTTGGAAGCTACTCAAAGCTAAGTTCAAGTTCATGAGTCTTAGGATCAAAAGACCAAACCTAAACTCAGTGTTGGGCTTGTGGCAATGTATGGACAATTTCATTTACATTTTCAAATACTGGTTACTCTATATATGACTCCCTCTGTCCCGCTTTAAGGTTCTTACTTTCCTTTTTAGTCTGTCTCAATTTAAAGTTCTTACTTTACTTTATTACCTAAAATGGACAATGGGACCCACTTGTCATTCTCACAACAAAAACTCCCTACCCACTTTCTCTCTCACTCGTACTTTACTTTTCATACTCACAACAATTACTTTTTCTTAATCTCTGTGCAAAGTCAAACTAAACTAAGAACATTAAATTGGGACGGAGGGAGTATTGATTAACATATCCTGGTAGAAATATGCGTATTTTCTTCATATAATGGTTTGAGTCCAAACGTCAAAACATAAACATTGGTCTGGACAATGATGTAAAGACTGCAATACTACCCGTTCATATTGTAATTAACCCTCAAATTTATCCCACTCGAGAAGGCATCCCATAAACGACACAGGATCATACAATAAGATTTTCCCTAAACACAAAAACAGTCGATGTAAAATACTAACAGCCAGAATAATGATTTAATTCCCTAAAACTATTGCAACAAATCCACCTGTTTCAAATTCTCCAAATTTTCTCCAGCCTGATCGCAGCTCAATAGTTGTTACAAGCAATTGATTCATGCATGTATAAGCATCATCAACCCTAATTATTACTAAAACCAAATTTTGATCCGTAACACATAATAATCACAATAATTAAGCCTTAATTAATCAATAATTAACTTAACACAATCTCCATCAATAACTGAAATTCAAATCACACACCGAAAGCGACGGATCACAGAAATGAAAAGGAACGTACGGAAGTTTGAGTATCGTAAGCGAGCCAAACGGTGGAGAACTGGCCCCAACCGAGTTTCCGTTGAGCTATATACCGTCCGGCGGCAAACGTATCACCGACGCGAACGGCGTGGTATCCGCCTTTCCTGTACGAATCGATTCCCTCATCTTCGTCCTCCGACGCCGACGATGATGAACACGACATGATCTTTCAATTCCAAAGTTCAAAACCTGAATCCAAATTTCTAAATTTCTTCAATCTCCTTCTCTTCCTCCTTGGATTAATCCACAATATAATAAAATGATTGATAAAAACAGAAATCAAATCAAATAATGAGAGAGAAAATGTATAGCGGGAGAGATTCAGAGAGAGAGAGAGAGTTTTGGATTTGTTGATTGGTTATGGAGAGTAGTGAATTTTGGTTGTGTGTGGTTTTCAATACAAGACTCTCTCCACTTATTGCTCTCCATTTTTTGTTCTTTAATTTCTTTTTAATTATAATTATAATTATAATTAAAGCAAAATTCTTTTTGTAAATAGTTTCCGATTTTCCGTTTTTTTTTTTTTTGGGAGGGAATGGGTGGGTGGGTGACCAGGTGTTTATGATCTGGGTCAGCCACAGGGGCGGACCTACAGTATAATGTGCGGGTGCACGTGCACCCGCTGAACTTTTGTTAGCATGTAGGAAAAAAATTGTATTAAGAGTATACTCCCTCCGTCCCACCACAAGGGAGACCAACTTGTGGGGCACAATAATTAAGTAAAAGTTAGTGGATGTGTGGTAGAAAATGAAGAGAGAGAATGAGTGAGGTTAAATAGTGAGGTTTGTTGAATATAAATATATTAAAATATTTCCATTTTGGGCAGTCTCACTTGTGGTGAGACGGAGTGAAAAGAAAAGGGGCTTGGACTCTAGGGCCCCTAAGCCCAGATTCAAACCCAAATAAGGAAAATTCAGATGAAAAATTCCTCATACACCCCTCACTAGCAAAAAGATGCAATAAGACTAAAATGCCCTCATATCTCCTCCCACCCCTCACCAGCAAAAAGATGCAAGAAGACTAAAATGCCCTCATATCTCATCTCATCCTTACTTTTTTGGTCAAATCCTAGTCAGCTCTTATAACTTACACATAATTATATATAAGAGTCAAAAAAATTAATTTTTTCATTTTTTTTAGAATTTTTTTTTTATTGTTTTGGTCAAACTCGGTCAAACCGAAGTCAAACTCTTATAACTAACACATAATTAACATATAAGAGTAAAAAAAAATACTTTTTTTATTTTTTTAGAAAAAAATATTAATAATATTTGGTCAAACGATAGTCAAACTCTTATAACTAACACATAAGAGTAAAAAAAATCACTTTTTCCATTTTTACCAAAAAAAAATTAACAATTTTTTTTTGTCAAAGTTGGTCAAACAGCAGTCAAACTCTTATTACTTACACATAATTATCATATAAGAGTTACAAAAAATATTTTTTTTCATTGTTTTACAAAAAAACTATATATTTTTTGGGTCAAACTCGGTCAAACTCTTATAACTGGCACATAATTAACATATAAGAGTAAAAAAAATTGTTTTTTTTCATTTTTTTAGAAAAAAATATTACTAATATTTGGTCAAACATAGTCAAACTTGGTCAAACATTAGTCAAACTCTTATAACTAACACATAAGAGTCAAAAATTTCACTTTTTCCATTTTTTTACGAAACTAATAATAAATGTTTTGGTCAAACTTGGTCAAACAGCAGTCAAACTCTTATAACTAAGACATAATTATCATATAAGAGTTACAAAAATTAATATTTTTCATTTTTTACAAAAATAATAATATTTTTTTAATCAAATTTGGTCAAACTTGGTCAAACGACAGTCAAACTCTTATAACTAACACATAAGAGTAAAAAGAAACACTTTTCCATTTTTTACAAAAAAAAAAATTTTTTGTCAAACTTGGTCAAACAGCAGTCAAACTCTTATAACTGACTCTTATAAGAGTCAAAAAGTCTTATAAACATTAATAAGACTTTTTGCTCGAACAAAACTGAAAAGTCTCACGAACATGGTCTGAACCTGATCATAAGACTAAAGTCTTATTAAACCCATTTTGATAAAAATGAACATGTTTTAATGAAATTGAAAAGTCTTATGAACAGTTTCAATAAGACTTTTAGTCTTATGAACACAGGTTTCAAATGAACATGTTTTAATGAGACTGAAAATAGCTCTTATAATACATATTATTAGTCAGCAAAGTCTTATAAACAGATTCAATAAGACTTGTCTGCCTCTTATTATTAAGTGACACATATAAGACTTGTCTGCCTCTTATTATTAAGTGACACATATTTATTAAGTGACACATGTCACGACCCGAAAACTAGGCTCTATTTTATTGGTAATAAATAATTATTATTTATTTAATTGCTTATTTAGTTATTTAAATTATTTAGTTATTTAAATATTTATGTGTTCATTTTGGGTTTCGTGATGTGGTCGTGCCTAGCATTTAATTGGTTAATTGTGCTAGTGTAGAGTGTTGGGTCTTAAATGTTAGTGAGGAATATAAGATGATTGAGTTAGTGTGTAGGGGAGGGGGGCCAATGTGTAAATTTCTCAATCACCCTACTTACTCCCTCCATCACCCCTCTCCTCCCTCACTCCCTCCATTTTCCAGCCATCTCTCTCTCTCTCTCTCTCCTTGGGTATTTGAAGGTAAAATTCCTCCTTTCCTTCTCTCTTCATTTTCTTCTTCTTCTCATCATCATCTCTCATTTCTTGAAACTTGAACAATGTTTAGATCGTCGATAGGATCGTAGGGATCAAAGAAATTTCGAGTTCCGTCACCGTTGATAAAATCCGGGTAAGTTACTTTTCCCCCCTTTTGATGCTAAAATGTTCATATCATGTTTATATGATGTTTGAGTTGTTATATTTGAAGTTTGGATGAGTTTAGAATTTATTTGGAATTTATTTGGATTTTGGGTTAAAAATGGTGATTTTAGGAATGTTGGGTTTGAATCTTGATCTTGGTGGATAAATGGTATTATTCGAGTCCCCATTCTAGTTATAAGTTGTTTTGGGTTCATCTTTATGCTTGGTGGAAGGTTAATTATGTTTGATTTTGGTTGTAATATGAAATGGGTAAGAAAATTGGTAGAAACCCAGATTTTTGGCCGGATTTCGTCCCTCCGGGCAAGGAGGCGCGCGCACCATGTTTTGGGAGGCGCGCGCACCCTTTTCTGCTTCGAAATCGCAGCCTTCTGACCTTAGGAGGCGCGCGCATCACTTTTTAGGGAGGCGCGCGCATCCCTCTTCCTCCAGTTTGTCCGTTTTTCGTTCGATCTTCCGGAGGCCATAACTTTCTCATCCGGACTCCGTTTTAGGCGTGTAAACTATCGTTTCGAAGATCTTTTCGAGTACTACGAGATGAGTGGGTTTATTTAGTGGGGTTTCTGGTTTGGATTGTGTTGAGTTTTCAGTAAGTGTTCTATAATACAGAATGTTATGACCGGTCCGTTGTGATCAAGTTTGGGGTATATGTTGTGTGGGTCAAGGACCACTCTAGTGTGTGAAAATGGTTCTTTTGTGAACAAATGTGTGGTGGAACGTAACTAAGTATTATTAGTGAATGTTTGGTAATCTTATGATGTGTTCATGTTGGTCCCAATCGAATTGATTTTAGGAAAAGACTTGGTCTAGGTTTTAAGAAATATCCTATAGTACCTAGAGGGTTGTCATGGGATACCAAAGTGTTGAATTGGTGCATTGGGGATCATGTATGGGAATGTGTTACCTTTTTGGTTCGGCTGAGTGTTAAGAATTGGTCCGTCCATGAGCGGATGTAAGATGTGAAATAGTGATTGGGTACCTTCGGAGTGATTAGCCTTATGGAGGAATTATTCGGAGTTCCTATTGGGAATCCCAGGTATAAGGAAATGGTTGAGTGCTTGACCATAAGTACCCTCTATGAGTAGGCTTTTAGGGTCATCTTGGTAATGGTCGTGGTACTATTTGTGAGTGACCGTTTGGGTTGTGCTCTTAATGAGTAACTTATGGGTATCATCTGTAGGATGTGTTTGGTATGAAACCTTCTCTTGGAATCATTTGTTTTAATGATCAATGTTGTTGGGCTCCTTATGAGAAATTCTGTTTATCGTGGTTGAACACTTTTATGAAAGATTTTCCCGTTGTCGTTGTTGTTGACTCTTCTTGAGTAATAGTTGCATCCTTATGGTAATTATTGGGTATGGTCCCTTTGTGAACAAGCGTGTTATGGTATTTGACTAAGTATGGGTTGAGAATGTTGGGTTGGGTCCGTTTGTGACCATGTTTGCAATGTATGAATGTGGATAACCGTTTAACTCTTTTTGAGTAGCTTCATGTGTTGATGTTGTTGTTGATCTCTTTATGAGAAATGGTTTGCATCTTTTGTGATGATTTTGGCTTGGTTCCCTACTTTGGAATCATTGCCCCGTTGTTGTTTCAAGCGAGTATTTATTACTGTGTGCTTGTATGGAGTCCAGCTGGCATTGTTGTATTTGTTTTGGGCAGTGATGTATATTATAATGGCACGAGCCAAGTCCAGTATAATGTACTTCACTGGTAACCCAGTTTCCCCATGTTCAGTGGCTTTGAGTGGGATGCCCCTTCCCGTGATCGTGGTTGGGATGAGCTAGCTCCTATGGTGAGTATTCTAGCTATTGGCTTAGTGGTATGACTTTGTGTTATTTCCCCATTACTGGTTGTTGTTGTTACTTGGTTCCGGAACCGGCTTCAGCTCGTTCATGCTGCTCAACGGACTCTTCTCAAAGGATGGTGTTCCGTTTCTAGAACCTTGGCTCCGTATCCACCTATGAGTGTTTATTTCAGCTTTATGTGTTGCATGATGAGCTGGTCGTTATTTCCAACCGATATGGGACGGTTGGCGATAGGGAGCCTCTCATTTGTTGTTATGTGATTGTATGCTATGATTGATTATTGGATATTACTGTTCATGATAGCATGACATCTAGTTGCATTTAGTACCTTACTGAGATTTTTCTCACCCCGTTTCTTGTTTCAAATTGTTTTTCCTTAACCCCCCCCAGGAAAGCAAGTGGTATCGTTTGAGGTCCGTTGTATCGGGAGTCTTCTGAGCAGGTTGATCGCCTTTGGGGTAGTTACTCTTCAGGGCCTCTTTGTATATAGTTGAAAGGTCGTGGTCGTCCAGGGTTATGTATTTACTGTGGTCATTTGGGAATTTATATTATTAACAGTTGTTCTTGCTTCCGCGTTTGTTTCTAGTCTCCGAGTTAAAATCTCGTTGAGGTATTGTTTGTTGTTGGTATTGGTTTATAGCAGAATCCACGCGCCCGGTTGGTATTTAGCATTTTGGAGATGTTAATTATGTAAATTTTATATTTATGGATTTTTAGAATTTCCGGGGCGTGACAGTTGGTATCAGAGCAATGGTTTTAGACCTTGCAAGGGATTAAGAACTCTGATATTGAATAGGTTTCAACACTTGGGTGTTATGATATTGAGCGGTTTAGAAAACTAAGTTTTCTTGAAAGATGAGGTTAAGATAGAAGTTGGTTGAGTTATGAGTCGTGATATTGGCGTAGAGTGTTCTTCTTTTGTGGAATACCCAGTATAGATTGGTGTTAATAGTATTAGTTTCATTGGGGTTAGATGGTTTGAGAATCGAGAGTGTGAGTCTTTGAATACTTGGGTGTACCTTTCGTAAAGTGGAAATGCCTTATGCTATATTCGTATGTTTATCCTCATTAGATGAATTATGTTGAGGTGTATCCCTGAGTACGAAATTTCGTGATTGCTACTGATGGAGGTAAGGTGATTTGGTTATGCCGCCTATATAGAGTGTTGACAAGTTAAGTAGTATAGTTTAGTTTTCTATGTGGTCCAAATCTCTTGGTTGTTATGGATTTGCGGTGAGTATTTCTATACTGATTGTGTGACTTTGCTTAGAGGCATAATGGGTTATAAGTGAGTGTATCTTTAGTGAGAAGTTATATTAATCTTCATGGGAGAAAGGTATAGTAGAGATTTGAAAGAATGCTTAAAGATGAGTATGAGCGGATATTTCAATTGGGTCGCTAAGTTTGTAAATAATCCCGACCAGTCTCTGAGTGGTTGGGAAGCTTGATTGAATAGTGTGGATTGAGTTTTAATAGATTCTAATCTAATTGTCGATCTTCGAGTTGGATGATTTTGGGTCTAAATGTGATATTTTTAGAAAGTTCAATTAGGTCACTATGACTAATTAGTGTTTGTTCTCTTGTATTGGTGAATTAGTAAATTCCTGAAGTGGATCAGTGGTTTAGTCAGAGTTTGATTGATAAGTGGCTATAGTTGTCAAAGGTCGAAAATGAGGAAATAGCGAAGGAAATTTCTATTATTGGGTTTATTTATTTTGAATTCTTGGTTATATCCTTTGGATGGATAAGTGGCATAGTGTTATCGAAGATTGTTATTTTAAATCGTAATTTGATTTTGGGAGTGAATGACTTAATGTTATACTGATACACACCAAGTTGTAGGCTGAGAATTATTACCCATTTGGGATTTTATTTAAAATTGCTTGGAGGAGCAAGGGTTCGCAAGTTTTAACATGAGCTAGAGGATTTATTGTTTTGTAATGGGGTTCTTGAGGTATTAATTGATCTCTGCAAGTGTAGACAAATATGTAAAGTGAGATACGCATATTTTGGGATTTCTTGACTTTAGTAAGAACCGATGAATGTGAAATCAACTTTCGATTATTAAAATAAAGATTGATGATAATTTAAGTATTGATATGGTTTTGTGGATTTAGCTAGTATCACTGTTATCTTGCAAGGTATAACCGGTGTTATGTTTTCTTGGAGTTAAGTCAGGTTCTCCATTTTAGTGAAGCTGATCAGCTTGTTATCGATAATGATGCTTCCAAATAGGGACTGAGGTAAGTAACGATTAGAAGTGATGAAGTATTTATGTGTGTTTCGAGGACTAACTCTTGATAAATAGAACTATCTATGACTTGGGATGGATTGTGATTTTATTGGCATTTCCTTAGCAGATTGTTTATTCTATTTTATTTTGGGACCAAGTTGAAATGTTATGTTAATGGACTATCAAAAGTGGACGGATATATTTCCTTAGAAAACTAAGTATGAAATAATGCAAGTAGATTCGAGGAATTCAAAGAGTATGACTGTATGATGTTCCATCTTATAAGGAAAGCGAGTATAGTGGTGGGATCATATTTAACCGGATAGTTGATAACGGTAAAATTTTTGAGTATATCATTGAGTCATTGGGTGACAGAAATTGTTAGCTCTATTCTTTCTCTTATTTGTTCGGGTAGTAGTATGTTATGGGTTGATGTATAGATCGTCAATACGTACGGAAGAACCGGAAAAGTAAAACTTATGAACATTGGTGAATTAAGGGTTGATTGAGGACATAATGCTAATCGGGATCAAATCAGTTATGTTTCAGGATCGGTGATCAAGTGATAGTCTTGGGAATCTGAAATTCCGGATGAAAGAGGAAGTTGACTTTAGAATGTTTAATACGAGTATACTTTAGATATGTGTGTGTAATATATGTTGGGTTATTGAGTCGTGGAGACTATGTTTGAATTATCTAATAGGTTCTTGTTTGGGGTTATGAGTGCTATTTGGGGACCAATATTTTGTAGCCTCGTTATGACTGCGTGTCATGATTTTGATGAGAGAATTCGCGGGCGAATTCTTTTTAAGGAGGGTAGATTGTCACGACCCGAAAACTAGGCTCTATTTTATTGGTAATAAATAATTATTATTTATTTAATTGCTTATTTAGTTATTTAAATTATTTAGTTATTTAAATATTTATGTGTTCATTTTGGGTTTCGTGATGTGGTCGTGCCTAGCATTTAATTGGTTAATTGTGCTAGTGTAGAGTGTTGGGTCTTAAATGTTAGTGAGGAATATAAGATGATTGAGTTAGTGTGTAGGGGAGGGGGGCCAATGTGTAAATTTCTCAATCACCCTACTTACTCCCTCCATCACCCCTCTCCTCCCTCACTCCCTCCATTTTCCAGCCATCTCTCTCTCTCTCTCTCTCCTTGGGTATTTGAAGGTAAAATTCCTCCTTTCCTTCTCTCTTCATTTTCTTCTTCTTCTCATCATCATCTCTCATTTCTTGAAACTTGAACAATGTTTAGATCGTCGATAGGATCGTAGGGATCAAAGAAATTTCGAGTTCCGTCACCGTTGATAAAATCCGGGTAAGTTACTTTTCCCCCTTTTTGATGCTAAAATGTTCATATCATGTTTATATGATGTTTGAGCTGTTATATTTGAAGTTTGGATGAGTTTAGAATTTATTTGGAATTTATTAGGATTTTGGGTTAAAAATGGTGATTTTAGGAATGTTGGGTTTGAATCTTGATCTTGGTGGATAAATGGTATTATTCGAGTCCCCATTCTAGTTATAAGTTGTTTTGGGTTCATCTTTATGCTTGGTGGAAGGTTAATTATGTTTGATTTTGGTTGTAATATGAAATGGGTAAGAAAATTGGTAGAAACCCAGATTTTTGGCCGGATTTCGTCCCTCCGGGCAAGGAGGCGCGCGCACCATGTTTTGGGAGGCGCGCGCACCCTTTTCTGCTTCGAAATCGCAGCCTTCTGACCTTAGGAGGCGCGCGCATCACTTTTTAGGGAGGCGCGCGCATCCCTCTTCCTCCAGTTTGTCCGTTTTTCGTTCGATCTTCCGGAGGCCATAACTTTCTCATCCGGACTCCGTTTTAGGCGTGTAAACTATCGTTTCGAAGCTCTTTTCGAGTACTACGAGATGAGTGGGTTTATTTAGTGGGGTTTATGGTTTGGATTGTGTTGAGTTTTCAGTAAGTGTTCTATAATACAGAATGTTATGACCGGTCCGTTGTGATCAAGTTTGGGGTATATGTTGTGTGGGTCAAGGACCACTCTAGTGTGTGAAAATGGTTCTTTTGTGAACAAATGTGTGGTGGAACATAACTAAGTATTATTAGTGAATGTTTGGTAATCTTATGATGTGTTCATGTTGGTCCCAATCGAATTGATTTTAGGAAAAGACTTGGTCTAGGTTTTAAGAAATATCCTATAGTACCTAGAGGGTTGTCATGGGATACCAAAGTGTTGAATTGGTGCATTGGGGATCATGTATGGGAATGTGTTACCTTTTTGGTTCGGCTGAGTGTTAAGAATTGGTCCGTCCATGAGCGGATGTAAGATGTGAAATAGTGATTGGGTACCTTCGGAGTGATTAGCCTTATGGAGGAATTATTCGGAGTTCCTATTGGGAATCCCAGGTATAAGGAAATGGTTGAGTGCTTGACCATAAGTACCCTCTATGAGTAGGCTTTTAGGGTCATCTTGGTAATGGTCGTGGTACTATTTGTGAGTGACCGTTTGGGTTGTGCTCTTAATGAGTAACTTATGGGTATCATCTGTAGGATGTGTTTGGTATGAAACCTTCTCTTGGAATCATTTGTTTTAATGATCAATGTTGTTGGGCTCCTTATGAGAAATTCTGTTTATCGTGGTTGAACACTTTTATGAAAGATTTTCCCGTTGTCGTTGTTGTTGACTCTTCTTGAGTAATAGTTGCATCCTTTGAGGTCCGTTGTATCGGGAGTCTTCTGAGCAGGTTGATCGCCTTTGGGGTAGTTACTCTTCAGGGCCTCTTTGTATATAGTAGAAAGGTCGTGGTCGTCCAGGGTTATGTATTTACTGTGGTCCTTTGGGAATTTATATTATTAACAGTTGTTCTTGCTTCCGCGTTTGTTTCTAGTCTCCGAGTTAAAATCTCGTTGAGGTATTGTTTGTTGGTATTGGTTTATAGCAGAATTCACGCGCCCGGTTGGTATTTAGCATTTTGGAGATGTTAATTATGTAAATTTTATATTTATGGATTTTTAGAATTTCCGGGGCGTGACAACACATATAAGACTTGAGAAAAAAAAAGTTAATATTATCTTATCAAACTCAGTCAAACTCTTATAGCTGACATATAAAACTTGTCTGCCTTTTATTATCAAGTGACACATATTTAGTCTTATAGTTTCATATTAGACTAATTTTAGTCTTATAATTTAATTATAAGACGTATAGATTATCATATTTTTTTCTTAAAAATTACTGTTATAATGCCAAGATTATCATAATTTTTGTCTTATAATTAAATTATAAACCTATAGATTATCATAATATTTGTCTTATAATTTAATTATAAAACCTAGTATTTTTTAGAATACTTGAGGCTGTAAATAAGCCACTCAAGAAGTAAAGTTTTTCAACTTTCAAGTTGAGTTCATCAAAATCAAATCAACCAAATCAAATCAACTGAGCTGGGCTCAACAACTACATCATCACAAGCATAGTTGAACCAGTCATTTTACTAATTTTTGAACAACCAGATCGGACAAGAACTTAGGGAGAAAATAACACAGATCTGAACCAGATCTGGAGAGAGAGAATGAGAGAGAGAGAGACGCCGGTGATAGATGACGAACCGAGAACAAGGATGAACAACGGAGGACGAATCTGAACAGATCTGGTCCTAATCTGAAGGCGCCGACAAGATCGACGTCGTCGGAAAAAGAAAATGGTGATTTCTTCGCTTATCAACGACTGAGCAGCAACTACTTCAGAAACCGGTGATGACGCCGCCAGAGAAGTCGCCGGTGCCGGAAATCCAGATCTGTGACAGATCTGACGGCGCTTGATCTTAAATTAGGGCTAGGGCGTATGAGAAACGAGGAGAGAGGGAGATGCGTGTGTTTGACGAATGGGCAGCGTAGTCAGCCGCCGTTGCCGGTGATCGTCGCCGACGTGCTGAAGAGATAGAGACGATCGGCGGCGTGCTAGAGAGAGAGAGAGGACGATCGCCGGCGTGCTGAAGAGAGAGAGAGAGTTAGAGAGAGAACGTGTATGTGTTTGTGTGCGTGTAGTGTGTGCGTAAATGAGAGGAGTGGAGGGTTTTGTTTGGGGCTCGGGGTAATTTGGGTATTTAGGAATTATGTTTGACCGGTCAAAGGAGGTTAGGGGTGTGGGGGGAAATATGATCTCGGGCCAACTCCTTATTTGGCATTTAGTCTGGACTTGGATTTATGTGTAATAAAATCTGGCATTGGGGGCCCTTGGGGAAAAAGTCCAAAAGAAAATCAGTCTCACTTATGGTGGGACGGAGGGAGTATATATTAAAAGTGCAGCTGGTGAACAAATATTGTGTCCAGCTAAGAGGGTCTAAAGTCATGCTTGTGTGTTTGGAAGGGGTTGGGTTCGAATCCCAGCATCTCAACACTCTCACATCCTATAGTTTGGCTTTTATGGGTTATAACTAAATGTACATATTGCCTTTTCAATTCAATGATCTTTTATTTAAATTTAACTATTGTATTTCTAATTTTATTTAATTAATATTTTTATTCTAAAATGGATGTTTAGTTATTATGGGTTATAACTAAATGTACATATTGCCTTTTCAATTCAATGATCTTTTATTTAAATTTAACTATTGTATTTCTAATTTTATTTAATTAATATTTTATTCTAAAATGGATGTTTAGTTATTATTATTTTGAGATTAATGTTCAATTTTTATTAAAATATGTAATTTATTGCTTCTTTGAGCACACACACACATAATATTATTTTAATTTAAAGTTACTTAATTGATTTAATTAGAAATTAATAACAAATTAATCATGTTTGGTTCCTATATACTTATTGTTCCAGTTAATAACAAATTACATAAAAAATGCTTATATTTTGATTTCTCTTTTTTATTTTTTATTTATATTGATTTTTTAAAACTGTAATCGCTAAGATTTTTTTTTTTTATAAAAAAATAGTGTAATTGTGCACCCGCTGTGTAAAAGTTCTAGGTCCGCCGCTGGCCAGCCAAGCTAAATGCCATTATCTATATGTGAGTAAGCAAGCCTTAGATTAGATCCATAAAAGGAAGAAGATAATAAAATAAAAAGTAATCCTCCACATAGCCATGTTTCAAATGATCATTTTTTTTTTTTTTTTTTTTTACAAACTAGTTACATATCATTTATTTAAAGCAATTGTCATCGTGTTACAAACTCCTATTAAGTCTATTACAGATCTATTGCATAGTCTAGTACAATTCCTAGCGGAGTTTCACATACTGCCTCTTCAGAAATCTTCTCATAGACGTCCCGCTCAATCTGGTAGTTCAAGCGCCGTCTGATTGATTTATCAGAATTTGACCAAGTTAGCCCCCTCAATCTATGATTTCGTCCCACCTCACTTGAGACCTAAGAGGTTGACCCATTTTCCTTTGTTTTTCACTTGATTTCTTAATAAGCGTGCAAAGTCAAACTAAGAACTTTAAACCGGGACGAAGGGAGTAATGAAGTTCACGAGGATATGAAAAGATAAAATGTAGTACTACCTCCGTCCCATTGTGGACAATTTTTTTTTAGTCTCATTGATAAGTTACACTTTTCTAAAATGGTAAATAATATTTTATTATTTCTCTCACTCATTTTCTCTCATACTTTACTTTTATATTCATAACATCATTCAACTTACTATTTTCTACCCCCACTTTCTCTCTCTTACTTCACTTTTCACACTCACAACAACTACTCACTACTCCCTCTGTCCCTCTTTAAGGTTCTTACTTTCCTTTTTAGTCTGTCTCAATTTAAGGTTCTTACTTTACTTTATTACCTAAAATGGAAAGTGGGTCCCACTTATCATTCTCACAACAAAAACTCCCTACCCACTTTATCTTTCCTACTTTACTTTTCATACTCACAACATTTATTTTTTCTTAATTTCCGTGCAAAATCAAAGTAAGAACATTAATTTGAGACGAAGGGAGTACTATTTTTCTCTTAATTCCCATGCACAGCTCATTTTATCCATATAGTTATAAGAAGAAAGGAGTATAGCATAAGGACGACAAGACAATTGACCTTTGGTAAGTGGTGTTAGACACTAAATCATACAAACTATATTTTAATTACATATTTTAGACATTGCTTCTTTCACTTTGTTTTTTTTTAAAAAAAAAATCTTCGAGGACAAAGTATTTCAATATAGCATAAATCGAGTATACAGTATAGGTAAGAGAGCATTATCTCACATCAGGAACAAACTAGCCTTGCCTAAAACATATAGTAATGATCATGTGTTACTCCTCTTAGGACCATTTGGTTTTAAGATGGAACCTAACACTTTATCATGGTATCAAAGCTGGCTCTCTATAAGTGCAGGCCCAACAGTTCACGATGAACCTGTAGATACCCCGGGAAACCACAGCTTGGCTAGAGCGGTGAATTATCCTAGGATGTCTAACTTGTTTTAGATTGTTTAGAGTCGCCACCTATGTTTTTAAAGGAACATAAGAAAAACCTAGAAATAGCCTAATTTATGTACAAAATCAGAGATTCGGGAGAGAAGGGTTCGGGGGTTAGGTGACGGAGTGGGAAGTACTTAAACACCCACTCCTCCCCGCTTACGCGGGTCTTGCTACTATTGGTGTTCTAATATTTACATGTCCTTCAATTAATTAAATAGAAATGTGCTAATAATTGTGATGAGAAGAAAGGGGGAAATAAAGGGGAAATAAAATAGAATTGTTTTATTTATTTAATGATAAAGATTACATGTAACAAGTAATGTTAAAGAATTACATTAAGAGATGAAGAGAAATTAACATGGTGAATTAAAGTTAAGATTAAAATGTAGGGAGATAACCTTAACTAACTTCAATATGTGAAGTAGTCATGTTGGTCATGTCCCATTAATGGGGATTGCATACATCAAGAAGAAGAAAACAAAGGAAGAAAATGGAGTTGTACCTTGAGAAAGAGGACTTGGAACCTTGACTTGAAAGTGTTGTTGTTGTAATGAAATTGTTGTAGAACAATTTGTGTAGAGTCTTGTTACTAAGAACTCTTGTTGGGAGAATTTGTGTATAATGTCGTTGGTGAATCAAGGTTGGAGTCCCCTTCTAAGGTAGGAGATGATGGTTTTTATAGGTAAAAAAGAGAGGGAAATGATGGAGGGAAATTGGTCATCCATGTGAAATGGAATGAGCCAATCACAAATAAGATAAATGAATAAAAGAAAAATAAAAGAAATAAAAGAAATCAAATAATAAATGAAAGAAATATTAGTTTTTGGGAAAATGCTTAGAATTTGGGATTGAGAGTTAATGAGAAAAGGGGGGATGAATGTGGATGTAAAAAGATGGTTTTTGTGATCAAGAAAAGATGTTTGTAAATAAGAAAAGGGAGGGAAATAAGGTGCAATCCGTTACTGCCAAAGTGGGAAGCGCGCGGGTCCGGCTTTTGAGGCAGGACGCGCGCTCGGCTCACTGGCAGTGCCGGAAGCGCCCGCGGGTGAAAAATGACAGAATGACAGAATGACCCTAAAAGTTTACTCTGTTATGCAGTTTAGTCCAAAACTAACGGAATCAGTTAGGAACTTAACCGAAGTAACAGAAATCAACAAAAATAAGTTAAATAAAAATACTTTGTATGCAATCGGGGTGAGAGGTCCAAACAGAGCCCCTCGGCGACGTGGATTGTGAAGCAAAACGCGTCGACGAAAGAAAGACAACCGCCGAGGACATCGATAAGAGAAAACAAAGACTCGATAAAGCAGGAATTTGAAATTACAAAGGATAGAAATGCGCTCCCTGTGTGAGCGACTTTTGCTGGAGTGTTGAATTGGAGCTCATGGGAGCTTGTCTCGATATGGACCGAGTTGCCGACTTGGAGCTCATGGGAGCTTGTCTCGATATGGACCGAGTTACCGACTTGGAGCTCATGGGAGCTTATCTCGATATGGACCGAGTTGCCGACTTGGAGCTCATGGGAGCTTGTCTCGATATGGACCGAGTTGCCGACTTGGGGCTCATGGGAGCTTGTCTCGATATGGACCGAGTTGCCGACTTGGAGCTCATGGGAGCTTGTCTCGATATGGACCGAGTTGCCGACTTGGAGCTCATGGGAGCTTGTCTCGATATGGACCGAGTTGCCGACTTGGGGCTCATGGGAGCTTGTCTCGATATGGACCGAGTTGCCGACTTGGGGCTCATGGGAGCTTGTCTCGATATGGACCGGTTGCTGACTTGGAGCTCGATATGGACCGAGTTGCCGACTTGGCACTCATGGAGCTTGTCTCGATATGGACCGAGTTGATGACT